>JALIZH010012686.1:0-110136 GCA_030522465.1 Rhipicephalus appendiculatus | reverse complement strand
GGAAAAAGAAGGAACGGTTGGACTTATCAGATGCTGAAAAGGAAGAGGAAGAGGACTGCGGCTCTTGTGAAGGAGCGTGAATCAAAAAAACTGAAGCTGATGAAAGACGCGCAGCTTCAGGTGTCCAAGCAGCAGCAAGAGATTGAATCTTTGTAGTAGTAGAACTACTGCTGATGCAAATAAAGAAGCTTTTATGTTCGTTGATAGACAGTTATTCTGTCTTATGGGTCAGAACATGGGACGCCATCTTGCCATTTATCACTTTTGCCTACAATACTGCACAGCACGAAACAACCAGATACAGTCCATTTTGTCTGCTCTACGTACGCCAACCCCGCACAGCTCTTGACACTATTCTTCTGTTTTGTGAAAGTGACCAACCTGCCCTCGCCGAAACCATTTGCCGCGCAGAAGAGGCCCGGCGTATCGCCCGCCGTCGTCCTTTCTTTTCCTAGAAACGCTCTAAGAACCGCTACGACGAAAGTCACCGACACGTATTGTATGAGAAAGGGGATTTGGTGTGGCTTTGGACACCGCTTCGCAAGCGCGGCCTCTGCCAAAAGTTGCTGGCCAACTACACCGGCCCCTTTGTTCTCCTGGGGCGTCTCGGTGATGTCACGCACGTAATATATGGGCTGTTATCTACTGGCCGCCGCTCCAGCAAGACCAATGTCGTCCATGTTGCCCGTCTAAAACGCTTTCATCATCGCAACGAACACTGACTCGCCCGGTGGGCATCGTCTGCAAAGGGGAATTCCTACGATACTGAGGGTACTGATGGGAGAAGCGATCCCTGGACTCTCGCATTCGTCATCTGTAAATAAACGCATCACACCGTAACAATATTTTATTCACTGTAAAAGGACGCTTTTAGCCAAGGGAATGCAATAAAGCGTCATGGTTTCCATTTTATATGAGCGCCTCATTTTTTTTTACCACTGCAGGACTTGTTTCCAGTGCACAGAGTTTTCCAAGCAGACGTAACGGTCATAGAATTTGCTTTTAAACATAATCGAAAACCTAGAAAAGTTAGGGAATTTGGAAATAGTAAATTGGTAGACACCATGGTTTAAGCACTTGCTGAATGTTCATACTTGTGAACATTGTCGATCAAAAAGCAAATATTACGCATATCTAAGGCGCAACATCAATACGTTATTGTTAGGTGGTGTGTACCTTTAATAGAAAATACATTGATACGTAATTCTAAAGATCCTAGTGTTTCTCAGGCTGCGCTGAAAATGCGGGCTGCCCCGCAAAAGCGAAGAGCCGTCATCTGTCTCCGAGGTCGCGCGAAGTGCCGCGTGTTTCATCCGACGCACAATAGCTGGCGCAGTCTGCCCCCCGTCGCTGCAAACAAGGGAAGCTCTTTTCGCGGGCGCTCTACGCGACTTCTCGGCTTTTGACGCATTTGACTCAAACACATAAGGCCACATGCTACGCATGTACCAATGTCAGTGCACTTTCGAGCCCACTCTCGGCAATCAACTTTAATGGACACTAAACAGCAAAAAGATTTTTCTCGAACTAGTAAATTGCTCTTTCACGGTACCAAAAAACACCGCGCTTGCGGCAAGACGCTTGGTCATGCCAGGACGGAAATGGTACGAGAACAGCATCACGGCTGGCCGCGGATGAGACCAGGACTCATGTAGTACGGCCGGCAGAAGGCTATCGCCTTTCGACGACATTTGCAGCGAAGCACGCAGATAGGCGGCCAATTTTTAACACGAAAGTGTTTTATGCCGGGGTCCACCAAGATGTGAGTGACGTATTTCCGTCACGGAAATGACGTCGAAAAAAAGGCATGATCAGAAGACAAAGAAAAAAAATTCCGTCAACGGTGGTCGAACCTACGACCTCTTGGTCAGCGACAACAGATGCCGGGCACGCTATCCACTGCGCCACAGTCACATACTATGTTGGCTTTAAAAACAAGCCTTTTATATCTACCACTGTCCTCTCACAGTGCTCTTGCTAAAATGAAGTAATGCATTATGACCGTGACATGCACGATTAGTTCCTTCAAAGCGTCGTTTCTACGCGTCCGTCCCATTCGGCGCGTTTCGAATAGGAAAAGTGCAATTTTGTCGAAGTATTAACACAATGCCAGGTGGCGACCTTACCCCTAGCAACGGCCTCGCTCATAGCATCTGTCCATACCAAAAAAAAAAAAAGCCGGCAGATCCCACGCACTGTGGGAATCGATGTAATGCGAAGCAGCCAGGAAGGAGCAAATCATGCTTTATCAATCAATCAATCAATCAATCAATCAATCAATCAATCAATCAATCAATCAATCAAATCTTTATTTCCAACAGTTTTTACAATTTGTTGGGGGTCCTTCAGGCGAAAAGCTGTTGCAAACAGCTTGAGAGTGCCTGAAGGCCCTTTATGGCAGCACTATACACAGCGTACAACAAAGTAAAGTAAATAAGTGTACATGAGTTGTATAATAACAACATATTAATAAAAACATACAAGAAATGAGTTTGTGTACAACAGTGGTCATTTGACAGCGTTATTGAAAAGCAAAAAGCAGTAAAGTAATGCAACTTCATGTGATAATTAAAACTAAAAGTAAATACCATAAATATAAATAGCATAGAAATAAACACCATAAAGGAAAGAGAGCGATACTTTTAGCAATCGTTTAGCAAGTCTACATAGTTGTTCTCAGACACAAGCGTCATGGATCATTGGAATAAGAAAAAGATGTCTCATCTCTTTCCGGGTTAAGGCATGAACATCAATATTTTCGTTTTCATACTTATTGAAAAGATAAGGGACATTGTAGACGATTGATTGCATTAGGTAATTAGTACGCCTTTTTCGGGACAAGCCATTTGTCCTGACTACGGGTGCGTTGGTCACTGAACTGCCGTTGTAGTCCCGACAGCGATTTTAGAAGTGAAGAGAACTTTTTAGAGGAAAAGAAGTATGAATAGAGTAAACGAAACTGATATACCTCAGTAACTCTGATTATGCTAAATTTAGCGAAAAGAGGTAATGTTGTGTGGAGATGTGGAACGTTGGCGATAATTCGAAGTGCACGTTTCTGAAGAACAAGAAGTTTGTGTATGTTAGTATTTGTAGTGGTGCCCCACACAAGCGTGCAGTAGTTCATGTGGGATGCAAAAAGTGCCTGATAAATTTGTAATTTCACCTTTTCCGGAAAGAAATGGCGACATCGTGACAAGGCACCTGTTGCTGATACCAAGGATTTCGACAATATGTCAACATGGGGTGTCCAATTCAGCACACTATTGAAAACGACACCAAGTACCCTATGTTCATTAACAATCTCAATTGGTACATTATCAAGTAGTAGTTCGTCGCATAAAGGTACCTGCCTGCCCCTGGTCCTAAACAGGATTGCTTTTGATTTTTTGTTATTAATTTTAAGGCCGTTGCGGAAGGACCATTCTGATAGTGTAGAAAGGAGCGCGTTCGCCTTACGAATGACCTCGCTAGCCTCTGGACCAGATACAAAGAGGCTGGTATCATCCGCGTATAGAACGATTGTTGCCTCGTTCTGCATGTCTGTCATGTCATTAATGTAGATGTCGAACAGAAGGGGGGCCTAAGACGCTGCCCTGTGGGACACCTGACCTTATCGCCCTGCCTGAGGAAATACTATTTCCTATGACAACGCACTGCCTACGATCAAGCAGATACGAACTCATCAGAGAGTGAGCCACTCCGCGTACACCGTAGGCCATCAACTTTGTTAAAAGATTGTTGTGTTGTAGACGGTCAAATGCCTTACTACAGTCAATAAATACTCCGAGAACTAGGTTTCCTTTTTCTAGGTTATTGATAATTAATTCCTTCTGGACAAGCAGTGCGGTTTCAGTAGAGCGTCCTTTGCGGAAACCATGTTGACAGTCGTTTAGAGCGTTACGTTTCACAAGGAAGCTATTAAGACGAGAGAAAATAATTCTTTCCAGACCCTTGGAAAATATTGGCAGTATTGAGATTGGTCTGTAATTGCCCAAGTCGTTTTTATCACCACCCTTGAATATGACTGACACTTTGGCTGTTTTCATTGCACTAGGGAAAGAACCGCATTCTAAGACCAAATTAAATATCTATGTTAAGTGGGGTGCAATAATATCAATCACGTATTTTACAGGACTAACTTGGAGCCCATCGATGTCTGTTGCTTTACTATTTTTTAGTCCGACAAATGTTCGGCAAACTTCTGCATTATCTGTTGGTTCCAAAAATATAGTTTGCGGGCACTTATCTTTGATCCCCGCGTCTGTAGGGACCAGTGTGGCTGCCGCCACGTTTGTGAAATACTCGTTGAATTCTTCGGCCAAGGGAGTGCCAGAGATTTTATTATTGTTTAAAGTTATTTCCAACTCAAGAGAATCGGGATTTTTTGGATTGAGCACGTCGTTTATAATTTTCCAAGTTATGTCTGGTTTCTTTTGGGCATCATAAAACAGGTGATGATAATAGGAATCCTTAGCTTTTCTGAGATCTTTGTTTAATTTGTTTCTGTATTTCTTGAATGTTGCAAGGTCCGAGGATTCGCGCGAACGCAAAAATTTCCTGAATAACTTGTTTTTTTTCATTGATCATTTTTATATGTTCAGGACGGATCCACGGTTTTCTAATCTTCTTTTTCAATTTTACTGTTTTGTATGGAAAGGATATGTTGTATATGCGACGAAAGATAAACATGAACTGATTGTAGGCTTTTGAAGCATCATTCTTCGAATATATGGAAGACCAGTCGGAGTTCATCACGCATGTGCGAAATGAATTGATAGTTTCACTTGATATAGGCCTGTATCGCATGGTTGATTTACGCTGTTCATTCTTGGGAGTAGTGGAAGAGTACACAATAAAAACCGGACAGTGGTCACTAATGCCACAACTAACAGTGCCGGCTACGTTGATTGACGTGTCTATGCTAATGATGAAATTGTCAAGAGCAGACTGGCTACGTACAGATACACAGGTGGGCGTGTTGATTACACTACAGAACCCATAGGCACTTATCACGAGGGAGAATTCACGTGATAAGTTGGGGTCAAGCACGTTAATGTTCATATCACCACCAAGAAGAAGTTTATAGCTGTTCAAAGCTGCATAGTCTAGTACTTTTTCAAGATATGCTAAGAACTTGCTGACGTTTCCAGAAGGGGGGACGGTACACAGCCAATAATAAAGTGCTATCAGATGTTGCGCATACCGTTTCATAGTCAGCAGTCGCACATGAAAACTGCTGCATCAAATTGCACTGCATAGTGCTCTTAACATGCATGGCCACCCCGCCCCCCTCGAGTCATTCTGTTTGTAAAAAAGTGCGCATAACCATTCAACACCAGCATGTCACTGTTTTCAGTGTACCATGTTTCAGAGAACATGATTACATCAAAAGTGAAATGGAAACTGCTAAGAAAGGCAGAAATTTCATCCTGCTTGCACACAAGAGAGCGAGTATTCATGTGGATCGCAGTGACAACGGGCTGCGTGTGCGCAGGTAACGTGATTTCAGAAGGCAAACCGTATTCGTAATACATTTTAAAGCTTTAAAAGTAAACAAGCAAACGTAGCTACGAAGAATGTTTCGTTTCACACGATCTTTTGCAAGTCGTTCTCCGATTGAATGTGCACTACTCTAGCTGTTTCTGACTTCCGCGCGAAGATTTTTCCATTTTTCGTCCATGCAAACTTCCATTGAAACTCGCGTTTCTTGGCTACGGTCAATGATAGAAGCCGTTTTAGAGCTGGGCACAGATGTTCATTAACGAATATCTGTGCATCGTCAGGAATTCCTACTTGGTTATTTCTTAGCCTTGCCTTCCGCGCCTTTTCAAGAACATAACATATAATTTGCATGTCATGTTTTACATTTTACGACCTGCCATTTGTGTTCGTCATACAGTCACGTCGCGATATACCAATTTTGGTGTATGTCAAGCTAGCGAACTGGACGCAAGCGCACCATGAGCGTGGCATGTAAATGGCGTTGTAGATGCATGCATGCCAAGATTTTCATGTTACCACCTGCCACTTATGTTCGTTATACAATCATGCCACTCAATACCAAATTTGGTGTAGATCAAGCTAACGAAACGGCCGCGAGCGCGCCATGAGCGTGGCATGCAAGTCATGTCGCACATGACAAAAATCATGATTTCCATATTAACACTTGTCATTTATGTTCGTCATAGAGTCATGTCACTCAATACCAAATTTGGTGTATATCTAAGCTAACGAAGCGGCCGCGAGCGCGCCATGAGCGTGGAATGCAAGTCATGTCGCTCATGAAGTCATGATTTTCATATTACCACTTGTCATCTATGTTCGTCGTACAGTCATGTCACTCAATCCCAAATTTGGTGTATGTCAAGCTAACGAAACGGTCCGCGAGCGCGCCATGAGCGTGAGATGTAAATCATACTTTTCATGACAAGTTAGTCATGATTTTCATGATATGACCAGCCATTTATGTTCGTCATACAGGCATGTTATGCCATACCAAATTTGGTATAAATCCCCTTAACGATACCGCCAGGAGAGCACAAAGTCGTAGGCGGCTGGATAGATAGATAGATAGATAGATAGATAGGTAGATAGATAGATAGATAGATAGATAGATAGATAGATAGATAGATAGATAGATAGATAGATAGATAGATAGATAGATAGATAGATAGATAGATAGATACGCTCAAAGTCGCCGAATTTCGCTAAGAAATGGCTTCGCATTTAAAAATAGCTGGGACGGGCGAGTGCGTCGCGTGGCCGTAACTGCGCGTTCCCAACTTAACCTCGCCCCGCGAAAAATCGCAGCCGGCCAAGGGGAAGACACGACGCGCGTTGCGTTTCCCTGTGGTCGGGCAGCGTTGTTCAATGACTCTAACATGCCGCGAGTAAGCAAACTTAGCCCAAGTTCGGCTTCCAATCATTAACGCTCTTCTGGCTGTCACACCGCTTTCTATGATTCCGCTCTCACCGTACAGCTACCACAAGCATCTGTGACCACCAGGGTTTGTTTAATCATTGATCATGGACTTTAGTTGTCGGGATACAGATGTACCACCAAGCGTCAACGTGGATGCATCCATGTTAAACGGTGCTATAACTGTCAAACACCAACAGACACTGTGCAAGCTCTCTTATATCAATGTACAGTAAACATTCAACTACTTCTGTAAGGACAGTTTTCACTTTCGTGTTATACCGATTCCTATGACGGAGGGATGAACCATGTTTTTTTTTATTGCATACGGCAGACAGAAAACCGGTCCAAGCAGGACATGTACAAGTGGCAGGATAAAACCTACGCTGTGCACATAGTGAAATTTCATCGCGATTCGAATACGAATCGAATAGTACCGAGTAGTGGCCAAACACGTTGAATATTTAATCGACTGTCGAGTACGAAAGATTTATTTAAAATTGAGAGAACGAACACAGAAAGGGAAATCTGCTGATGTGCTCGGTCCCTTAACACGGTGAGGGACTGCTATCGATGGAGTACACATTGTCATGGAGAAACAAAAGCTGCCCCACACGAGATGGCTTCATGCTCTCTCACCGTGATGTTACGGTGTTTCCTGCAGTTGAAAACCTACGCTCAGTGGGCACCTCAGTAGCAGGGATGTGAAGGTATCGCGAAGCAATTGTGGCGATACCTGTATAAAGTGCAGCTCCGCGGTCTTTCAATTATTTCAAAGGGTAATCCTATCTTGGAATCAGGGGCTCACTGAAGTATTTTTGAACCTCTTGACTATAAGGTCTGAGCTCAATGTGCTGCTTATTTATTGCCTGCAAGCGGTTCGATAGTCTCCCGGACTTTTCCCTGACCTTCCTTGCTTGGGCCATCACGTGCGGAAATGAAATAATCTCATTTAAAGTACACATGCGATCGCTTTTGAACCGGGATATCGGTGACAGTTTTAACGAAAGGCCTAATGTAACGACGTTAGTCTTAGTTTTAGCCATACAACCCTCACTAAGTGGCACCGATGACCTTGGTCGCGTTTTAGATATTCGTCTTGATGAATTCCTAGAAATATGTGATAGTAGCTATTCGAAAGTCGAGTCGAATTATTCGATCAAGTATTATTCGATTCGAAACTCCAATATTCGCGCACCTCTAATAAAACCACAAATACATGATATAACATAGGACAACATTATTTAAAATGTAAACAAACCATCAATTACCAGTACGTAAGCAGAAAATTGGCCAATATCATTCAAAAGGTTGCACTCTACTACAGTACGCGGGAACAAGGAAAACTGAAACCGTTAGTTTTAGCAAAATAAGAGTAGGCATCAGTGTTCCCAACCAATTTTGAGAAAATACCCTAGGCCAGGGTCAAAATTATCCAACTTTACCCTACGCTATTTTTTTTACTACCCTACATTTTACCCTACGCCTAAAAATAGCTCAGTGAAATAATAAAAAGGCACAGACTACACGTCACTGTACCACAATCAGACGTGTACTGACACTGAAGTCGGTAGGTGCTTTGAAAATTGGTTTGAAAAAAATTTCGAAGAGAAAATAAAGAACATGAAATACATAAGAGTGGGAAGAGCAAGCGTTCCGGTAATTTTATAGGAAGAGGGTTGACTCACAGTTGATAAATAGAACTAGGAGACTTCTCAGCAAGTGTAAGCGATATGGTGACAAAGGGCGTTCAGCGAAAGATCAGAGAGGCAAAAAAGATTTATTGAATAGCAGTGATGAAAAGAAAGCCGGCTGTGGGTAACTACAGAAAGGGTAAATACAAATAAGGAAGGATACACTTTATGATAATTCAAAGGGAAGTGCTTTGCCGTTTGAAGGGAGGTCGGGTGGCCTTAGTACGCATAGTTATAAAGCGAGATTCAGTAAATAGAAATGCGCATGCACGGAGAATGCAAGTAAACGGACGGTGCATGTTTAAATAAAGGTGAAGACATAACCCGAGTGTGTGTCAGGGCACTAGCCTACATGAACCCTTGGGCTTTAGGGACAATGAAAAGGTGAACAGGTCGGCGAGTCGGTAATAGAATGAAGTAAAAGATGACTGGGGAAATTTTGGCCGAAAAGCAGGCACATAACAAAAAACAAAAAAAAAACACAAAACAACAAAAAAAAGCAGAAAGTGGGGCTGTGAATTTAAAAGTTGTTTTTTTTTTACACGATGTGAACCTTAAATCATCTGGACAAGCTTATGCCGCAACGTAATAATAATAATAATAATAATAATAATAATAATAATAATAATAATAATAATAATAATAATAATAATAGTAATAATAATAATAATAATGTGGAGCTTTGTGAAGAACAGGTCACCGCCCCGTCGTAAAGGTTGCGCTCTCTCATCCACCCATCCACTGTTATCGTAAAAACTCGCATGGTCCCTTAAGCACTCACCTAATATAGATCGAAGGCGAAAGCCACATTCTTTTAAATGCGAAGCATTTCTTTGCGTACTGCAGGTACTTTTAGCGTTTCTATCTACGTATCTATCTATCTATCTATCTATCTATCTATCTATCTATCTATCTATCTATCTATCTATCTATCTATCTATCTAGCCGCCTACGTCTGGGTGATCTCGTGATTACCCCTTTAACTTGGGGTAGACCAAAATTAGTATGTGAGAATAAGATGGTTTGACGAATATGACTCGCTGGTCGTGACATGAATAATGACAATCCCGTCGCGTACTTCGTCAAACTCTTTCGGACAAACCCTGTGGCACATACCACGGGGCGGGTATGTGCCACAGGTATGCGGGTATGTGCCACAGGTGATTGACAGTTTAGACTACCCAGGAACGGCGAGACGAACATTGGTACTTTTAACGCCAGAGCGTTAAAAAGCTGACGCCATCAGCAGCGTTGACCGGACGAATGCAAATAATAAATGTCAGGGTCCCAACAGGAATCGAACCCAAACATGCTGCGTGGCAATCAAGCATTCTACCACAGAGCCACGCCAGGTCTCGGAACTGCTTTTCGAATAGACCCTAATGTTCGTGAAACGTCAATTGTCGTTGCAGTGCTGGCTATACAATTTTATAAACATTACATATGTACTCCGATGATACAGCCGTCAGGCCGGGTTAACATCAATTATAGTAAAGCGCCATCCACTGAAGTTGATATATGTTGCAGTGTCCAGGGCTACCATCCTCGCGAGCACAAGCGCTACATATCCGTTTACCGCTTCTAGTGTTGCTACTGCCCATGTTGCTGTAGGCATCGTTACGCAACTGTAAACAACTTGTTATGCAAAACATATGCGACTGTGGAACATATGTCTGTGCGTACAACATTTGTACATATCTTTAGCGTAATTTCATAACGTTTCGCTCAATAAAACATTACAACACAGTCACCTTCCCTCCGCATGCTTCGCATAACATCGATTCCCAAGGTACGTGGAATCTGCCGAATTTTTTCGTCTTCTACATCGACTGCATTGATCGTCCCGCCCTCAAAAGACTGACGTATTATCTTTGGCGTCTGCCTATGCTGGTGTAATGTGAATTAAGTCAGTTCCAATTTTTTTCAAAGAAATACTTAGTTTTCGGATGTATTTAGAAATGTCACCCTCTAGGATGTCGGATCTATCGGCCACATCTTTCGCTGATCGGTGACGAGCGAAAAGTGGAAATTACCCTACGCCTGATAAGAAAATCGTATTACCGCTGTACAACCCTACGCTGCTGGAAAGATTGCGAAAATACCCTACAAGTAGGGTAATTACCCTACGGTTGGCAACCCTGGTAGGTATGATGATGTTGTGTATGTATAGTGAACAGAGGAGATAAATATGCATGCGTGTTAAGGGCTAACTTGAAATTAAAAATTTGATACAGAATGTTGAGGTAGCTCTTCATGGTAGTTCAAGCATTTCAATGTTGTTAGCAGCCATGAGTTCAGTCGGTGAGCGTTCTCGATTTCATAGTACCAATATGTATGTCATATTAGCGCTCTCGAAACACGAAGCGCAATCAACAAGAACGTTACAAATCGAGTTGTTAGAAAGCGCTGTGTGTTGTACCTTTGTTTATTCCTTGTCTTGCGAGTGGGACTCAGTAATCAAATTTTTGGGGGGCGTGTGAATTTTCGAAAAATTGCGGATAACGAATCGAATAGCGCTCTATTCTATTCGGCACTCCAGTCGAATAGCGCATATTCAGAATACCGAATATTTTTCGAATAATTTTCGAATACTGAGCACCGATGGAAAAACCCCAAAGGAAGGAAACGTTCAAACAGCGAAGGGTCATCAATTCCTTTGTGTTGTAGTAACTGAAGGAAGGGACTACGGCTACCCTGAGCTTTAGATGTGTAATTTTTGCACACTTGTACATGGATAGCAAAAGAGCCAGTTCTAGTGTCAGTGTAAATTGATATTGCCGGAAGAGTATTCAGCACTGATGGTTATATATATATAGCTGCTGTTTGTGCGAAGGTACCTGTTGTGACAAGTTCTTTATCTCTTCCATTACATAGTTAGCTATATGTGTGGTGCTCGAATCAACTTTGTTGTAATTTTTATGCGTCAGTTTTACTAAGAAGCTAGAGGCAAAGTAGCACCTTGAATACGGTAGTCACTCCTGTATTTCAACCTACCGTACAAAATACCTGCCGGCTCAAGTCGCTGCATTCGGTGAGCTTACCTCAGGTGGTCGTAATTGTCGCATTTTTTGTTGATCAAAAGCACTCGTAATGTTGCTTTGTTAAAGTTGCGAATTTGTTTCAGTAATATGATTATATCGCGAGTACTTTTTTATTATTAAATGTATTTAGGCAGAGGTTGGGGCCTACACATGGCTCTGGCTGCTCCTCTTCTCTTGCGTAGTTATTTGCGTCCCGAATTTATAAATCACAATGAAGTATTGCAAAATTCACGCACGGACATGTCCATTTAGTATCTTGCGTACCAAAACCACGACATGATTATGAGGGATGCCGTAGTGGAGGGCTCTGGGAATTTCGACCACCTGGTGTTCTTTAACGTGCACGGACGTTGCACAGTACACGGGCCTCTACCACTTCGCCTCCACCGAAATGCGACCTTCGCGGCTGGGATGGAACCCTTCGGGTTCGATCCCAGCGTATAAACGTGAATCCAGGCAAGGTTGATAGTTATGTTGAAGATGAATATATACGCGTATGACCATAGTTCGGGAAAAAAAGTGCAACCCACTCAGAATCACTCAAGAAATATAGCTTGTGCTTTGAACTCACTCGGACTCAGGCTCACCAAAATTTTCGTGAGCCGAACTCACTCGGACTCACATTCACGAAAAGTTTCTTCAACCGGACTCACTCAGACTCGAGTTGTATTCGTATTCGATTCGGTTCGAAAATTCAGTATTCGCACTCCCCTACATACTGACCAAATTCCAACTAGTCCAAACCACCACCTTTTGTACAGATATAACAGCATGTATTCTAAAGCGGATTTTTTTTTTCGATAAGTATGCGCGGGAAAAACGGCTTGTTATAGATACAGATCTAGTCATTTTATTATTCAGAACAAGGAACCTTCACCTTCCCATCACAGGCACGAACGAGATATGCAGTCAAATAAGCAATTGGACCTTTTTCTGTCGGCTCGCGTCTCGGACCACCAGTTCACTGGCCAGCTCTCTCGCAGCAAGCAGAAGACCAGATGGAATAGAAGCAGATCCTTGATTCTTCACATCCATCTTATTGGGTGCGTTAGCCTCTAAACTCACAGGGGCGTTCCCATTTTTTGCAGCTTACGTATTCCAACTTAATGGAATGTTCGTCGAACACAACGGCCCACAACAGTTGCGCGGCATTTTGCCTAGCGCATAAAATATCACGCATGCGCAAACTGTCCTGAGTGACGCTCCGAGCAAACGATACATGTGGAGAAAAACAACCACCGACTCGACCTATCTGCTCTTTTTTGAACCTGCTATTTTTCGAACACTAGCTGCTTCCCGCCGGCGCTTCGCGTGGAGCTTTCTCCACTCTCCTCTGCTACTAGCGCCCTCCTAGCGAAATGCTGCGGCGACTGTCAACTCCGCTTCCACACTCTTGCCCATTGCCTGCGCCGCGACGCGGCAGGCCCCACCGTGCGTTTTCATCGAGAGGCCGTGATTCTAGTTTAGATATTATATACATCAAATAACTAAGTGGTTTAGCTTCATTTATGAGTAGTTTCATGTTAGAAAAAGAATTTCTAAGCCCATGCTTCAGAACAAACAACTGACGGCAGACAGTGGAACACACGTTGTCTATGTGTAGTTTCCTAGACAGGTAATTTGTTATTGTTACGCCGAGATATATGTAGTTCATTGCCTAATGTAGTGATCTTGAGCCAAGTTTAAAGATAAAATGAAGATGTATTTTTGTACGTGTTACACAAAGATTAACAAAGGAAAGAGTAGAAATTTTAAGGGCTCGCCTTTCTTTTTTAGACACAAAATAAGTGTGAACAAACGGACAATAATGCCAAGGAAAGGATAGGGGAAGTTATTTGTAGTAAATGTAATGTAAATGTGAAGAAAGAAAAGTGGACGAAAAGAGAACTTGCCGCGGGCAGGGACCGAACCTGCGACCTTCGAATAACGCTCCCGACGCTCTACCTATATTTTCCTTGGCATTATTGTCTGTTAGTTTTCATTAATATTGTATCTAACAAAGAAAAACCAGCCCTTAAAATTTCTACTCTTTCCTTCATTCATAGCGAGGGTCTCGTTCTGGCAGACTTGATGCTTTCAAGGAGTATGTGAGGGATTGGTCAGCTGCCAGCTCGTAACAACATCACGTGCTACGTGACGCCCACAGGCAAAAAAAAGTGTTCCACACTCGCCGTCATGGCTACTGGCGGCGCTGACGGACGCTCCCACCTTTAAATGCACATAGATACCCCATAAAGTGGACGGGGGGGCTAGCCGCCGTGGTGGCTCAGTTGGTAGAGCATCGGACTCGTTATTCGAAGGTCGCAGGTTTGGTCCCTGCCCGCGGCAAGTTATCTTTTCTTCCCCTTCTCTTTCTTCACATTTACATTACATTTACTACAAATAACCTCCCCTATACTTTCCTTCGCATTATTGTCTGTTAGTTCTCACTTATATTGTGTCTAACAAAGAAAAACAGTGTTTTGTGCGTTTAGAGCCATACCATTCTCATTGCACGATGTTTTAAAAAAATCAAGACGTTTACACTAGCCATGTACAGCTTAAAAAACAGCGAAGCTGCTCGATCTTAGGGCTTTACGTGGTCTTCTTGGCTGATGCTAGGTGTTTCGGTGGTCTAGACGGAATAGAGCCGAACCACAGCCTGTTACAGAGCTTCCAAGAATTTCCAAACTCCAGCGGTAAAAACCTCACGTGCAAACCTGGCTGTGGCACTCCCGCTTGAAGCGCCGGCCTCTCGTCACTCGTAATCGAAACACGCCACGCCGGGCAAACTCAGCGCGGTGGCTACGCGGACTGTTTCCGTCGGCGAACGTGGCTTGGCGGTGGATGATCCTCCCCGCATGCGCGGCTATCTAAGGCTAAACTCAGGTGGCACGCATCTGTAGCTTGGTTGTTGCTAAGCAACGGAGCGGAATGTTTTTTTTTTTTGCGGACGGCGGACGTTTTACCTCGAGCTGTAAAAGCTTCGCTCTTAATATGGTATTAAGACTTAAGTTCAGGTTCTGTTGCTCATTACTACAAGTAACTTGACGAACAAGCGCACAACCATCCGCGAACAGTCTAGTTCGAGTTTCCGGTATTTCTATCATTACAATGTCATTTACATAAAATTAAAACAACATTCGCCCACGAACAGTGCCCTGAGGCATGCCTGAATTTTCAGAACGAAAATTTGAATTGTTCCCATCTACTGAAACAAACTGTGCACGTCCTATCAAGTAGTCCTCAATCCATGCAAGAAATATCTCTCACAGGTTATTGTTCTTAATTTTTTTAATTAGTTTATGATATATGGCTGTGTCACATGCCTCACTAAAACAAGGAACATGATGTCTCTTTAACCTTTCCTATGCAGAGCTTTGAAAACCAATGAAAAATCATGACTAACATAGTCACGGTTGAATAACCTTTTCTAAAGTCATGCTAAAAATTAGTACAGAGTTCAAGAAAAATTAGTACTTTGTTCAAGAAATTTCACAAAGCGTTTAGAATTATATGATGAAGTATTTTACAAATTGGTGATCTAAATGAGATAGGATAGTAGTTTTTTAGAAGTGAATTATTACCTTTTATAAAGATGGGTGCAACGCGAGCCCCTTTCCAATCACAAGGTTGTCTTGCACTTGACAGGGAACACTCAAACATAAGAGTGGCAAAATTAGCCGTAATTTCTGCATAACAACGAATAAAAAATTGGGGAACCTTTAAGCTTCGCCTTTAAGAGTTGAACGCGATAGCGATGTCCTGTCCCTAGTGCGTACTTCAACCACTCAGTGCATATTTTTTATTGTATGATGTTAATCGAGAAGTTTAAATTGTGGATTACTACAATGTAATCGATGAAGTTGAAAGTGGCTTTTGTCAGAGAAGTTTTCGAATATGGCTGCATTCTGTGTAATGGGTAAGATGCTTTAAACCACGAGGAATTATGCGCGTTAAATGTTTTCGAACTTGCTGTGCACCCCCACTACTTAAGGGAATACACGCAGTAATGTCTGAACCTTTTGTAATGGGTGGCCGACTTTAAACCATGAAGTCGTTATGATAATCACATGTTCTGACGCCCGATGGCAATGAACGCTTGTACCGCGCAATATTGCTGCGATATTACATGTCGTATTGTGAAGCCTGTATACAGGACACCTGCGTTTGTAAAGCATGAAAGTTATTTTCACTGCATTTCCAAGCAGAGGAAGTTATTTTCACTGTATTTCCAGGCAGGCTCGTGGCTGTGTGGTAGAACACCTGCTTGCCACGCAAACAGCCTGTGTTCGATCCTCAATCGGACCCGGAAATTTTTATTATTTATTTGATTTGCATCTTTGTCGATTTTTTTGTCACCGAGAAGATCATAATTTTTCACTCACAACCAACGACGCCGACACCAACGCCGGAATTTCTGCGAAACGAGCTCTTTAACGCTATCGTGTTAATACATTATTAGGTATGCGGGTATGAACCACAGGTGATTGACAGTTTATATCTACCAAGGAATGGCGAGAACCGACGTTAGCAATATTGTCACTTGGTCGTGACGTTGACGAAGGCAGCAGTCTATGTGATTCATGGCGAAACTCCCAACTTGGGCGAGCATATGCCCTGAAACTGAACGGTTCAAAGTACAAGCAATTGAAGCTCTACGTTGATAGCGGCATGAGCAGTCGTCGACCTTCGTGTAATCTGCACTGCGGTGAGGTGCGTTGGCATTTATACAAGTGGCATCCGACATTCGAGCCTTACCAGTATTGCACGCGTAAGTTCTCGAAAAAACTTCGCTATTTGCGTCGTGCGTGTAATCTAAGCCGAATGTGCTGAAACAATCGTGAAGCTTCCTTAGCATTGCAGCGCGGACTGCGCTGAAGATTGAGAACAGTTTTTGTGACTGAAATAGGATTACACCAAAGTCAGTAATAAACGCACGTCGCAATATAAATGCGAAAGGATTATGAAAATGATCAACGGCAGCGTTGACCAAGGAATCTAAAGAATAAAGATCAGGAACCTAGCAGGAATTGAACCCAAGCATGTTGCGTGGCAGTCAGGTATTCACAGCAGAGCATGCCAGGTCTTGAAACTACTTTGCTAAAAGCAGTTTATGACCTAGCATGGATCTGCTGTTTCAGGCGTAATGTCGCTGCAAAGCCAATTGTGGTTGTATTGATGGCTATCTAATTTTATAACAAAGCAATAAGCAATACGTAATAATGTACTCGTATGATTCAGGCGTCATGTCGGGTTAACGACAATTGTGGTTCCAGTGCTGGCTCCGCTCTTAAGCAGTCTATAAAACATTGCTCTCGTGTTCCTATGATTCAGCAATATTATTGAGAACAGACAATGATGCCAAAGAAAGTATAGGGGATGTTATTAGTAAATGTGCAGAAAGAAAAGTGGGCGAAAAGATAACTTGCCGCTGGACCGAACCTGCGACCTTCGAATAACGCGTCCGATGCTCAGCAAGCTACATTCCTGCAAGCTACATTCCAGTGCTGCTCACTACAATGTTTCCAGCTACAATGACTCAGCAAGCTACATTTCAGGGCTGCTCGACCCTGGGGGAATACGCTAAAGAAAGTTACCTATCATATTCACACCATCGCAAAGTAAAGTACACTTCATTTTGGATCATACTGGCGTCTTTGGTCTAACGTGAGTGCTGTTGTAACGTCAGACCATAAGTTACCCTTGAAACGCCAGTGTAGTCGACGTTCCTGGTAAGCCCGTGATGTTCTCACAACTACTACACTGAAAAACAAAAGAACGTCCATCACCTCGTAACGCTTGGCTGAATGCCGAAAAGCAGCATAGACAATTACTC
Source organism: Rhipicephalus appendiculatus (assembly GCA_030522465.1). Classification (NCBI taxonomy): domain Eukaryota; kingdom Metazoa; phylum Arthropoda; class Arachnida; order Ixodida; family Ixodidae; genus Rhipicephalus; species Rhipicephalus appendiculatus. The sequence continues at coordinate 92,661 of JALIZH010012686.1, read as the reverse complement.
GTTGACTGGGTCGCATGAAACTGTTTCCCACAAGGCATGGGATCTGCCGAATTTTTTTTACATTCCTTTTTTTTACAGCGACAGTGCTGCGAGATGCAGTGTTAGATTGCGCTTCCTTAGAGGTCTGCCCACATTTTTAATTAATTTTGAAGCTAAGGAAATGCTGCAGCTCTTCTCTTGATTTATTCTAATAATGATAATTAATAATAATGGTTGGGGTTTGCGTCATAAAACCACGATATGATTATGGTCTGGGTGGTTACCCCTATTCCTAGAAATATGCACATTCAATGTAACATCGCAAGGAGAAGGGCTACAGCCAAGACAATTTTGGAACAGGTACACTCAAAGTCGGGATCGTCGACCTTCACGGACGATGGGCATGCAGACAGGAATCATTATGTAAAGGCCGTTGCCCTCTCTGAACGAGGTACTTCAATGTCGGCATGCTCTGTCGAAACAACCTCCCCGGCAATAGCTGAACAGGTATCCATTGCACCTGGGCTTTTGGACTCCTCCCGTTTTCATATCTATTCTGCTTTACGTTCGGCGGTTAGAGCTTTTGCCTCTGGCAGGGTCTCACCGCTTGTTGCTTGGATTCTCAGAGGTAGGACCATTACTCCGCACGAAATCATTTGGTAAGTCCCTTATGGGATCCCCGATCAGCGGCATCACCAACTCCAACGAATTGGCCCATGCCCGCGGACGCGAGGACTTGCCTTCAGCGCGGGGCTTCCCGGCCATGGCTTGTTGGACCGCTCCTCCTCGCCCCGGGTCAATCCTCTGGATAGAGGTGTGGCTGATGGAGGGTCGCGGGACGTCTTCGCTGCATACAATGAAGTCACATCACATTATCGTTTTGTCGTAGGGCCTTTCCTCCACCCCATTCGAATCTTACCAGGGTCGAGCAAGCATGCTCAAACTTCCTCAGACAGGGGTTTACCCCTACCCATCTAACGTTTCAATTTATACGGATATATCTGCTGACTACTGGACTGTGAGTGTGTTTGTACATTTGAGCACATAATGTGGGATTGCTCCCACATAGCCAAGGAACTAAAGGCGAAAATCAACCCAAGACAAAGCTTTTATTCCGCCATCAAAAGACCGTCAGCATCGGGCAATCCAAGGGGCCCATGATGCCGCGTGCCCCTTGGATTGGCCTGTTCTAACGTGGGAGCGGCGTGCAAGGGGGTCGGGATAAAAGCCGGCTCTCCTCCCTCGGTGTTCAATAAAGTTATTTATCCATCTATTATGTGAAACTCTTTAGCGGATGGCTCCGGAAATTTCAACCACCTGGTGTTCTGCACCTAAATATAATCACTGGTTTCTAGCATTTTGCCTCCATCGAAACGCGGCCGCCGCGACTGGGAATCCATCCCGGGACGGCATAAAACGCTTACAAACCATTAGTCTTGAGAAATCTTCCCGCAATTCGTGTGTGCATTCGGTCAAACTGCACAGTACATGTTGCTAGTGCATTTTAGACAGGCCGAAAACTCTAAATTTAAGGCTGCTTCTTGTGTCTCATAGCCCCAAAACTTGTGCCACTGACTGTACCTGTCATAGATTTATACCTTTGTCACAGATAACTGAGAAGGTATTGGCATTAGGGTGAAAAACTTGGCTTAGGAGGGTTGCATTTCTGTCTGTCAAAAAGCACCCGCTTTCCTCTTTGCATGAGGAAACGAACTTTGTCTTCCTTTAAATGTGAAGAATTTTCGTGGAAAGCTTGCAATCTGAGTACACCTAATCTTTTACTTGTTTTCGAATTGTATGAGTGTTGCCAATGCCAATTATTCTTTGCCTTCAGGAAGCATCTAAGTGTGCGACTGTGGCTTCCACGTGAGACATTCTGTGGTGTACCATCGATTGGTATATGCCATGAGTTCGCCGTGTCTTCAATTGATCATGTGTGAAAAACAGTTACATCACCAAGGCTTCTGTTACTTCTTTTCTTCTGGATGCATTCGTGTAGGACTTTTCTAGTGTGGCTTACCTCTGTTAGAAATCAGTATACATGTACTCATGACTTTCTTACAACATCCAGTGCATGCCATAGGTAGACAGCGATTTAAAAGTTGCAGCACAAAACTTCGGGTCTGTGTTGTCTTAGATGATGACATTGCTAATTTATAGCACGTCAAGACCTACAACAACCTGTTGGTCCAAGCTCTTGCCATCATGATGGTAACTTTATCATCCCATTGGTCAGTGGTTCTATACAGGGCGTCCCAGTTGTCATGCACTGAAATTAAAAAAGGGAACTATGTTAGTGGCAGAAAACCGCCTCTTTTGCCACTTTTGAATCCCGTTACTTAGCACATTTACGATAGCCTTACATAATCACATGTACCGAAGATTTTTTGCTCCATAACCACTTTCACGAAGTGGTGCCATTCTCTCTTATTTGTCTCACGTCTGCATCTTTTCTCTTTCTCGCAGGACTTACATGGATTTTCGCATACCTGTCTCTTATACAAGCAGCATCACAGGAGTGGGGTCGTCTTTTCGAGTATCTGTTCGTCATAAGCAGCTCGCTGCAGGGTCTCGTGATATTCATATTTCATGTGAGTCATACTTCCAACATTTTATTGTATGTTTCGCAAAAAGCAACCTCAGAAAACTGGTATAATCAAACCTCTTCTGATCATATGGTTCGAAGAAAGTTGATTTTGATGTGAAAAGTGACTACACACTAATGTAATTTTTTTTTATTTGATGCAACAGTGTAAAATGTAACTATGCTATCTTCTTTCACCTAATGATCGTGGTGACGTCTAAGCGCAGAATGGCTTCATTTAATTGATGTACTATGTTTTGTCCTCTTTCTGTGCATCCTTTGAAAGCAACAGTGGTATGTCGGATAAACTTGTAAATTATTCCGGCAGCACTTAAGGGTACACTAAAGTGAAAAAATGAATTGGCTTAAATCAATCAATTGTAGTCTGAAAACACTAATTACGCTAATTTAATCATCATAGGTTTCTTAATAGCGGAGAAAATCAAGGTCAAAGTTTCATTCTGAAATTTCACGCCGTAAGTCTCCGCGCGTGACGTCAATGATTTCAAAGCGTACTTTTTTGTATATTGGTGACATTTGCTGAACGAAATTTCCTGTAACTTGGCATGCTAAGTCTGTATCCCCCTAGAGCACAATGTACTTGATTTTTGCTGATTAGAAACTACAGATAACCTAGTAGACGCCGTCAGAATCTCTGACGTTATGGCGTTTGGTGCGGAAATTTCATGGTGGCGTCGCCACCAGCATTTTCTTTTTGCGCATTTTCTCGCTTAGCAAGCATGTTCTCGCGGCAAGCGTGGTGATTTTGGAATTGTGAAAGAGCAAATTAGTAATGCTAGAAAAATAATTTTTCCTTTTAGTACCCCTTTAAGGTTGTCAACTTCACCATAACGGTTCCTTTAGTAGCTCACCAGTCGTTGTATGTGTCTTTGTCTTACAGATAGCCTATGAAAAAACTGCAAGGGAGTTCTGGGTGGGTCATGTTCTGTATAATGTCTTAAACGCCAGCAGGAAGACAAGTTTTGACCATGGTTCTAAGCTAACGCTCTCCTCATCAGCGCTCAAGACTACATCAACGTGACACTCTTCGGTAAAGTACGTTCTCTGGCTCATCATACATTCATATTTTTTACTTGTATTCGTGAATGTGATAAAAGGTTCGTTTGTGGGACAGGAAATTTCAACACATGATGGGGAAACAATCCCCGATAGCTTTTTAAGGTGAAAGCCTCAGATGCCTCATTGAGCGCAAAAACTGACCGGTGGCCCACGTCGGCGGCGTCAACACGAGTGATGCGAAAACTGATCATCGCGTGATGACGTCACCATATGACGTCATTATCACGTCACAAATCGCCGCAATTTTGACGTCACATAACGTGGCGCCACATGGCGACGTCCTCACCCGACATTATTGCTTGGTCAAAGGTGGGCTCATCCTGGAGGCAGTGCAAAACAAGGCGAGGCGCAGGAAGTATCCAATGTCTCCGATCCTGGAGGCGTCGCAAGACCGTCTTCGTCGCTGAAAGGTTCCGGAGTGGGAGGCGGGAGGTTCAATACCTCTCATTTCATTTTCAAATACTACCTGCCAATGCAGGGCTATTGCAGGAGTGGGGTACATAAATATAATAGGAAAGAATAACAGCAACATCATAAGTTCTTCAACAGAACATTTATCGTGACCTCTAAGCAGGGTTGCCGTTGGGTGGACATGAAAATGCGCCAGAACTCACGTCAAAAGTAGTCAATGTAGCCAGGTCATTTGACATTATCGCCAAATTTCTAGCCAAATGGAACCGAAGTGGTATTATCAACAGAGTCTTTACTATTGATGAATAAATAAAACAATTTGAATACGTAAAACTACAAGTTTAAAAAAGAACTAGAAAAGCCAGGGTAGGGGCCAGTTGGTTGCACATAGTGTAAACTTTTGTGCGCTACAAGTAAACAAAATCGATTTCGCGCTTGTGTTGTGCCGTACCATTTTCTTCGTCGTCGCGCTTGTGTTGTCCCATATCATTTTCTTGTTCGATTTTGTTTACTTGTAGCGCACAAAAGTTTACATTAAAAAGAGCTATGGCGCCAACTGGAAATTTTGGCCGCCAACGGGGTCCAAAAGTAGGCAATTTGGCGCAAAGTAGCCACCAACGGCAACCCTGCTCCTAAGCACAACCGGGTACAAAATGAGAGAAATAGGACATTCATGTCATTCCAGTGCCTCCAAAAAATCCGATATATTGATTTCACGAACCGAACCAGGTAGATCGTTCCACTAAACAATAATTCTCGAAAAAAAACTGTATTTGAACATTTTAGTACGTACGAAAAATGGCCTTATGTTAAGATTGTGACCACGTCTAGTTGGTAGAGCATTAGCATACAAGATGTAGTTATCAGTAGATAGCCGGCATGACGAGTGAACAAAAGAGGTAACTGGAGACAGTGAAGGGAACACGTACAAAACACATGAGCGCAAGATTTCACTGCAGATGAGGGTTAAAAATCATGAATACATCGATGAAAAATGAAACCAACAGTTTTCACTTGGACAGATTCAATTGTAGTCAAGTCACACACTTTGTATGAATGCCACGTGCACGAATTTTGCGCTCATGTGTTTTGTACGTGTTCCCTTCACTGTCTCCAGTTACCTTTTTGTAAAGTTCGCGCAACGAAATTCAGCATGTTTAACCAACTAGCCCAATGTCAAGTTTTTCTTACGAACAAAAGAGTGCAAAAGTTTCAACGAGTCGATGTCACGCCTAGTGCGCAATGGAGATAACTTCAAAGATTTCATTGCAGATGAGGGTAAAAAATCATGAATACATCGATGAAAAATGAAACCAACAGTTTTCACTTGCACAGATTCAATTGTATTCAAGTCACACACTTTGTATGGATGCCACGCGCACGAAGCGTATTCTAATATAGGTCGAATCAGCATTTTGTACATTACCAATCTGTTGGATTTTGGAGATGTAGATGACGGCTCAAATAGGCTAATTATCGCATTAAAGTTGATTTCAGATATTTGTCATAATTTTCACATCACATTTTGATGGCGCAAAATGACCAAACATTTATTGCACAAGAATTTATGTAACGAAACAGGAAAATATAGCGGGGCACAGGTTCAGATAGTAAGGTTCGATTAACATTCTAATGAGACTCAAATCCAATAATTTTGGAACAAATAGTGTGCTGAATGGTGGCGTTAGCTCAGAGAAACACAACTTATTGCTGAATAGGTAAAGCACAGCGCTAGAATAAGCAAATAAGTGAGTGCAATAAATATTTGTCAAACCCGGTTTGTCTTAACAGTATTCGGTGGAGAATACGAATCTTCGGGAACAAAATGCAATGTGTTGCCCAAAAAGACAATACCAACTTGGAACATATTCGTTTTGGCTAATTTCCTTGATTGTGCAGACTATATAAGGCAGGGATTTTAGACGTCCTATGCAAAGACAATGAAAACTAATACTTTCATGGCGTGATAATGTGTACATTTCACAGAGATCTGGCACTTCCCGCTGGACTACATCTTCATTTGAATGTAAAAAAAATTTGGCAGATCCTAAGTACCATGAGAAACGATGTTATGCGAAGCATTCGGAGGCAAGGTGACTGGGTTGTAATTTTTTTATTGAGCGCAACGTTACGAAATGACGTTAAAAATATGTGCAAATGTTGTACGCACAGACATATGTTCAACAGTCGCATATGATTCGTATAACCAGTTCTTTGCAGTTGCGTAACGATGCCAACAGAAACCTGGGTATTACCAACACCAGAAGCGGTAAGCTGATATGTAGCACTTGTGCTTCGAGGATGGTAGCCCTGGATAGCGCTTCGTGGACCAACTATACAGTGGATGGCGCCTAAGTATACAATTGACGTTAAGCCGACATGACGCCTGCCTTATAGGAGTACATATGTAATGTTTATAAAATTGGAGAGCCAGCACTGCAACCACAATTGACGTTTCACTAACATTGCGCCTGCAAATGTCATTTTACAAAGCAGTTCTGACACCTGACATGGCTCTATGGTAGAATACTTGATTGCCACGCAGATTGCTTGGGTTCGATTCCAGGTGGGACCCTGATATTTATTATTTGCATTCGTCGGGTCAACGCTGCTGACGTCAGTTTTTCTTAACGCTCTCGCATTTAAATTGCTAATGTGTGTCCTCGCCGTTCGTGGGCAGATATGAATTGTCAAACACCTGTGGTGCATACCCGCATACCGCGGCCCGTGGTATACGGGTATGTGCCACACGTATCTGCAGGAAAAGGTTTGACGACGTATTCAACAGGATTTACCCGTTATTCATGCCATGACAAGCCAGACATATTCGTCAATACCTCTTACCCTCCCATACAAATTTTGGTCTACACCAAGTTCAGAAGGCAATCACAAGAGCACCCAGATGTAGGCCGCTAGATAGATAGATAGATAGATAGATACGTAGATAGAAACGCAAAAGTGCTTACAGTACGCACAGAAATGCTTCGCATTTAAAAAGCAGATGTTCACGCGACAATGAAAGCTTGAAGAGATCAAGATTTGGTGAAGACGGCTTAGTCGAGAGCGCCGAAGTTTTGCAAAATTGACTCGTCTTCTTCAAGGCTGCAAATGTTTAGCTTTTCTCAGCGCGTCTATGTGAACGCTTCATACCCTTGCCTCCAACCCAAACAGTAGAGGAGGAAAGAGCAACTGCGAAAACGGGGGGTGGGGGGTGGGGAAAATGGAGGGACCGGCTTGCCGAATTGGTTGAGTCAAAAAAGGAAGAGGGAACTGTCAGTGAAAAAGGAAGCGTGGGGGGGAGGGGCAGTTCTCACGTGCGAGGGTAGGAAGACAGCTAGGTGTTTTGCTGAATTATGGTTGTGAAACGGACCCACCGCCTGACAATGATAATTTCACGGGTATAATTACAGTTAAAAATATCTACAATAAAGGCTTAATGCTCACAAGTGCGGCGAGTTGGGCGGGTTGCTAAAGATGCATAGCTTCGGACGTTCAGCGCAAAAACACGGAGGCACAAAAGGAAGAGACGCAGACAGCAGAAAACTCACGCCTCACTCTCTTACAAACGTAGTACTACAAAAAACATCATACTTTATCAAGAACACGCCTACAATCAGCAACTAAACAGGAAATCGCGCACGCGTTATCCAGCAATGACAAAACATACAAAAAAATCGAGTACATCAACCATACAAGCGAAATTAAAATACATCACGCACGCATATCTTGATGATATACGGATAGTACACGAAATGACGTAACCATGCTTAATGCTCAGTTGCAGTCTTGAAGAAAACGAGTCATCTTGTCGAAACGTCCGCTCCAACGACTCCCTGTCTTCACGAATTTTTCATCACTCCGCAGTCTGTAACTGATACGTTTATGTTCGTGGATTAAAAAAACTCATTTGAGTAATCACTACCATGCCATTGCTTGTTTTCTTGGTTTCCTGCAGGCTTCTTTTGTGTTCGATCAGTGGCGACGACCCAGAGTTCGCCATCCAGAAGACGGCAGATCACCGCAAGATTGCGGCTTCGATACCACAGATGCGTCATTTTTCATTGACGTTCCCAAGCTGCCGGGCTCATTTCGACTATACAAGAACCCACCCTGCATTGTGGGCCCAGCAACATTCGCTGTCGACCCTGCTCTGCAGGGCATTATCACCTCTTAAAACTGTCGTCTCAGGTTTAGTACATATGTGATGCTGTGCTATTTATCTTTGTGGTGAGATGGCTGTAGTGAACATGATATTTTATTGTTTTTTATGTAAGTTATGAAAAATAAAGTATTAACAGCGAAGCTGTTAAAGCTGGCAGTAAGACGTCCGTTAACAAAACACCTATGCTGCGCCGTCGACATAACAACCATCCCAGCTGCGCGCCACCTGCGCTAAAAAAAGAAAACCGGCAGATCCCACGCATTGTGGGAATCGATGTAATGCGAAGCAGCAGCAGCCAGCAAGGACCAAATCATGCTGTACATAACATGCATGTCATGATTTACATATTAGGGCCAGTCATTTATGTTCGTCATACAGTCACGTTGCGCAATACCAATTTTGGTGTATATCAAGCTAGCGACCTGGACGCAAGTGCACCATGAGTGGGGCATGTAAATCACGTTGTACATGACATGCCTGTCACGATTTTCAAGTTATCACCTGCCACTCATGTTCGTCATACAGTCACGTCACGCGGATACCCGTTTTGGTGTATATAAAGCTAGCGAACTGGACGCAAGCGCACTACGAGCGTGGCATGCAAGTCATGTTGCACGTGACGTGTCATGATTTCCATATTACCACTTGTCATTTATGTTCGTCATACAGTCACGTAACGCGATACGAAATTTGGTGCATATCAAGCTGGCGAAACGGCTGTCAGCGCACCATGAGCGTGGCATGTAAATCATGTTGTAGATGACATGCACGTCGTGATTTTCACATTACGACCTGTCATTTATGTTCGTCATGCAGAAATGTCTTATCATACCTATTTTTGGATATATCAAGTTAAGGAAACAGCCGCAGGAGTACCAAGGCCATGGCGTGCAAGTCATGCCGTTCATGGCAAGTTAGTCATGATTTTCATGATATGACCAGTCATTCATGTTTGTCATAGAGTCATATTATACCATACCAATTTTCGTATAAAGCCCGTTAACAATACGGACTGGAGAACAAAAAGTTGCAGGCGGCTGGATAGATAGCTACGCTCAAAGTCACCGAAGTTCGCTAAGAAATGCTTTGCATTTAAAATTCACCGATGATGATTATACTGTTTTACGCGATTTCTGAGCGCAGCTGTCTAGGTGTTCTAACATTGCGATAAATTGAGGCAAACGATTTGAGAGAGAAATGTATGTATATACAGTTACATACCACTCCCTGAGTATTGTGCCTGCCCCTAATAAATGATGGCAAGGCACTCTTTTTCTGTTGTAGAGTAGTTGGCTTCCGCCTTGGATAGCGACCGGCTAGCATAACTAATATCCTTTCAAGTCCGTCAGTCCTCTGCACTAGGACGGCTCCGAGCCCGAAGCTGCTTGCATCGGTGTGGATTGCCGTGTCGGCGTATTCGTCGAAGTGCGCAAGTATCGGCGGCGTCTGCAGGCGTCGTTAGAGTTCTTGAAATGCTTCTACTTGTGCCGTTTCCCCTTTAAATTCCACGTCGGTTTTCGTGGGATGGGTTAGCGGATCGGCGATCCGTGAAAATTCCTTGACGAAGCGTCTATAGTAGGCGCACAAGCCGAGAAATCGGCGTTCGGCTTTTTGTCAGTGGGTGGCGGGAAGGAAGCTATAGCCGCTGTTTTCCGTGGGTGGGGGGCGAACTCCAGACTTGCTGATGACGTGACCCAAGAACAGAAGTTCCTCATATGCGAAGCGGCACTTTTCTGGTTTCAGGGTGAGTCCGGAGGCCTTGATTGGTGATGGGTGAGTCCAGAGGCCAGGATGATAATCGGAGGCTCTCTCGTCGACTTCGATTTGCCAATAGCCAGTCTTGAGGTCCATCGACGAAAAATACTTCGCGTTGTGGAGTTGGTGCAGGCCGTCGTCTATCCGTGGGAGAGGATACACGTCCTTCCTCGTGATTTTGTTCAGGCGGCGATAATCGACGCAGAAGCGTAGGGTTCCGTCCTTCTTCACTAAAACCACGGTTGACGCCCACGGACTCTTGGACGGCTGAATGATGTCGTCGCGGGTAACATTTCGTCGACTTGTTTCTTCACGGCCTCGCGTTCGCGCGTCGAAAACTCGTTACGGGCTCTGTCGAACTGGTCGGGCACTTTCTTCTGTTATGATGCGATGTTTCGCGACTGGGGTCTGTCGAATTTTTGACGACGCCGAAAAGCAGTCCTTGAATTGCAGGAGCAGTGCTTTGAGCTCGTCTTGTTTGGCCTTCGGAAGGCTCGGGTTGACGTCGAAATCTGGTTCGGGACCACGATACGTTGAAGTAGGTTCGGCAGCATCGAAGAGGGCGAAAGCATTGCTGTCGGCCACGCATTCGTCGATGTAGGCGACCGTCGTACCAATGTTGAGGTGCCTATATTCGTGGCTGAAGTTTGACAGCACTACCTTTGCTTTACCGTCACGCAGCTCAGCTATACCTCTTGCGACGCAAATTTGACGGTTGGTGATCGTCCTCCCTGACGCCTTCAAGGTTCGCGTGTTTTTCGGTGCCGACGGAAATATTAACGGTGGAAAGCGGAGGGACGGTCACCTGCTCTTCTATCACATTAAACGCATGGTTCCCTGGCGTCGCGTGGGGTTCGAGCGCTTTTTCTGAGGTTAGTGTTATTGACTCAGACCTCAGGTCGATGACGGCGCCGTGGTCACTTAGGAAGTCCATTCCAAGTATCACATCCCTGGAGCAGTGTTGTAGGATTACAAAGCTCGCAGGATAAGTCCCGGTTATTGATGGTGACTCTCGCCGTGCGGACTCTAATTGGCGTTATCAGGTGGCCTCCAGCTGTCCGGATTTCGGGTCCACTCCACGCGGTATTTACTTTCTTCAGCTTGGCGGTGAATGGCCAACTGACGACGGAATAGTCGGCCCCAGTGTCGACAAGCGCGTTGACGTTGTGGCCTGTCGATGAGACGTGGAAGGTCGCTAGTCTGTCGCCTTGCGTTCCAGTTAGTTCGCGGCGTCGCATCACGGCTGCGTCGATTTCTTGCGCTGCTTCCATGCTGCGTCGTCAGGTCTTCCTCGATCCACGAGGTTTCGTCAGCAGGGCTCTGTCTGCTTCGCGTCGTGTTCAGCAGGTTTCGTCGCGGCGGCGTCGTCGGCGTCGGCGGTTGACCTTCGGTAGTTCGACGTACAGCAACCACACCTCCACCGGTTGCTGCCCTTAGTTTTCCGGATAAAGGCTCGGAGAGCGGCCCCGAGCAGGGGCGGCGTACTGCCTGCGGTGCGGTGAGATGTAGCGCCCTGGCGAAGGCGATCGGGAAGATCCTCGGGGCGTCCACTGCGCTTCTGCGAGGTAGTCGGCGATGTCGCGTGGTCGTTCACCCCGCTGTCGACGCGGCGCGTCGATGGCGAAACCACGCAGTCCCATCTGGCGGCACTGGCAAGGGCGGTAGGTGTGGCCAGTTTCTCCGCAGTGGTAGCACAGGGGGTGGTGGTCAGGGGCGCGCCAAACGTCGGTCTTCCTCGGAGCGGAACGCTGGCCGGCGGGTGGATGGTATGGCGTCGGTGGCGGTGGCGGCGGTGTCTGGCGGCGGAAGTGCGGTGGTGCGAAGTCTTCACGTGAGCGCGGCGGGGGAGCGTTACGACGCGTTGCGGCAGCGTAGCTCATCGCTTGGGGCTCACGCTGCGCTGGTTCAGGTGCTCCAAGAACTTGCCAGATTTCCTGGCGCACGACGTCGGTGATCGGCTCCACCTGAGGCTGCGAAGTTGGCAAGAATTTGCGTAGCTCCTCCCGAACGATTGCTCTAATGCTGTCGCGCAGGTGATCGGGATGCAGTGCTTGAACGTCCTAGGGCGTCGAGGGAATGCGGTGGTTGTACTGGCTAGTACGCATCTCCAGCGCCTTCTCGATCGTCGTGGCCTCCGAGACGAATTCCGCGACCGTCTTCGGTGGGTTGCGTACAAGGCCGGCAAACAGGTCTTGCTTAACCCTTCGCATCAAGAAGCGAACCGTCTTTTCCTCGGACATGGCGGGGTCAGCGTGGCGAAAGAGTCGGGTCATTTCCTCCGCGAAAATGGTGACGCTTTCGTTAGGAAGTTGCACCCGTGTCTCCAGCAGGGTTCCAGCCCTTTCCTTTCGGACGACACTCGTGAACGTTTCCAAAAAAGTGCCGCGAAAGATGTCCCAGGTTCGAAGAGTGGACTCCCGATTCTCGAACCAGGACCTCGCTGCGTCGTCCAGGTAAAAGTACACGTGGCACAGCTTGTCGTCGGCGTCCCAATTGTGGAATGTGGAGATCCTTTCGAATGTCTCAAGCCAGGTTTCGGGGTCTTCACTTGGAGATCCGTGAAACGTCGGCGGCTCTCTGGGTGGCTGCATCACGATTGCCGCGGGGGGGCACTGTGGTCGTCATCGTGCTTGTTGTCTTCGTCGCCGTGGCCGGGATTTTGTCGGGTAGGGGTCCGTATTCTGGTGGGACACCTTGCTCGCCTGCGGCTGGCTGCCTGCTCAGCGTTGACGTCGGTGTCTTCCTGGCGGTGTGGGCTTGGCTCACGGCTGGAGGGGGGGCGTTCGGTGCATGGACCGGGAAGCACCTCCACCAGATATCACGTGGTCGTGACGTCGACGACGACAGCAGTCGGTAGGTCCAAAATGAAACTGTTTATTTGGCCGAACTTGTGGCCGGTAAACAGAAAGTCAGATTACAGCTATACACACTGCCACTGATAGCGGCGAACAGAGCGTCGGCCGTCGATCAACTGATCATCGTTGCAACGCGCCGGCTTTTATACATCACGCGTCGAACATTCTAGCCTTATCACTGGTCGTCGCGCAAGCTCTGGAATAATCTTGAGTGTTCGTGTGCTGTGCGAAATATTAACAAAATTATCTACTACGAACGTCAAGCTTCTCGATCACTGAGGCGCGATCTGCGCCCAGCATTGCTCACCGTCTTTGTCGGTTTAAACAGAGCACATCAAAATAACACGCGTGGCAATATATATATATATATATATATATATATATATATATATATATATATATATATATATATATATATATATATATATATATATATATATAGTTGAACTCACTTATAACGATACCGATTTTAAAAACTATATCTGTTATGACAATAGGAAACTGCTGCACCGTCTGCTTTTGCATGTTTTCCATAGTGAAATAACCCCCGTACATCAATGCCCGCATGCTGCATTAGCGTTTATATCAATGAAATTCTGGCTGTTGGGTGTCCGTGATGAACGATAATTGAATGCGAAATTCTTGAAAAGACGGAAGAAAACCGGAAATGCAAGCTGCTAAACCCCCGCCTACAACCCCAACGTCCCCCCAGCGCCCCTTCGGATTTATGGTGTGCTATATCGCGTAGCGTTGCGGCATTACGGACAAAGCTGACTTTTGAAATCCGTTACGACGCGGGAGTAGTGGTGGTTTCGGTTAATGCGTCTTCGGACATGCATTTGAGTCAAAAGTTGAGGCTTGTAAGAGTTTCCGCAGATGTTATCATACATTGACGCTATTTGGTTTGTGGCGGTCCTGTGAAAGCGTCCAAATTTTCAACCATGTCCGAAAAATCAGCAACTTTGTCATTCTATCACTCATGTTTGTTCGTACATCACATCTGATATTATAGTTTTTTCACAACAGCCTGCCATCGCTCTATTTTGCTTTTATTTGTGCAACCCGTTTATAGCAATTATCGGTTGTAACAATGAAATTTTCATGGCACTTGAGTATTGTTATAAGTTGGTTTGACTGTATATTGTCACGGGGTCGTGACGTGGATGAAGGGAGCGGTTGGCGTCTTCGAGGTGAAACTCTTTATTTGGCCGCACTTCTGGCCGTGAAACGGAAACTCAAATTACAGCAAGAAATGCAGGCTGTACACTGATATCGGCGCACTGAGCGTCGGTCGTCGATAAAACTGATCCGCGGTAACACCCGTCGGCATTTATACATGCGGCATCGAACATTCGAGCGTCATCGCTGGTGGCGAGTTTGTTCCAGAATAAACTCAGCTGTTCGCGTTTGCGCACTCAAGCCGAACAGATAATCCGAAAACTATCTAGAATGCTCTGAAACATTCTGGCGCGGATTGCACCAGGCAGTATGTACAGCCGTCATTTTTATGAAAGGGAACACGCGAGCGCGTGGCCCGCGCGCTCCGGCGGCTGCTTGCAGCGCGTTCAAGCGGGAGCGAGAGCAACCACAGCCTCTTTTCGCGTCATCTAGTAGCGAGCAAAACAACCAGTCATTGGTGATATGGAACCGGCAGCAAGATTGCAACCCCATCCCCCTTCAAGGCGATTACGCAAGATGCCGGGCATCTTGCGTAATCGCCTTGAAGGGGGAGGGGGTTGCAATCGTGCCACCGGTTCGATATCTCCAATGACTGGTTGTTTTGCTCGCCACGAGATGACGCGAATAGAGGCTGTGGTTGCTCTCGCCCCCGCTTGAACGCGCTGCAAGCAGCCGCCGGAGCCCGCGGGCCACGCGCGCGCGTGTTCCCTTTCATAAAAATGACGGCTGTACATGTGCGATACGCCGGGAACATAAAACATGGAAAGGAGCGTGTGTGGCATTGCCCCCCCTCTGAAAAGACATCGCCCCGACGCTTTAATAGAAGGTGGAAGTACAATAATAAAGCAAGAAAGTACAATGAGCAATAAGTACAAGCAATAAACCACAATAATAAAGCAACAACAACAAAAAAGTGCAGTTATCTGGTTCGTTAACGCGCATAAAACGGCTTAAGGCGCACGACATGAACGATTCCGGTCGCGCACGGCGCCGTTGAGAGTTCGTAATGCTGTCGGGCACTAGTCGAGTGTGCCGAGACGTCGAAGTACCCTGTACGGTCCGAAGTACCGTGGCATAAGTTTTTCACTGAGTCTACGTCGGCGTATTGGCGTTCCACATCCCAAGCACGGTCGCCGGGCTGGTATTCCACGAAGCGTCGTCGAAGAATGTAACGGCGGCTGTCGGTCGTCTGTTGATTCTTGATGCGGAGGCGAGCTAGTTTTCGGGCTTCTTTGGCGCGCTCAAGGTAGACAGTCACATCGAGGTTTTCTTCGTAGGTGACGTTGGGTAACATGGCGTCGAGCGCCGTTGCCAGGTTCCTTCCGTAGACCAAGTTTATGGCGTCATCTGCGTCGTTTCTTGGACGGCCGTGTTCTGTGCGAAGGTCACGTACGGAAGGAATGCATCCCACGTCTTGTGCTCGACGTCGATGTACAGCCGCCCATTTTTTAGATGCGAAGCAGCTCTTTGACTCACGTGTGTAACGCCGTACGTTACTTGCGTCCGTACGAATGCGCCGCAACGCGTTCCCCTCGCCGTAGGTTTTGGAGCGTTGCCAAGTAGGTCACGCCACAGCTGCGCGCTGACGTCACTCTCTCCCTCACCCGCAGCATGCTCGTGGCAGCGCCCGCAGCTGCCGGCTGCTCCGCCCGCTCGCAACACCTCTGAACGTGTCACTTCTCTCTCGCTTCACCCTCTCCACCGCCCGCAACGCTCGACCGCACGTCGAGTGGAAACACTCTTTCGGCTCGTTTATCTGCGATGACGCCCGTTTCAACCGGGTCAACGCCGTGCGCACCGCTGCTGCTTGGCATCCCATCAGGGTTCCCTTCGGGGAGATGGTCCAAGTTTTTTAACCTGAACGCGCGAGCGTCGACCGCCCTGTCGATAAGTGTCGTTAACGGAGCACAGCGGCGAAATGAACGAGAATACGTGCAGGCCTGCGAAGAACTGTGCAGCTGTCTTCTGCTAGGATGTTCTGGGAACCGGACACCAGGACGCCCGGAACAGGTGCTTACAGACTCGGCGGTCCATGCTCGCGTGTTTAGGTTAAAAAAAATGTTGCAGTGGCTTAGCTCGGCTATGCCAGGATATACGTAGCGTTAGCAAAGCTTCAGCTGATTATTCTTAGCCTTCCTTGATTGTCTAGATTGCCTAGGGTTAGCTTGATTATCATGCTTACAGCTGCTACAATGACACACACACGGTATACGTATTATGTGGCACATGTATATTAATTTTTGCTCAACGTCGTTGCTTCTCTATTGCCACAAAGACGGCTCGGTGATCAGTGAAGTAACACACTGCCGTCTCTATGGCCCCGACGCAGTATTTGGAATTATCTGTCTCTGATAGACAAGATGAATGGTGGTGAATCCCAAATCCTGCTTCCATGAATCCCAAGTCCCAGCTTGGGACGCTAATTGCCAGGCAACTACTTCGGGATCCGATGAGTCAAGCTTCTCCGTTCTTCTGCGCCGTTGAGCAGCATTTGCGCTCTCCTTCTCCATGGCTATACCACACTGGCAAGCGCCAGTCAGGAGCGCCGCGGCTCCAGCGCAGTGTCAGACGGCGACTGCACAGCGAAGGCTGCGCGCGCGCGCCGGCGCCACTGCGTCTACCACGGCTACGACGTCACTCCTCTGGAATGCGCAGACCGGCAGCGGTGAGTCGCGCGCGGCGGCGGCGGAGTGCGCGGGAGGTACCGGCTCCGGTGCGCCAGCTGTGTGACATCACTGATCCTCGCGCATGCGCAGCACGGCTCTTGATGAGCCGCGCGAAACGGGCTTGGTTAGGCCAGTGTAGCTAACGCTACAAAAATGGGCGGCTGTACAGTGCCGTCCACTGTCAGGGCGAACACGGCTCAGCGTGGCAGTGCTCTGCGGAGCGCCAGTGCAGCCGGCGCGGCCGCGCATCGAATCAAAGTGGCGCAGGCGCACACGAGCGCGCCGCTCATGCTGTACTATAGACAAGCAATACCGGCGCCTATTTACCACGGAACGACACGCTCGAGCGATGTAGCAGAAAAGATAAAAGCATTTCATGAGTGTCCGTGCGCGCATGTGCGGCTTCACTTCGATGCGCAGCCGCGCCGGCTGCACTGGCGCTTCGCGGAGCGCGGCCACGCTGAGCCGTGTTTACCCTCTCAGTGGACGCTACTGCACATGGCCAGCATGTCAGCGATGGTCTTGTTTAGACGCTTGGTGAGGCCATTGGTTTGTGGCTGGTAGGCGGTCGTCCGGCGGTGGCTTGTCTGGATGTACCTCAAGCTCGCCTGAGTTAACTCCGCTGTAAAGGCGGTGCCTCTGTCGGTAATGAGGACCTCTGGGGCGCCATGACGCAGGACGATCTCCTCAACAAAGAAAACGCTGGAATTTTGCCTTGACAACAGCGGCGCTTTTGTGGTCAAGGGCAAGCCCACTTGCCTGAGACGCGGAGTGCACCGGCTCGTGTCTTTGCGAGGACATT
Organism: Rhipicephalus appendiculatus; assembly: GCA_030522465.1. NCBI lineage: Eukaryota > Metazoa > Arthropoda > Arachnida > Ixodida > Ixodidae > Rhipicephalus > Rhipicephalus appendiculatus. The sequence goes on along the minus strand of JALIZH010012686.1, from coordinate 75,188 downwards.
CTTATTCTTCGTTTTCTTATGGAGCGGGCGTACGCCGTTCAGTGATTGCGCTATTATTCACGTTGTCGTGGGTTAAGCCAAAAGACAGACGTCTGAAAACTCCCTCAAATAGCCGAAAAATGTTATCACATCAAAATTCACGTGGAATTAAAAAAAATTTCCATACGTTAAAATACTCATCTCAGCCTATGCTTTTCTGTTGTTGAACACCAATCTTAGGTAAAACTATCACATGCAATTTGCTAACGATTCCAGCAGATCTTCGCGGAAGCTCGCCCGTTGTCTATTCTGTTTTTGTAAAATTATGTCATGTGACCCTCACTCTCTGCAATGCGCGAAGCATGGTGTTGTTATCTTGTGCGTCGTTTCTGCTCGCCCACCTTATAAAAATAGCAAGATATCAGCGGTGTCAGACAGCAAAGAACGTAATGCGCAGGCTCAATAGTTTCTTGAAATATAGCCATCGGCCCACTCGATCAGCACAGTGTTACTGCAAGCAGTCACCATGTCCGTTCTCCTTCTACTAAAAGGATTGCTGTTCCTTATGAATTTCATCTACTGGTTTTTCGGTGGTATGACTGCGCTTATGGGCGGCTACCTCTTAACTGTCAAGGTACGAATCCTGCGCCGCTACGTGGACCTTACCTTTGACCCCGCCATCTTCTTCATTGTCGTTGGCTGCCTGGTCTTCATCATAGCTGGACTCGGATGCGTGGGAGCTCTACGCGAGAATAAGAACTTCCTGTGTTTCTACGGATTCTCGTTGTCCGGCATCGCTGTCGCGGTCGTCCTCGTGGCTGTGCTCGCCTTCGTGTGGTCCACCTCGAGCCCGCCAAACAGGTCAGGTGTCGAGAATATCTTGAGGCGAGCTGTCGTAATCTACCGGGATGATCCTGACATGGAGCATCTCATCAACACACTCCAGTCGTCGCTTAGCTGCTGCGGCATATCCTCCCGGGGCTACCTGGACTGGCAGCACAACGCGTACTTCAACTGCTCTCCGTGGAACCCGAGCCGTGAGCGCTGTGGCGTGCCGTATTCTTGCTGCAGGGAGCAGAGACGCCTGCCAAACGTGATGTGCGGCTATGGCGTCACGGACACAACCAAGAGAACGCTGCCATCGGTGGAGCCCGTGATATATACGCAGGGCTGCCTGCAAGCACTGATCGCCTTGGCGAGAGAAAACTCGGTGCTGGTCAGCGTGCTGTCAGCTGTGACCGTCGGATCACTGGCGCTGGGCATCGCGGGTTCGTGGCTTCTGATGAAGTCGATAACGAGCGAAAGAAGGGCGGTGGTGTGGGAAAGCGCAGCTGCTGCCGCAACGTCCCGTCCCGAGTCGACGGTCTGAAGGAGCGGTGGTGTCTCTAAGTTGAGGGCATCTGCTCAAATGCAGGCATTGTGTTTTAGTAATTCATGTAATATATTTTTAACGTGTTTTATGTATTTGAACTGTACCAAATGAGCTTTCTAAAGTTGCTCTCGTTTTTTAAAGACGATAGTCTTTCTTGGGATACCTAAACGGAAAAATTTTGGTCTGTCTGTCTGTCTGCCTGTTTGTCTGTTTGTCGGCACGTCACACGATTCAGGTAGCTGGCCAAACTTTAACCACCTGCCTTACGACCTCCAATCTTGACCAAGAAGCAAGTGTTCATACGGGTGAGCGTGGGCAATTAAAAATCAAATATTACGCATACCTGAGGCACAACATCAATACCTTAGTACTATTCACAGTGTTCCTTTAAAACAAAATCTATAGATACGTAATTATAAAGATCCTAGTGTTTATTACGCGGCGCTGCTGTACAAAACAAGTCTCCGCCCAGTGATTTAACTTCGACGCTGTGGCTGGCTGTGGTCTACACGGTAAGTACATACAGCGCTACCGGGGAACATCAACACAAGCCGATGTTCCCCGGTAGCGCTGTAGATGGCGTCCTCTTCTGTTTTATCAATGCCAGCCAGATGCGGCTGATTCATCGTAGAAGAGCGCTGTCTCAGGCAAGGCAAAACATATATGGCCGCTTGATGAAATACGACCCACTCTACAAGACATGATCAGAGAACGCAGAGAAGAGACCGACGACCAAATTTCAGCGGAGAAACGCCGGCGTCACCGTCTAAGCGCGCCCGGAAAACGTCCGAAAAACGAGCCCAGCGGCTAGCCCAGCTATTAAATTATGGTACTCATGCCGCTCATGCAGTGCAGTCGGCACAAGACTATCGTCTTTCGACGACATTTGCAGCGAAGCACGCAGATACGCGGCCAATTTTTTTTTCGCTTTTCTGAGAATGCCTTGATTTGTTCTGCATGTACGAGTCATGAACCGTCCGCTAACAAACCACTTCTGCCCTTCAAGTCCGCCAACTCTAAGCTCTTCAAATGAGCTATTGCCACGTCATGCCTCAAGAACGCTTCGGGCAAATATTTCCCGCACTATAGCTGAAAGACAAGCCGAAATACAGCTTAGCGCTAGGCATCCCCATCCCCTCCTCATTTCGGTCGCATAGAGCCTGTTCAAGAAAATGCGCACCGTGCAGGCAGAAGGTAGCCAAGGTAGATCCAAATAGGTCGCGAAGCTTCGGGCGAAAAGAGGTTCAGAACGTATTGCCAGCGACATCAACAAGGGAAGTTATGGGCGCTGCCATTGATGTGCGACTAGGTGTGGAGGGAACAAAGACTAATAGCGAAAAACCAAATTTTATTCACGGGCGAAACAATCGTTGTGTTTTACGAACGATACTTATTTCCTCTAAAATGTTATGTAGGTGCACTGTGCAATTAATTTGACAGTATTTAAGAAAAGCTTTTCCTTAGCGCCGCCTGAGACCGGCGCACATCGCTACCATTCAGTGCAGCTACAACCCTGGCGGTGTTAAGAAAAGCGCGCTCGTAAAGTTCGTCCGGTTCGTCTGCGACGACAACGCCCCCCTCACGTGTTTTGGTGCTCCGCAGTTGCATGCGTTATCTGAATTACTGTGCTGAAAATTGAATTTTTGCTGCGCGCGCAGTTGCGTCGTGAGTTTGATCGTTGGTGAACGTGTTGAGTACGGTGTCCAACGGGAACCGAGACGATGCGGATAACATTTAACACCGAGCGCTCGCCTCGGGTAACCGCGGAAACGACGTGCTTTGCAAAAATGCAATAGCAACACACGTATGTACGCCTGGCAACTTTTAAATAAGAAACCGGGGCAACGGTTTGGAGCGCTGCGCTCGCTGGATTTTCGTGAATCAGTATTCCTGCGGCTCGGTTTCCTTTGTGCAGTGCCTACTCTTGTTCCTTTTGTCTTTGAGCAGATCGCTAAGTTATCTATCGCGCTACAATTCGCATGCCTGTGTAGCTTACACGTAACGGCAATTATCGGGGTATTGTGCACGAGGTGTCCGCGCACTTTTTATACTTGTTAACCACACTTAGCGCTCATTGTGTGCAGAGTAACAAAATTGCCTCATTTCTTACCATTGAATAAAACAGAAATGCGATAACTTTAGCGTGACTACTCATCATTTATTCTTGTTAGAACTAGGCACGCAAGTAATGGATTTTCGGAAACCTGCGTATGTGCCAAGCAAGTGAGCAAATATAAGGTACGCTACTGCTTGCTTTAATGAAGCTGCGGAAGAGGCCACGAACGCCGAATAAAAGTTCCGGGAATAAGTTTAAAGGCGAATTAAAATGCAAGAGCACCTAAACACCACCATCTACTCATGAGTCGATATTAGATGAGCTGGCGTTGACATGAAGCGCCCTCGCCCAGCACACGCCTTTAGCGCGAGTCACTAGCGATCAGGGGCCTACGAAAACTATTGTTATATCAAATTTCGCGCTATTGCCAAAAAAATTACGTTGCTTGATTACCGGATAATGCGTCACATCCACTTCATTTTTTTGTTCCGCCGGAAGTGTTCCCTCCTCACACAGATGGCGCTAAGCCCCTTGAGCAGCTGATGAGCCGCTATTTTTGTAATGTATTGGCTTCTATCGAAGCTTCGCTACCAGTTACATTTACCTTAAGGTAGCTCTGATACCTTGTGTGCACAAGCTTTTGCACAACTTGAAAAAGGTGGTCCAGTGGTGCGACGTGAAAGTCGGATTCAGCGCACCATACAGGTTGTCAGAATGACCGACCCGAGGCATAGATACAGCAGGTCTGTGGCAAAATTCGCAAGCGGCCATTCGTTGATGGCGCAGAAGGGGTGATGTACGAAATTCCTTTAAAGTGCGGCATAGTGTACAGTACTCATGAATTGAAACGGGCCAATTTAGGGCTAAGTAACACACATATTTTCGTTTCCTGCGTCTTCAGTTAAAACCATATCGGCGCAATTTCGACTCGAAAGCGTAGATCACAGCCAAAATTATCTTTAGAGACCGGATTTGTCGCGACAGGACGTCGTTATCTCGAGCAATCGCGCATACCAGTTGTTATACTAAAGATTTGATGTCGCCTTTGATTCCGTCAGTACTGTACGTTGGTTAAACCGGGAGATGTGTCAATGTTAGCTGAGGGAGCATGCGAACAGTGTACGAAATGCGCGTGACGGAAGGGGTTTGGATGGTTTTGCTAGCTATCCATTGTATAACCTGTTAGGAATACTCGCGCGATCTAAACAACAGATCCGTCGCTGAGAAGAGCAAAGCGCAATCACCCGAGTAATCACAGAAGCCGAATGCATTTCCTATCTGGTTGTGAGGGCTAAGCGTGAAGGCTGAGACGTGAAGGCGGAGGCGTCAGGAACCAGGTAACCAAAAACTTTATTAGCGCATCATGGCGCGCAGTAGGAAACGCGACGGTCCGTCGCGGCGGCGGTAGCGAGAGTGAGAGAGTGTCCCGGCCCTCACTTGGGCTTGGTGGTGTCTCGGCGTAACAGTGCCGTAGGCGGCGCTAGTGATGAGCTGGGTATTGCGGGCGCTCACATCCCACCCTAGTCTGAATGACCAAGTCTCGTGGTCAATGGGTTCTGCTCACACGCGCGATAACACACACACACGCACATGCGAAAACACTGCCAGTTCACTCGAGCACAAAGTCGTCGAGGTGTGTCAGTAACGATGGAGTGCGTTGGGGCTGTTGCTGCTCTGTAGAGGCGACAACGTTTGCTCCTGAGGCGGGCATGGGCTCTACATGGACGAGGGGCAGTTGCTCGATCACCGGAGGAACTGGTGGCACATAAGGCTTTGGCTAGGACACGTGCACCATTCTGCCAAGAAGACCTACGTTGCGCGAGGTAGGGCGATTGTACTGTTGACAACACTGACAGGATGACACATAGCTTGCTACCGCTCGTTCCATGTCCGGCCACCAATAACAATCCTGAAGTTTTAGCATCGTACGCTTTGTGTCAAAGTGCCCAGCACCATCGTGTAATGCTTGCAGAATGGCAGGATGCAGTTTGGACGGAGCTACTACTGCGTATGTTCCCGATGACAGTCGGCGGTATAAGATGTCATCTATCTTGGTGGTGCATACCAGTGAAGTGACCAAGATCATCATCATGGCGAGCAAAAGCAGCGTTGTGCTTGGCCATGGAGGAAGGAATACTCAGGAGAGGCCCTATCGTATCCCAATGCATTGCGAGAAGTGTGGCGGAAGTGACGTCAGATTTATGGGGCAAACACAAACCGATATGGGGCAAACAAAACAGCAGACGCCCCGCGGCGTGCTCTCCACACTTGTTCGCTTCTCCGCTGATTCTTCGTTCCGACGTAAACTTAGCGCGTTTTGTGAGGTTTGCATGCAGTAAAACGTTGCAAGCACACGTTTACCAGGCTGTTCGGGTGTGGCAAGTCCGAGGGCTGCGTGCTGAAATTCTTCGAGGAGAGTTTTTGTGCAACAGTACAGAAAGTACCGGTACGTGCCGTAATCCAAAACATTCAGCCCCTGCATCGTTCTGTTCGAACTCACCTGGCAGTGACCTACGCGTTCTGCTGGGCGTTAGGCCTTTCTTCCTATTCGGCGCAACGCCAATTTAGTATTTGACGAAACTTTACGTCGAAGAAAGGACACCGCCGTGGCCGTATTCTATACGCGATCGTACACGCAAAGTTTGTAATTCCACTGCGCACACAACTACTACCACGCAGCGTGGAAACACCGCGAAATACATACACCACGTAGTCCTATAACGACAGCAAAAGTTTATTGCCCTTCCGTATGAACGACACAGCCTCTGAACACGCGGTACGATGCCTACGGCGTGTGTTATGTACGGTGCGCCAGACACCAAAAACAGAAGTTCACGTGTGTTCTGAGTTGACACAATACGTAAGAACCAACAGAGTGCACATATGAGAGCTTCGCATGCAAGTACCATGCATTAGTGATCAGCAATGAAGCGATCGTACGTACACGTGAAAAGTGACACTCGGTGCTTTCATCAGTGCACGCGATTTGCACGTAGCTTTCCTAAAAACAAACACAGAAGGAGCAGCACGAGTGAATCCACTGCGCCGCTTGCACGGCGAAAAAAAAAAAAAAGGCTGCAAATGCTCCGCGACTCGCCAACTCGGTCGGTGCGCGCATGCGCTTGCAAACGACGCGACGGAAATCGCAGAATGTTTAGCTGCTCCTTCGCTAGGAGGCGATGCGGGCGTTTGCGAGGTGGAGGCTTCACGAATGTGACGTCAGGGCCTCTCCTTAGTATTCCTTCCTCCATGTGCTTGGCCATATACCTTTTATGACTGACCGCTGGCTTAGAGTGAGCTGGCTGGCGATGCGGGCCGATGGAATGTCAGGATGAATGTGCTCGAGCACAATGTCCGAGGCGAGGGTGTTGGACACTAGAGGGGCACTACTTGAGGGCAACGTTTGTGATGCTAACGCTTGCCATGGTGGTTGCTCTGGCAATGGCAAAGGATCACGTTGTAGGCAGTCTTTGGAACTGGGCTTGGCTTCGGGAAAAAGGACGGACCTTGTCGGGATCACCGCATTTGCCATTCTTGGGGAGTAGTTTTCGGTTGGCGGTAATGGTGGTATTCGTGGCTGTATGCTGCAACTGCGTTGGCTTCGGTGGCTCGAAAATAAGACGTGCTTGTGCTGCTGCGAACCAATCCTCACCAAGAATGAGGGGGGAGCAAATTATCTTCTAAAACAGCTGCTTCAACAACTCCTGTGGCTGGGCCAATGGATATTTTCAAAAATGCAGCACCAACGGGCAGTACTGTGCTTCCTCCTACCACAGCCAGAGGGGGGCTCGGTCCATGGGATGATCATGCTTGCAGGCACACGGCTTTTAGCGATTAGTGTCACCTTGGATCCAGAGTCAGGAAAGGCTTCGCACTCACCGACTCCACTAATAATGGCGTTGAAAAAGTGGCACTGCTGCTGTGAGCCGTCCAGTGTAACGGGGGCACTGTGTAATGCAGGAGGCTGCTGTGTCTTGGGCGTGGTTGGAGGCGCTGACTGTAAGCGGCTGGTGCGTGTAGGGCACTTAGATGCCAGATGCCCCAAGGCATGACATTGGTAGCAGACAGCTTGAGAGAGATCTTGGCCGCTACGAAAAGCTGGAGCGCCGTACTGCGCCGAAATAGCTGCATAAGTAGCTTCTTGTTGCTCGGCGGGCAGCTCAGAAATGCGTGTTCTTGATGTGGCACCTCTGGTGGACTGTGGTGGCGCTGGTTCTGAGCGAAGCTGCTGATGCTCTACAGGATTAGTGGCGCGAAAAGGTTGCGACGGCGGCAACACAGATCCGGCAAATGGCGAAGGGCTTGCAGCGGCGTGCAGATGTTGTGCACTCTTGTCGAGGCTAGCGCAGGTTGAAATGAAATCCGCTACCGTGGGCGGCCGGTTGGCTGCTATGGCAGCGAGAATGTGTTGTTCCCGTATACCATGCAGCAGATAGTCAATCTTTTGTTCATCCGAAAGGTGAACAGGGCAACGCTCAATGATCCTCAACTTGGCGAAGGCATACTGGTGCAAGCTTTCTGATGGGGTCTGGGCTACCCTCATGACCTGCTCTTGCCACTCGATGAGGGACAATTCAGTAGAAAATGTGTCCTTCAGGGCGGCACTCCACGTGGTCCAGATGCTGTACTGGTTGCCAAACGCGAGATGCCAGTCTCGCGCCGTGCCTGTGAGCTTGCTAGCCGCGATCAGGCGTGTGGTGTCGTCGTCCCAGGATGCGAGCTGCTGCACTCGTCGCACGTCGTCAAGCCATATGTTGACACTGTGGCTGTGCGAACCGGCAAACTGTGGGATGGACGATGACAGGTCGAGCAGTGCCGTCACCGTGGCTGCAGGGCGAGGTAGCTGCTGGAACAGCAAGGCGAGGCTCTGTAGAGTGGCTGGGTCCAGCGTAAAAGGCGCTGCAGTGGTCGAGGCAGATTCATTCATTTCAACCGAGGGCGTAGCTTCACGCTGCTCCTGAATGTCGGCTTGCAAACGCTGAACAATCTCGTCTTTCGAACCTGTGGTGTCCAGCTGTCGACGGGCCAATTCTTCGCGTATGAGGTCGACGCCGAGGCGCGACATTGTCACCGGGTCGAGATTCTGCCACACAATTCCCGGCATGACTTTACGCAGAGCCGGCTACACGCAGACGTTTACACACGAAACGGACTAGCTCAGTGAGTCGACCATCAAGCGCACGGAGGCGCGCACATGGAAGCGAGCGTACGACGAGGGGCGGTGAACAAAGACAGGGATGGCGGACTGTCTGTAGCAGGGCAGAGGTACCCAGTTGAAAATCACAACAGAATACTACGACAGAAATTCTGTAGTCTTTCGTATTTTGGGACGCTGTTGTCTGTTGTCTATTGTCTATCCTATAGTCTAATGTTGGTCGTATGGTCATTGTCTATCGTATGGTCTATTGTTTGTTGTATTATCTGTTGTCTGCTGTATGGTCTAGTGTCTATCGTATGGTCTGTTGTCTGCCGTATAGTCTGTTGTCTGTTTTGTAGTCTATTGTCCGTTTTCTTTTGTCCGAGTCTATTGGCCTCCCTTACTGCGCATGCGCAAACCCTTCCCAAAAAAATTAATAAAAACCTCCTCTCCCCCCTTTCTCCTCCCTCTAGGCATCCCTCCCCGTGGCAACCACATCCTCACTGCGCATGCGCGCCTCCCCTCATCTCTCCCCTCCTACGCTCCCCCCCTCTCTCCTCTAGGCATCCCTACCAGCGGCGTCCACACTCCCACTGCGCATGCGCGTTCCCCCTCTTTCTCCTTTCCTACGCTCCCCCCCCTCTCTCGCCTCACGACGCCGACGCAGGTAGCGTCTGCTAGCGAGTTTCTTGGTTGAAAAAACCGAATGCTCGCGCTGCACAACCGTTCACTGGCCACCCCGTATATATGGCAATGGATCTTGACCTGCAAGGTGGTGCCGGTGGGAGATTTCTCCTGTGCGTTGTTGAACAATAAGATTTCGCAGCGTGCGCGTTAACTAAAAGCGGACTGCGGCTCTCTGTGTCCAGTCGGAGTCTTCTGTCTCTCATTGCCCATTAGCAGCGATTGGCATGTTCCAGTAGGAAACACCGCTCCATCACTGCGTGCTTTGCGCCTCCCCAGTTTTCTCTCCTGCGCAACGCTGCGATGAGCGCCAGCGTCAACGCCGCCGCCAGTGTAAGCGTTAGCGCCCGCTGCTTCACATCTACACATGGTTCCCTTTAGCGGGAGATGGTGTAATTTTGAGTGATGTCATCATAACAGTTGTTCTTTTGTATCGAAGCTTTCTGTAATACTACACAATTTTGTTGCATTACTCTATAGACACTTCTGTTGCCACAATTGGATGCACGCTTAGACAACAAATTTCTGTTGTACGACAGATTTTTGTTGCATTACTTACGGCAGACCTCTGTTGTCACAATTGACTACGCTAAGACAACAACTCTCATTTGCAGCACAACGCAATTCTTTCGTACAACAAAAATTTATCGTACAGTATTTAGACATTTCTGTAGTAGCAGCCGGGTGCTTGTTGTGAAGACACATTTTTTTACAATACTATAAAGATTTGTCGTAGCACTTGAACTTTCTGTTGTTGCACAAAAGAAGTGTGTTGCACACACTTCCTTTGTCACAATAAAAGATCGGATGCACAATTGAAAAGTGTGTGTCTCAACAAGAATGTGTAGTAACAACAGAAAAATCCTTTTGTACAATTGAAATTTCTGTAGTGCTCAAGGCAAGTTCTGTTGTCATTTTCAACTGGGTAAGCTTGCTTACCGATGCGCTGGCATTATTGCGTGGCTGCGTGGCTGCACAGAGGCTCGAGCGTCCACTGCGCCAGATGTGAGGGCTAAGCGTGAAGGCTGAGACGTGAAGGCGGTGGCATCAGGAACCAGGTAACCAAAAAAAATGCCCCCACCTCCCCGAAGGGAATCGTGAGGAAATGCGAATGCATTTCGCGCGCGCTTCACTCCATTTATATATGGTGGTTGTGGTTCGAAGAAGGAAAAGGCGCCTTATTTCTGCAGCCCGGTCGGGAGCACGGCGCAGCGCCTGTTTTTTTTTTTTTATCGCGGTAGCTCCGCTGAGCTCCCGCGATGCGAGCGCCCTCACGCGCCAGAGCGCGCTCCTCCTCTCCACTTTGCTAGGGGCGAGGATAAGCGCGCGCGCCCGCAGCTTTTGCTATGGGAGAGAGAGTGAGAGCGGAGAGATAACACCTGCCGGCGCGCGGACACCTCCTCAACCTATCCTCCTCCCCGCGGACAACGCCGGACAACGCCGCCTGACATAGCCCGACTAAGAAATGCATTCGCATTTAAAACTTTATTAGCGCATCATGGCTCGCAGTAGGAAACGCGACCGTCCGTCGCGGCGGCGGTAGCGAGAGTGAGAGAGTGTCCCGGCCCTCACTTGGGCTTGGTGGTGTCTCGGCGTAACAGTGCCGTAGGCGGCGCTAGTGATGAGCTGGGTATTGCGGGCGCTCACACTGGAAGGGGGTTGTGTAAGCGTGCCATCCCTTACAACTTACTGATAAAGAGATTGTCATCGACTACACATCTACGCATGCGCAGTGGATGACGTCTCTGTCAGGCAGCATAAATATATGTGCAATTTTCCATTAAGCCTTTGTATCCCAGCGTGCACATTTGCGGACACTGCGACGCATTTCCTAAAAAATTGGGGGGACCCTTAAGCTTCGCCTTTAAGAGTTGAACGCGATAGCGATATCCCGTCCCTAGTGCGTACTTCAATCACTTCGTGCATACTATGTAATGGGTAGTATGCTTTAAACCAGGATAAATTATGCGCGGCCAATGTGGGAAATGTTTTCGAACTTGCTATGCACCCACTACGTGGTGTTAAGGGAATACGCGCAGTAAGGTGTGTGCCGTTTGTAATGGGTGGCTGGCTTTAAACTATGGAATCGTTATGATAGTCACATATTCTGACGGCCGATGGCAATGTACGCTTGTACCACGCAATATTCCTGGGATATTACATGTTATATTGCGACGCCTATATAAAGGACGCTTTCGTTTGCGAAGCATGGAAGTTATTTTCACTGCATTTCCAAGCAGAGGAAGTTCTTTTCACAGTACTTCCACGCAGAGGCATGGCTGTGTGGTAGAACACCTGCTTGCCACGCAGACAACCCGGGTTCGATCCTCACTCGGACCCGAAAATTTTTATTATTTATTTTATTTGCATCTTTCTCGATTTTTCAGTCACGGACAAGATGGTGATTTTTCGGTCACGGACAAGATGATGATTTTTCGCTCACAACCAACGACGCCGACACCGACGCCGGAATTTCTGCGAAACGAGCTCTTTAACGCTATCCCGTTAAAACGTGTTTGTATGTCCACTTCTGTTAATAAACAGCGGTAAATGCGCATACAACAATGCCTTTCTTCCAAGTCGCCAGTAGAGGTGTATGCCTACATTTTTTTTTTTAAGTTCACTCTAAATTCGGAAGAGTTCTTTAATTATTCGCTTTTATTCTAGAAAAGGGAGTGTTTATTTTGTTTTTGCGTTAGTTTTATTGCACTGTGATCGACGAAAGTTTTGTAAGTTGAGTTGTTGCTGCTGCGTCCACGTTTGTGGACGCTGGGCATACCGAATTCGTGTAAGAAGATGGTAGAACGGCGAATGGTAGTAGGACCCGCTTCGTCGCCATGTGGCTCTGCACAAAACCATATCTGTAATAGGGCTGACGCGCTGGAGTTTTGAGTACTGTGGCGCAGCCTGTTGCCGTGCGACGAAGTTGGTTGGCAGTCCGAAATGAATGACGACCGTTGAGTTACACATTTCTGGCTTGCTTTGTGCGTTTTAGTTAATTTTGCGCGTAGTTTTCAGACTCAAAAAGTGTTTAAAACGTACGCAGGAACTTGCCTGCTACGTTTGAAGAGCGATCCCTGCTTCAACTAACTGTGTCGAAAGCAGGTGAACCAGCCGAGTGCCCTGAGCAGCGCGCGGTCCCGAAGCGCGGTCGCCGCCGTTATTGTAGCGTGGTTAATTGCCACGAACATGAGCGTAAGGATCCTAATGTGCGGTTCTACCGGTTCCCCGCAAAGCCGTACGAAGTGGAGCGACGGAGCGCTGTATACGGGCTGTCCGACGCGTGAAGTGAGTACGCGAGAAAAACGCGGTCTGCTACGTAACGTGCTGACTACTTTTCTTGCACACCTTCTACATTTGTATATATATGCCTTGTGTGCAGTCCTGACGGCACGCCGTGGCTGCCGATGTCGAACACGAGGATATGCAGCCCGGCACTTCGTGGGAAACGAGAAGAACGATGCCATCAGTCGCCCTGCATATGTGCCTACGATTTTTCCGGCAGCTTACAGCCCGCCGCTTCCAGCTGACCCGTCAACTGGACTTCAGAGGTTTGGCAGGTGGGTGCCGTGTTTCCGAAGCAAAGTAGTCAACTGCCTTAAGGCTGCTGTGAGATATATCGTTACAGCAGTGGGCATGTTATCGTGCACTGCTTGTTTTCTTATACTATGCCTAGTTTTCTATAGAACTTCTGTCTGTAATACTTAGATGGAAGAAAAGAAGACGAGAGACCTCATCACACTAGCAGCAACAAATTAGCGAGACCCCAAGCTTTGGCACTGCTGCTGGCATTGTTTCACAAGTGTCTGGGCAGAATGTGGAAGCACAAGCTGAAGATGTAGGTCGCACATTTTTTGATGTTGTGATATACTACTCAAGATATTGCAGCTAAATGCTCAAGCTTTTCTATATGTTGAAAATACTCGTCACCAAGTGAATTATATTTTACAACCTCGGTATTTTTTCCGCATGTAGACACGGAAGAAAGCGACTTACCTGAAGATAACCAGGGGTGCCTCAATCCCTGTTCTGAATCAAGCAGATACATTTCGACAGATGCTCACATGCATGAAGCATATGTAAAAACTGATCAACAGCTTGTGCGGACAGCTGCAGTCGGACCATCCTCAAGAACGTGCTTCTTTATGGGCTGCAGCAGTATAACAGGCAACGCAGCTGCACTTCGTAGTCTCTGTGATGTGGAAGAAAATGTTCTTGCTTTAATGCTCAAGATGCTTTCGAAAGTTAGGCACAGAAGCACCGACATAACGATTGAGAATAAGTTGCTGGTGTTTCTCATCAAGATGAAACTTGGTATATCATTCAGTGTTCTGTCATTTTTGGCAAAGATAAGAGCACTGCAAGTTGTGCATTTTTTTCTGTTTTGTACACATTGGCTGAAGCAAGCAGAGATTGAATCTATAAGCCAGCCATTGTGGACATAAAGCTTGCACAGCCGGCTTGCTTGAGGAAAAATTACCTTGAATGCACCATTAATAATTGATTCTACCGAGAGGAAGACTGAGGCACCTCCTGTGGTTAGGCAGCAGCATGTGCTTTTTTTGTCATACAAAGGCTGCTACCCGCTTAAATTTCTGGTTGGTATCATACCTAATGGCAGGATTGTGTTTGCATCAAAGCCGTATGCTGGATGCTGTTCCGACACTCGCATCACTTTGGAGTCTGGCTACTTGGACATTGTTGGGGAAGACGACCTGATTTTGGCGGACAAAGGTTTTCCAGGCATACCCACACACCTTGCCAGCAAAGGAGTTATAATGATCATGCCTCCTCTTTCAGTGGGAGGCAATGTTCCAATCCCTCCTCAAGAAGCGGAACAAACTTGCTTCTGTACGTATCCATGTAGAGAGAGCAATTCAGAGAATGAAGTTGTATGACATACTAAGACATGTACCCATTAAGCTCATTCCATAAATAAAAGACATTTTTTACGTGTCCTGTGTCTTGGCGAACCTTCAGCCCCCCTATAATCAGTTCGTAGAGTGTGAGCTTGCTTAGAATATTGTGCAGACTTAAATTTATTTGGCATCTACTTAATGTGAAGCATTGCACATACTAGTCTGTTGCAACTCAAGACACGAATGGGGTGTCAGATCAGCAGCGCTCGTGCACTTGTTATTAAAGTGCGTCGAGCATCTCAGCACTTAGGAAAATTCAGAGTAGGCACATGCATGTCCTAGCGCTTTCTGTACTAAAGGTTCTGTGCTCGAATCTTGCAGAAAATCAATGTTTTTTTTCGCTTGCTTTCACTAGTATTTGTTCAGTTAACCTTTGGTGGGGAGACTTTTTAGTTGTCACCCAGGGCTTACTGCATTCACCCATACTTTCATTAGGTACATAACAGCTATGTCTTCCCTTAAACCTAATTGTTATTTTGAAAATAAGTGTAACCATAGTTATTAGTTGCTATAATAGTCGACCTGTACGCATTTCGCATGACCCCTATAAGGAGTTTCATTAATTCTTTTATATTACTCCATTACTGATTCGCTAAATAGTAAAAATGGTATTAGGCGAATTGATAGTTAAACTGACAGGTATTTTTTGTATTAACTAAAGTTGTGCTGAGAATGTCTTCGATTGTGACGGCCAGCAGGGTTTTTTAACATCTCATAGAGATTAGAAGTGGTGAAATTAAAGAAGGCTCAAGTAATAGCCATGCTAGATGCTGTACTTACGTAAGGACTCCACAACTGTCATACATGTACCTCTGGTATGCAGAGAAAAAGGCGGACATGCAAAGCAGCGGGCATGCGTGTGTTTACAAACACATAAACAGTGAAAATGTTAGCGTGTCATTCTTCAATCAAGTTGTGTGTTTTACTAGATATGTCATGACAGTTCTCAGATGCACTGTAAATACTGGTGTTGTGAACTACATTGCTGCTGGAAGGAAAATGAACATATGGCAAAGGAATAAACTCTATTTACATGTGTACAAAAGTGGTACCTGAAGCTGCAGCTAGACAAGATGTTTAAGGTATTACTTAAAGTAAAAATACTCCATCTTCAGAACAGCCTCGGAGAGGAACTCATCGTCTCTTGGAACTACTACGGTTACACTGTGCTTATTTGTGTATCTAAAAAAGGAAGCATGCGTGTTTGTCAAATACGTAGAAAGCTGTATCTGTGTGTAATATGCGTGCCACCTCCTAAGATTGAGCTGACCTGCTTCGTACACAATGTACTTCACAAAGCTGATTTCTTTTTCTGCTTCGATGATTATGTCATCCTTTCTTGAATATCGGCGCTATACTTCTAGTATTGTCGTGTTGCTACCAACTTTGAAAAGTCCATCTGGGCTCACGCATAGCCACGGCTGTCTCAGGTGCTCAATGAGTCCAACCTGAATATCACAGTGGACATTTTATATGTGATTTAGCAAAACAATTCAGTGACACTGCATACCTCTACTATAGCAAGGGACGTTAGGCACCATTTGAGAGTTGTCGTTATAGTGACTCATGCAGTGCATAAGTAATAAACATCAGGACAGTTTGCTTGCAATAGCAAGGCAACCTATTTTCGCTTAAGACGACACACATGGGTAGCAGCCTTAACATTTCTTCTTCATTTTTATGGACTGATTGTCTACATGTACGGTCTATAAGTTGCAGTTAAAGCAATTGCTATCCATAATACACAGAATTGTTGCACTGATGATGAGTTATTAAATTTTTCACAGCAGAAATGGCACTCATTTCTGAGCTTTCAGTGAGGCTAGCTCGCGAAAGACGCGGTATACGTTTCCAAGTACTAAGTTCCTGGCGTGTCATAGCGGCGTTTGCCGTCTAGGAAATTCAGATTTCCCGCGAAGCGCTAGTTGCTACGGGAACGCGTTTTTGTCTTGAAGTTGCGTCATTCCGCCTATAGGTATCCGCTGCCGTCAGCGGTCCGACGGTGCTCGGCATTGTTACTTTATCTGGTCGATCGCGTCTCGCGAGTGTCCACACCTAAAGGGTACATATCTTACACCATGCTCCAATGCAAACCTCTGTGCTGCCTCGGTATACGTGCAATTGAGGTCATACAGTTCCTAATATCGGGCCGGCAGACCACAATGGTGTAGAGGAACATGAAAAAGCAAAGCTGATCATAATGGGAGAAAAAGCTGAAAGTTGCATCCAAACAGTTCAAGAGCTTCCTTAGCATTAATGTTTGGTTTTTGGGCTGGGTGTCGCGAGGGCTGTGGAATGTCTGTACAAGATGACCTTTCTTCATTCAGCCGCAAAACAACAGCCGCAGCATGCTTGCATTTACCAAGGCACCCTGCCTTACAGGAGCACTTGCTAGATGAAAATAGTTCGGTTAGGAGCGACCTGTAGGGTGAACAGTCAAAATTAATGCACATATTTGTTACAGAGTTACACATTCGTGCCCTTTGAGCGTAAGCCGCCAGCTTAGCAGTGTTTTCTGGCACCGCAAACTGCAGACGCATAAAAGAATTTTTAAACAATCGATTATTGTATTGAGAATCAAGTCAAACCATTGTTACACTTATTTTTTCTGAAATATTGGCTGCTGCGTTGTACCATCTCCATAAAATTTTCATTCTATTACTTCACTGTTTTTCCATTACATTAATTTTTCTTTACTTTTCGTTCCATTGTTAACTTGGATTGCGTTTTCTTGCTCTTTGTTTCAATCAGAAATATTCAACGCGGGGGTGGCTGAAACCTCTTTATACATAAAAAAAAACTGGCTAGCGTTATATTTAAATTCGGCAGGATAAAAAGCGCTACGGAAAGTCAAAAGAACGCGGAGAAAGTTTGGAAGGAAGCTTGATGTTTGTAGTGCGCCTCCTAACCCTCTAACTCCCCGTTTTATTCCTCTACTCCCTGCACAGTGGTGCTGAGCCGTGCTCGCAATGGTGCGCAGAAAACGGTGCCACGTTTAATCTCCGAACAATAACTACCCGCACCCCCTTCGTTCACCACACAACAAACATTGCGCGCCGTCGGTCCTGAACCACTCCCAACAATGACCGCACGGTTGGTCTGTATGTAATTTTGGGGACTGCCATCGCAAGCTGACAGAATTTGACAAATTCCCTGGAAGCAAATGTCGAAAATTACGCCCGTGCATGGTGCAAAAGTGTGTTTGCGAATGAATGCTGCAGAAAACGGCACACGACGCGAATGCACTCTTTCGGGTAACCTGCGCCGTGCCGTCGTCTCTGGACCTTTCATTATTCCGTTTCGCCTTGTAATGCATATCATTCCGACTTTCTTAATGAGAATCTCTT
This sequence comes from Rhipicephalus appendiculatus, assembly GCA_030522465.1. NCBI lineage: Eukaryota > Metazoa > Arthropoda > Arachnida > Ixodida > Ixodidae > Rhipicephalus > Rhipicephalus appendiculatus. Next base: position 57,694 of record JALIZH010012686.1, on the reverse strand, counting down.
CGTGTATGCACTGCCGCTAATCGCATGAACATGCCTCGTAGAACTTAACTCGAGTCCAATGTCGTAGCATATTCGCCGCACTTGCGAGTTGCAGCGCGCCGAAACGGTTCCTTCGATCTCCTGGACGTCGTAAACATACGTGAGGTTGACGAGCTTCTTGCTTTTACGAAGACTGCTTGGCCTGAAGAACTCTTGCACGCCAGAAATTGGCTGATATCCAAAGCGAAGCACAACCGACAGTGGCGGCTCCATTGTGCATCTGAACGTGCAGGCACCAGTCTCCCTACCCGAAACCAACGAACTTATAGGGGCGCTTTTAGCACCAGTTTTGCAGTGCCACCTGGGCAGCCAGGCAGGCCTATATAGCTAAATACGCCTTGTATTAGTCATGTTTAGAATTTATTTGCTTTATTTGGGACGTGGATTATGTGGTGAGGACATACGTGCCCTAATTTTCGAGCGGACTAGCGAAAGTGAATGTTCTGATTTGAAGAGCATGGATAATTAGTACGTTGAAATAGAGGCATTAACAAGCAAAGGCCTCTTGAACACTGCTACTGCTGATGATGAAAGCATTCAGTTTTAAAGGCACACTGAAGCAGTTTTGAATTCACTAATTTATTGCAAATTTGGTATCTACGACATCTTACAACATGCCTGCGAAGATTTTTTTCGTGATGTTCGATTAAACAACGGTGCTATTCGCAATGCCCACGAACTATAGGTGGCGCGCTGTACGATTCAAGATGGCGCCCGAAGGATGGTCAACCCGTTTGTTAGCATAGGAACAGATAGGACGCGCTGACGTACGGCCCGTGCCACTTTCACCGGATGAAGTCGTGAGCTGCACTTAAATGAGTATGAGACCAAGATACTTTCCGAAATCATGGAAGCTCGCCGCCTAATTATTTGCCGTGGTGTGAAAGGTTATATTTCAGCTCAGTTACCGTGCATGAACCATATGCTTTGCGAAATCCTGTGCTTGTTACAGAAAATTGCGTGAACTAGAATTGACGTATGAACTGAACGGCACTCCGAGGTAGCGTGTACCGAGGCTGCATGACGGATCTGCCGCAGTAGTAGGCCACGAGCGAGCAGCGCCTTCGCTGCCGTACGGAACCGAATGTTTAATGTCGTCATAGTTTGGAAACATATTACGCCGTCGTCATTACTTGCGCAGTCAGGAACACAACACGGAGTTGCTTCTTCAACGGAACACGAGCATTTAATATCCCATTCAGTAGCGCTTGTGTCACAGGCATGCTCGGACTCTGGATGATGTTGCAGGTTCGATCAGCACGAAGGAAACATGAATATCGAAAAGAATGCACACGTATGCTTTTTACAACGTCGAATTCATCGACGTTGCGAATATCCGTCGAACAGCAATGCCGTTCGGAAGGTACCGGTGAAGTATGAAGTTAGCCGAGAGGCGTGAATTGTGGCCGTGACTGCACGTTTCGTCGCTCCAACCATTTCGCTTCCCTGTTCGAGCTCGAGCGTTTTGGCGGCATGCGGCGCTCGATAATATCCACAATTGCGCTACGTGCAATGAACAAGAAAAACTATGTATTAATTTTGATCTCGCCGAAGGATACTATACATTAAATACAATCAAAGTGACTTACGAGCGTGAAAAAACATTAGCGCACGAGGGGACGTCAAGTGCAACTCGCTCCTCGTGAGTTAGCAGCTGATCGTTCATCGTCGCTGTCACACTCTGCACTTTCACAAGCCTTCTACGTCCGGTAAAAAATCCTCGTCGTCAAGATTGTTTCTCCTAACATCACTGCTGAACGCAATCTGAAGAATTTCCTCCGCCGAAAGACTTCGACTAGTCCGCTTCACAATGCTATCTGGGCGCGCAGAACATGGCAGAACTTTTTCCTCTCACACCAGTCAACAAACAAATCGCTTGCAGAGTACTGCCATCTATCAACAAACGTACAAAAACAATCGGCACAGCGCTGGCCAATTTGAGATTGCTCAGTTATATATCGCGAGCTCGCGCGACTTCCAGCGCACAATGTTATAAATTCACGCAACTACAAAAGCACTGACGAATGCTATATGCAAGTAAAACAAGGTGAGTTTCAACTGAAAAGGTCAGACGACGGCATTTAACTAACCTACGCGGCTACACAAAACCTCGCGAAGCTGATATATGTACGATGTGGATCATAGTTGAAAGCGCGAGTTGGGACGTATTTTCACGAAAACTTTGCGTCTCGCAAGAACGAATGAGATTTATCGTGTCACGGAAGGCCCGATTTGTTCACTGATGCAGGAAACATACAAAGTCGTAGTGTTTCCTGCTAACGCGTTGAGGCTAGCACAGCCGAACAAGGGAGTGACTGCGTAGGGCTGCCATGGTGTCGTCTACCGATCATCCATGAGAGGACGCTCCTGAAATCCGCTTGGCGGCGCGACAGTCTATGGGCATTGCGAATAGGTGAGCGAACTTTGGCCGAGGGAACGCCCCCTGGCGCGCGCGGAGCGCAGGGGAGGAGGACGGCAGAGAGACAAACGTGGACAGGTAACGTCACTGACAGGAACGAGCAGGGCCGCTGTGCCTGTTTGCTTCGGTTTGTTCCTTATTTCTGCTGCGATCTGCTGCCTAGTCAAGCATCAGTTGTGCCAGTTAGCGGGGCCATTGCCATTGAAGCGTTGTCTTCTTCCATTAGAGATGTTTTCTGTCCGACATACACAAGTTGTGTTCGTGCGGGGTTGAAGCGGACTCGCGATGCCGCAGTACTGCGCGGCATATGGCTGCTACAGCACTTTCGGTCGCGATGAGGTCGCTTTTCATAAGTTTCCTCGGGATCAGATGCAAAATGGGTCGCTGCACTTAAAAGAAAAGACTTCAAACCTACGAGAGCAAGTGTGCTGTGCTCCAAGCACTTCCGAGACAGCGACTTCGTACGAAGCCCGTCTCTGCAGTAGCTGGGATTGACGATCAAGTCTGTGCAACTGAACAGCGACGCGGTTCCTTGAGTGTTTCAGCACCTGAGGGGGCCCTCGCCGCCACGACGACTTGCCTTGCGAAAAGAAGCAAAACGCTTTGATATAGCTCACGACGAGATCTCGAAATCGGGTACTGTACACGACCGTCGCATACTTATGATGAAACTAATATACCGCTTGCATTTTTAAACACCACCATTGTAGTACTGGCCAGAATTCAGAAAAGGCGGTGATATTGTAAACAGAACTACAATATATGAGCCAAAATATCCATGCGCAAGATTGCAGCGCAGCTCGGAGCACATGTCACCACTGCAGCCAAGAGCGGCTCTCGCCTGGCTTTATTTTTTTCTCGCGATAGCACACTGACTCATCGCATGCTTCTTGCCCGCTGGAAGTGTCATACTGGTCGCATCAACAACGCTGCACTTTGAGCAGTGGAATTCACGAAAAGCTGATGTTGTCACACGATGTGCGCGCGCAGCGCGGAAAAGCGAGTGCCAATGCTGTTGTTCCATATCGGATTTAATATCCACGGCTGAACGTATCTAGAGTGTACTCTAACGTATCATTTCAATCAGTTTACCACAGTGAAATTAAGCCCTAACATGCGCCTTATATGTACCAGCCCATGTTCCAGACGTGGGCGAAGGCTGCCGTTTGGGAACACGCTTTCTTGTGCAGCATCATCGGCGCTGGCAGCATCTTCGGTCGTCGCTCTTACAGTGGCGACCGGCTCGAGCATGCACGGATATATACAGTGAACTCGTTGCGACTGCCAGAGTTCGCTATAACAGCAATTACGCCAATTGCACGACAAAAAACACTGACAACATGAAAACACTGAAAAAAGTCAGCTGACGGCGCATGCCTGCTGGCATGCGCCGTCAGCTGACTTCACGATACCGTCGTTGACGTCACGGAGCTTCGGCCAATCACAGGCGGCGGCGAGACTCGCAATGCCGCCCGAGGCGCCTATTGCTCATTTTCGGCAAAATAAAGTTATTTGCGTTGGTTTAAGCAAATTTTCGACTTGATTTTCGAGATTGCCGCAAGAAATTATTTAACATGACACCATAACCTCGTTTTTTAAAAAAAATTCCCCATCTCCCGCTAAAGGGGACCATGCGTGGATGCGAAGCAGCGGGGAGAGGGTTAGCTTGAGCGGGAGAAACGTCGCCGCTCTCGTTTCGCGGCAGCGGCCCAGGGCGCTCATCGCGGCGCTGCACAGGAGAGAGAATGAGGCGCGCTCCGTCATTTTCATGCCGCGAAACTACCGTGGTGCTCCCAGCGGAGTATGCAGCTGTCGCACCACCTGTCGTGCGCGCCGCTCCGTAGAGGATTCCTACAGGAGAGAACGGGGGGGGAACCGTACGAGAGGAGAGAGAAGGGGACGCGCATGCGCTGTGGGGATGCGGGACGCGGGCTCCGTAGAGTAAAGGATTCCCAGAGTAGAGAAAGGGGGGTGAGCGTAGGAGAGAGGGGAGAGGACGCGCGTGCTCTGTGGGGATGTCGGACGCGGGCGCCGCTCCGTAGAGTAGAGGATTCCTAGAGTAGAGAAAGGGGGGTGAGCGTAGGAGAGGAGAGAGAGGGGGGAGGCGACGCGCATGCGCAGTGGTGGTGTGGGACGCGGGAAGGAGGGGACGGACTAAGCCGCCCCCAAACACATGCCAAGCAAGATAAAGGAATGGAATCAACCTGGGCGACAGACACCACCTGCCTAGCCATTGCTAAGCAGCCTCTGTGTGCTCTCGGCCATGACTCTGGTGACTGTAGTGGTGGTTGACGGCCTTATATTGTACTACAGTGTTCTGGTTCGCACAGTAGGTGCTTCCCTACTTCATGAAAGTGGCCGGACGCGGGACGCGGGATGGACGCGGGAGGGACGGACATAGCCACGAGCATAAGATGCTTCGCATCTAAAAAAAAAGTGCTTCAGTGTCCCCTTAACGAAACCATGAACGCTCTGGTAATGATTATCAACGACGATAAAGATGATGACGAGCACTTTGAAGCAGAGCTGTGGGCAAGCAAGAGAATGGGCCTTGAATGGTGATGATAGTGATGATAGAGCGTTGAAGATACGGATTAACGAGTTATTATTAAAATCATAAAGGATGATGTTGATGAAAGTGTTGAATGACAGACGTTAGCAACGGCCACGTAAGCGTATATGATGATGATGATTGATGATGATAATAATGATGAACGCTTTTGAACTGATGATGCGGGCATTGATTATGGTAAGTAGTCATGGTGATAATGATTAATGCGTTAAAATGGAGCGGTCGGGAAAAAATGTTTCCATATGTATGCTGAGGAAGGATGATGGACCTAGTGTAAGTGGTGTACTCAGCGGCCACATATGTGGAAACTTGTTTTCTTATAGAACTAAAGCTAAATTTTTCAGGTTTTCGGTTTATTCCCACTTGCACATGTATGGTTATTGCATATAAGCCAAAAGTATTTACTTCCACAACTGGATTGGCTGGGGGGACACAACGGGTTTAGCGCTCGTCGTCGTCATTAGTGTTCCGTCCGTTGTGTGTTTTTTGCCATGCAGTGCGCCAGAATAATAATACCAAACAAGCCCACCTGTGCACTTTAATCAAATTTCTTTTAACCCCCGCGAGATGACTTAAAGGGCGCGCTTTAAGTAAAGTCCCTTGACCAAGATCAAGGGGCTTTAACTTCAAAGGTTGTCGCCCCGCTCCTTTTCGCCGGAGTTGCGATGCGCGTGTGCCTCTTGTGTCACCTATACTTTGCCCTACAAGGCATGGTAACCTGTGCGCGCGCACTTACATAGTGAGGGCGGTGGTTTGTGCATACGTCTGGTGCTGTCACCGCAAAGCTTGCGTTGAAGTTACACAGCGCACGAAGGTCACTTCGCTCGCTGAAGCGGCCGTGTTTGCGAAAGGAGTGAGCTGCTAGCTATAAGAGCCAAAGCAGGGGCTAGTTGGCTGTGCATAGTTCAAACTTGCAGCACGCTGCTCAAAAGCAAAGAAGTAACAACTGTGACAGTTGATAGCTCGCGCTCGTCCTGTGTATACATGTGGGTTCTTTTCGTGCATCCTTATTCGGGTTTGAGCAGCGCGCTGCAAATGTCAAGCTGTGACAGCTGTTCGCACTCGTCCTCGGTGTGTTCGCTTCGTGCGTCCTTTCTGCTTCAGCAGTGCGCTGTAAGTATGGAGCTGCACGCCGTCCTTCATGTGAAATCCCAATTTGTTGCTATCGCATTCATTGTTTCGTCCTTGAAGCGAAACTGACACATATTTTTTTAGGAGCGCAGCTCCTTAGGCCGGCACCCCGCCGTCGCCGTTGAAGCTCCCTGTCACGGTACCAGCTGTGGCGTCTCCCCTCACGCGGGAAGGATAAGTGAGCTTTGTGAGCCGCTGGAACGCGAATGGAGTCTGTACGATGCGCAAAGCACGAGAATACGAACGCATGCGAAACGGAGGCAGATTAGTTCCCTCTCCCTCTTTCTTCGACTCTACCCTCTCCCCCTCAAACCGGTGAACGCGCGAAACCATCGCTTCACCCTGTCGTCCAGCCAGTGGTCGGTGCGTTGCCTGGACAATGAAGGCCGCACGCGCAGAACGCCGCGTGCGTCCCACTTCTAAGGAGCTTCGCTCATCGGTTGTATTCGTACACGGAACAACTGCTTGTTTTAGTGAAACGATTTTTCTGCAGCGTCACTGTCCGCCTTGGAAATTAAATTTTAATTTTGCTTTTTTTTCACTTGTCACTGTCCATAGCAGTTTGTTGTAAGATTTGTAGTTGCATGCTGTCAAGTTCTTCGCGTAGTCGCAACTGCGTAGTTGGAATTGTATCTCTTCATACGAAAATCAAGCTTCTGGCTCGAAATGACAGACCGTTCGTGCACATGCGCCCACTTGTTGCAGCGATGGCCCGAAGTAGGTATACATGAATGTGCACCATTACGCTTGATTGCGCTTGTACAGCCCCGTCCACGCCTCTGTAGAGTGCACAAGCAACCTGATGGATGGATGGATGCTATGAGCGTCCCCTTTGTAACGGGGTGGTAACATGTGTGCCATCAGGCTCGAGAAAAAATATATACATCCCCTCCCCCTTTCTTTTAAGTTGGCCTAATGCCTTGTCTACGTCGATTAAATCCATACTATACAAGAAAAAAGATTAATTCACAGCACACCTCTCTGTCCCTGGGGAGAGCTGTTGGATATTTCATCTGGAGGACACGTTTTCTTTTCGCTCCTGTTTTTCTTTTTTTTTTTCGCAACTGCGCGCCTTCGCGCGTGCAGTTTTACCACCCTCTTCTCTCCTACCGCGACCTCGCGCCTTGCGCGCAGCCCTTTTAAGGGCTAAAAGATGTCGCAAATGGAGAAAGTCCTTCAGGACTTTTACAAACAGGACGCGGCCATATTGGCTGCTCACCACACGCGGGTCTCCCGTGAAAACCTTCAAAGACTCGCAAAGGCGGCCACTGAGCAAGCCGGGCGTGTCAATGAACAGCAGCAGCAGCAGACACAAACAGACGAAGCAGCCCTTCGCAAACCAAAAAAAGGGAAATCAAAGGTGGCAAAAAAGAAAAAGAAGGCCCCCCTCCCGACTAGCCAAATCGGCAGCTACCTCTGTGGCAGCTACAACCACAGGCGCCAGCCCGGCAGAAGCCACGGCGGCGTCAGTAAACACCGCAGTCTCGGCTGGTTCGAGCAGGACACCAGAAGAACAGATGGAGCACCAAGCCATTGCATCCATCGGCACCTGGCTCAAAGAAAAAGCAAGGGAGGCGTCATTATCTGCCCCCGACATACTAGCGCTCCCGGGCGCATCCAGCGAGGAAGCTTCGCCTCGCCCAACCACTCCATCCACCCCTCTCCCTCACTCCCCGGCCGCTGCTGACACGGCGCCCGAACCCACCGTCGTAGAGCCACCTACACCGGCCTCAACTGCGACCACTCCGATGCACGAGCCCTCGGTGTATACAAACACCCCTCCTCGCCCATCGCAACACGAGCACACCCAAATCGTGACGCCCGAGAACACCACGGGAGACACGCTGCTGTTCCGACCGGTCGGTAAGAAGGCGCACTTTCTGGCCCTGTCGAGGGATGCGATCGCGGCTTACCTCGCCGAATTTCCCGCAACCCGACGCGTCCGCGTCAACTACAAGCGGAATTTGGTTGCGGTTGACACGCACCCCACATCGGACTTGTCGCCGCTGCTTCTGGTGGCAGTGATATGCGAGGTGAAGGTGCGGGCTAAACGCCTGCTTGGCAACACCTGTGTCGGCACGATTTACGGCGTTGACGCGACCATTTCCATCGAGGACCTCGCCAAGAACATCTCGACGAGTGTCCCGGTCGTCTCCTGCTCGGTGGACGTGGCGGCCGCTACGGGCACGCCACGTCCACCTGCGCCCGCGACGAGCGCTGTCTTCAATGCGGCGCCAACCACGCCTCGGGACCGTGCCCAGCAGAGCGCCCCCGCTGCATTAATTGCGGCGGCAGCCATCGTGCAAACGAGCCGCGTTGCCCCTCCTGGCAGATCCAGCGAAAGGCCGCCGTCATCATCGCCTCCTCGGATGGCCCCGTGACGCGCCGCCAAGCTCTGGATCAAGCCAGGACCGCTGTGCGCAACAACAAGCGGGGCAGCGCGGTCGTCGTAAACGGCCGCTCCTTTCGGGACGCGCTCGCCGGCAACACCCAGACCAGCTCGGCGACGGCTCCATCGCCTCCGCCGAGTGCGCCGGCTACCGCCGACGACCCGAGGGACGCCGTGCTCGCTGCACTTGCTGCGGCACTTCGTGCGGTGCTGACGCTCGTCCCAACTGACTGTCCTGCTCGTGAGATGTGTGCCGCGGCTCTCGCCGCTCACGACGCCATCGCCACCGGTCAGGACTAACCAGCTGGATACTGCGCCCACTGCGAGGTCGGCCGGACTTACTACGTGAGTGCGGAAGACCTCTTTTTCTTCTTCTTGTCGGTTGTTTACATCCGGCGCGCACATCGTGCATTCACTGTTTACCTCCGGCCTTCTCGGCGGCTTTTCTCGACGGCTGCGCATTGCGTGAGGCTCGCGCTGTCACGGTTTTCGGACGCGGAATCAGGGCGAATTTTTATTTTTATCTCTCTATCATTTTTTTTATTTTTATTTTATTTTTTACTCTCTCTACCTCGATCTTTCATTCCCCATTCCCCCCCCTCCCTGTGCCAGCTTGTTGAGGTGACCTCAGTTAAGAGAGACAGTTACGAGCTGGCACTTTTCTCTTCCACTTTCCTTTAATAACCACTTAACCTCTCTGTCCCTTACGGCAATATTTCCCTATTTTCCCTGCTATTTATTGTTGGCCGTTCTCCGCCGACCGCGCGCACCACCTGCGCGCGGTCGGTATGCGCGCTGCGTGCGCTCTTCGAATGGTTCTGCGCATGACATCATGACATTGAACGATGCGCATGCTGACAGAGGGTATCCAAGCGGCACCGCAGCTGTTCCGACGGGGACCTAAGATGACGACGGCGACAACGGACGCATCATGCGAGCCTCAGGAGCTTCGCTCCTAAAAAGAAAGAAAACCAGAGAAAGAACAAACGAAGGAAGCGACAGTGACAATTGCTTTTGCTCGGGTATTCGTCAGCGAGAGAAAGAACGGCTGAAAGAAAGAAGGATAGACGGAGAGCCGTCGTAAACGGGCGAGTTATCCGTGTATTCTCTTCGAGGGGTAGACATGAAGGGCGGCCTGAGCAAGCGAACAAGAAAAAAGCCGGCAGATCCCACGCACTGTGGGAATCGATGTAATGCGAAGCAGCCAGAACGGAGTAAAACATGCTTTACATAATTTGCATGTCATGTTTTACATGTTGCGACCTGTCATTTGTCTTCGTCATACAGTCGCGTCGCGATATACCAATTTTGGTGTATGTCAAGCTAGCGAACTGGACGCAAGCTCACCATGCATGAGCGTGGCATGTAAATGGCATTGTAGATGACATGCATGCCAAGATTTTCATGTTACCACCTGCCACTTATGTTCGTTATACATTCATGTCACTCAATACCAAATTTGGTGTATATCAAGCTAACGAAACAGCCGCGAGCACGCCATGAGCGTGGAATGCAAGTCATGTCGCTCATGACATGCACAGCAAACGGGTTTGAGCCTTTTTGGGAGTTTTGGGCCCGGCTCTTAACTTGCATCCTAAAGGTACTACGCAAAACCCCCTACCAAAGGAAGGTTTTAGGGGGGGTACGCAGGGCAAGATGGCGGTGCCTGTTGAAGCGACAGCCGTCCACTTCGAATCTTTCTAGCCGTGGGCCTGCATTATTAAACTCATTCATTCCCAAATAATGCTGGTATTTGATTTAGATTTGACTAATGAGGCTTCGCTAAGCGTATACTGGCGATAAAACAGCTCCGTTTTCGAGATACACAGTCGATTTGCGGTGCAGAAGGCTTAACAAGGTTTGTTTACAAAGTAAACGGAGTCAAAAGAGGGAATTAGCGAGGTAACTTTGGAGTTTTTATTTAACTCATTTCGGGGGCTTGAACGGAGTTCATTGGAAGTTTTTCTGCTTCTTTTGAGAGATTTTAAAACGCCCCTTTATACGCGGCCCGAGAGAGGGCCAGAAAAAAAAAGGTATTTCGGGCACTATAATAGCGTTTTAGAGACATTTCTTGCAATTATTCATCGCTAGGACATAATAGAAAATGGACATTGATGTATTCATGCACAAACATGACATATGCATAAAAGCACGCACGACACAGGAATCGAACTCGCGACCACACGCACTGAAAGCAAACATCATATCCATTACACCACAGCGCCACCACTAGCTTGCGTAGTTTTTCACGGGGGTATATATCTACAAAGCGGCTACTAACCTGTCGGCGACACCTCAAACATTTGTTCTCGTAGCATCGGCATGTGTTAGCGCTTTCGCTAGGTCCACTACATAAACTCAGGGGCGTCAGGAAGGCCAAGGTAAACACCTTCAGCTTCGAACTATTCGGTTCGTCGTGTCGTGCCGCTAGAAAAATTGTAAACGTGTGCCCTCTTGAGTACTTCGACACTGTTTCACTCGCCCGCAATTCGTGGATACCAGCGTGACAAAAGGTATCCTCAGATGGCCGAACATATGTGCATTTCCATGGGCGTATGATGTGGAGCTATTTTCGTTGTTTCTGCCGCGAGCTGCACGCGTCCCATGGCAGCGGCGTGTTCTGAGCTGTACGAGACCGCCTGTGTTTCCATTGATGGGGTCTGTGCCTCCCGCCGCACGGAAGCCCTCAGACACGAGGACGAAACACTGAGCAACACATCTTTATCATTTCAAAACTCTGCCGCGACTGACTGTCAGCGGCCCCTAAGCGCGAGCGTGCCTGTGTCCATCGTTCTCGTCATCCACCGGCGCACTCACCGCTACGACTCCCACAGCATATAAAAGTTACTCACGCAGATACCCACAAGCGTGCGCAGGGTGCCTCTTCAGGTGGAAGGGGGGCGAGGGACGAAGGCTCGTCGCTGCGCCCTGTCAATGCACGGGGCAGACTCTACCCCCCCCCTCCCCGTGTGCACGCCTATGCAGATGCCCGAGTTACAAGGACATTGTAACGCGCCTACACTAAGTGCATTTATGGCGCGCGTACTCTCGCGAGCCAAACGCAGGGGCAGCAGCGCCTTCAGAGTAGCTGAACGATAATCTACATCCACAATTAGCACTTATTCGCAACTCGCACTTTCGCGGGGCCACACAGCGATTCTATAACTCAAATTCAGTATTTAGTCGCTTTCACACTCGGAGACTACCTACAATCTTACTACCTACAATCTTACGAATTAACCTTCATTGTTAAACATCACACAAATGCAATTAAAGCGAATGCGTAAGCGTGCCCCAATGACAAGTAAAACCACCACAAATTAGCGGTGACAGGTGTCCCGTTAAATAAAAAAAGTTAATGCACATGCACTTCGCCCTTGTGAAAGTCCATGTGTATGTGGCACTCCTCTTGCACAGATGATGTAGCAAGAATAAAAAAATCTAGTATTGCCGTCTTCTTCAACGAAACAGCTGTGATAAGAACGATAAGAAAAACAGTGTTCGCAATATTTTATTGGAATCAAAACAGTAGCAGTTCTCATGTCAGTGTAAGCATATGTATATTTCCATCTTCTTGCACAGAACCTACACCCAATACAAAACACTAAGAACGTATACAGTACAGCCCAAGCACTATATATAATTCACAACAGTAAAGCAACATGAAAGTAGTGTGGCAAATCTCATCATAATGCACACTGACATGTGCACTTCACAGTGCTAGTATGTAAACACAATCCAGAGAAATGGGATCTACAAGGTAACTTGGTGTCAGCCTGCACATGAAGGCAACTAGGTTGATACAATAAGGCTAGCATTACTTTTAAGAAATATGCAACCATGCAGGGAGGCATGTTGTAGATTTTAATTGAATTAGTTTGCCCTATGTCATCAAGACATGTCACACATCATCATACAGTTCTGTTTTCTGCAGAAAAGCCCAAAATAGACCTGTGGTGTTGATTGTAGATCCACTTACCACAATTCGTAAAGGCGTTCAGCCATGACAGCAAAATGACAACATTGCATTCATATATGGCTGCACATACTTACTCACAAATATCTGAAAATGAACGCAGTTTTCTAGAAATATACTTGGGAATTTGTCGCCATTATCACACAACTGCAATATACCAATACTTCTATAATACATAATTACTACAGCTATGTTTACAATATTCCCATGCCAGCCACTGTCATCTGCAACCTAAAAACTTCTTCATCTTTAATTCCTCACTTCATGGCTTGCGTATAATTACCACATTGAAAGTTAATACCACTACCATGGCTGCAAAGTCAACTTGAAATTAGGCAATCACATGCCTAAAATTAAAAATTTCCTACAAGTAGTGGCTGGTGGCTTAGCATATTGGATTCTAGGGCTTGCTATGCCGTGTGGTTGAATAAAATTTGACCACGAATCTATAGAGCCTGTAAAGCAGTCGGGAATTGAGTTCATAGTTAAAGTGTGAAAACAAAACAGCAACACACATAGAAATAGAAATGAAGGGAACAGGACAATGCAGTACTAGCAACTGAAATTTAACACGTGTATGGCGTTTTTAGTCACATTCATACTCATTCTGTGAGTGCATGGTTCTTTATCTTTGTAATTTTTTTCGCACTAAGTGTGTATATCTTTCTGTGGTTTGCATTACACTTCAGGTCCTCGTTAGTGTAGAGTGAGGCACAGGGGAGTGTTCCCACAATACAGTGTCTTGTACACAAACAAGTGGGTGAGCAACTCTTGCAGCTTTGCCAGAAATGTCTTCCTGAAAATCATAGAAAAGAAGTCCATCAAGCTTTCCATATCCAGAAATATGAATGTCTTGGCAAAGACTCACACTTGACTATACTATTGTAGACCTTTAAACAGAACACGAAACAAATGCAATAGTGAGATGCTGCTAAGTAGTTTCTTGTGAATTTTTCACTTAAAGTACAGAGGGCAAAAAGTACACAACTGTAATGAAATGCGAAACAGCACCAGAAGTGTACGTTTGTCCTGTGTACCATCATTCGAGTAGTTTTAGCTGTCAGTGAAGTTAGCATTGTAGTGTAAACGGGTGCAAATTTTTGTATGATTAACCTTGGAGTTAAACGCATTTCAATGGACGCGTAACTGCTTGAGGCCCACATACTTAGCTTTATGTGCGTGTTAAAGAGCCCCAGGCGGTCTAACTTTCCGAAGCCCTCCACTACGGCGTCTCTCATAATCGTATGGTGGTTTTGGGACGTTACGCACCAACAGTTATTACCACTTAGAACACATGGCACACTAGCTTCTTCATCAACCACAGCTGTTCTGTTTAGGACTGAAGATTGGGCGACTTGGTATTGATTCATGGCAAAATTAAACAGTGCACTTGTAATGACGACAATAGAAGACGTGGACAAAGTACCAGCCTGTTTACCTTGTCAGAAATTGTGTCAACAGTAAGAATACTGTGTGCTGATCATAAACACTATGGCAACAAAAAGTAAAACAAAATAACCAGAGGGAAGGAACAAGGTGATTCAACAACGAGGTTCAACAGATTCAGCTGACTTATATCAATGTGATTAAATTAGCCTTGCACAAGTGACACATCTCCTAAATTCCATAAATATGCACATGTAACCTTGGCAAGTTCTAGTGCTGGTATGTGACTAATGAAGTGACCATACCATAAAATGCATGTGCTTCACCAAACACACTGTAACTAAGCACGTCTTACACATCATATGGCCATCATAATGTGTCATTAACATGACTTATTCTTTCTAGCTAAATGTATACAAGCTCATGATGTCAATGCGCCTTGATATGCAATTTATCTTTTTGTGTAGGAGACGGACAAAGTGCCCAATGCAAAATTGTCGTCAAAAAGTATTCTTACTTGCTCATAATATGCGCATGAGAACAGAATAAGTAGAAAACAAATCTGGCCTTAATGCACGCTTTACCACATGACAGATTGATAACAGCTGTCTTTCTTTGTTGTTGCTTAAGTGTATACTCCCTGGAAGCACTGCTTCATTCATGCTTTATCGAAAGCAAGGAAATTATGTCGTACAAACATTCAGTTTTAAGGCGCACTCGCTTGAATTGGCTGGCCACGTCAAGCGGTCAGCCAATTCGAAACACGTATCACACATCGTTGTTATGTGAGCTTAATGGCCTCTCTTTTTTCGCGTTTCATTGCACTTTTGACGCGACGCAGTGTGCAGAACAGCACCGTGGGTCACGTGGGTGTGACGTCGACGAAGGTAGCAGGCGACGTGTCCGAGATGAAACTGTTTATTAGGCCGAACTTATGGCCGGTAAAGGGAGAGTAAGATTACAGCAATACACGCTGGCACTGATAGCGGCGAACAGAGCGTCGGCCGTCGATTAACTGATCATCGTTGGAGCGCGCCGGCTTTTATACATCACGCGTCGAACATTCTAGGCTTATCACTGGTCGTAGCACAAGCTCTGGAATAACCTTGAGTGTTCGCGTGCTGTGCGCGATGTTAAGAAAACGATCTATTACAAACGTGAAGCTTCTCGAACACTGAGGCGCGATCTGCGCCAAGCGTTGCTCACAATCTTTGCGGGGTTAAACAAAGCACTTCAAACTAACACGCGTGGCAATGCCCCCCCTCTGAAAAAGCATCGTCCCGATGCTTAAAACAGAACACGGGTGGGGGGGCGCAATGCATGCAACAATAAATAACAGCAATAAAGAAAGTACAATAAACAATAAGCACAAGCAAAACAGTACAATAACGAAGCAAAAGTACAGTCCTCAGATTCACTAACGCGCGTAATATGGCTTGAGGCGCACGGCATGGACGACTTCAGGTCGCGCACGGCGCCGCTGAGAGTTCGTAATGCCGTCAGGGACAACCTCGTAGTTGAGTGCGCCGAGGCGTCGAAGTACCCTGTACGGTCCGAAGTATCGTCGAAGAAGCTTCTCACTGAGTCCTCGTCGGCGTATTGGCGTCCACACCCATACACGGTCACCGGGTTGGTATTCCGTGTGGCGTCGTCGAAGGTTGTAGCGGCGACTGTCAGTCCTCTGCTGGTTTTTGATCCGTAGGCGGGCGAGCTGTCGTGCTTCTTCGGCGCGCTGTAGGTAGGTGGTCACGTCGATGTTTTCCTCGGCGGTCACGTTTGGTAACATGGCGTCGAGCGTCGTTGCCGGGCTCCGTCCGTAGACCAACTTGTATGGCGTCAACTGCGTCGTTTCTTGTACGGCCGTGTTGTACGCGAAGGTCACGTACGCAAGGATGGCGTCCCACGTCTTGTGTTCGACGTCGACGTACATGGCCAGCATGTCGGCAATGGTCGGTGAGGCCGTTGGTCTGTGGGTGGTACGCGGTGGTCCGGCGGTGGCTTGTGTGGCTGTATCCCAAGATCGCCTGAGTTAGGTCCGCGGTAAAGGCCGTACCTCTGTCAGTAATGAGGATCTCTGGGGCACCATGACGCAGGACGATGTTCTCGACGAAGAACTTTGCTACCTCGGCGGCGCTGCCTTTGGGCAGGGCCCTCGTCTCGGCGTAGCGGGTGAGGTAGTCAGTAGCTACGACAATCCATTTGTTTCCGGAATTCGACGTCAGGAAGGGCCCCGGTAAGTCCATGCCGATTTGTTGGAACGGCCGGCGAGGTGGCTCGATGGGCTGCAGAAGTCCAGCTGGCCTAGTCGGAGGTGTCTTCCGTCGCTGACAATCTCGGCAAGTCTTTACGTAGTGGCTGACGTCGGCAGTGAGGCGAGGCCAGTAATACCTTTCTTGTACCCTCGCTAGCGTACGGGAAAGTCCAAGGTGTCCAGCAGTCGGGTCGTCATGGAGAGCGTCCAGAACTTCTGGACGTAACGCGGAAGGTACTACGAGGAGGTAGTTGGCCCGAAGTGGCGAGAAGTTTTTCTTTAGGAGAACGCCGTTCCGCAAGAAAAACGACTCCAGTCCTCGTCTGAACACCTTTGGAACAACGGTGGCCTTGCCCTCGAGGTATTCCACAAGGCCCTTGAGTTCCGGATCGGCTCGCTGTCGTTCGGCGAAGTCATCAGCGCTTAAGGCTCCCAAGAAGTAGTCGTCGTCCTGGTCTTCCTGGGGTGGCGGCTCGACGGGGGGCGCGAGACAGGCAGTCGGCGTCAGAGTGCTTTCGTCCGGACTTGTAAACGACGGTAATGTCGAATTCTTGAAGTCTTAGACTTCATCTTGCGAGACGACCTGAAGGGTCCTTCAAGTTAGCTAGCCAACACAAGGCGTGGTGGTCGCTCACAAATTTGAAGGGCCTCCCGTAGAGATAGGGGCGGAACTTTGACGTAGCCCAGATGATGGCGAGGCACTACTTTTCTGTTGTGAAATAGTTGGCCTCTGCCTTGGATAGCGACCGGCTAGCATAACTGATGACCCTTTCCAGTCCGTCCGTCCTCTGCACAAGGACGGCGCCGAGTCCCACGCTGCTTGCGTCGGTGTGCACTTCTGTTTCGGTGTGTTCGTCGAAATGCGCAAGTAACGGAGGCGTTTGCAGGCGTCGTTTTAGTTCTTGAAATGCTTCCTCTTGTGGCGTTTCCCATTTGAACTCGACGTCGGTTCTGGTCAGGTTAGTGAGTGGCTCGGCGATGCGGGCAAAATTTTTGACGAACCGCCTGTAATAGGCGCACAGGCCAAGAAATCGACGGACGGCCTTCTTGTCGGCGGGTGGCGGGAATGTAGCGATGGCGGCTGTCTTCTGAGAGTCGGGGCGTACTCCGGACTTGCTGATGACGTGACCCAAGAACAAGAGCTCCTCGTATGCGAAGCGGCACTTTTCAGGCTTCAAGGTGAGGCCGGAGGTCTTGATTGCTTCAAGTACTGCGGCAAGTCGCCGGAGGTGTTCGTCGAAGTTCGAAGCAAACACAATGACGTCGTCTAGGTACACCAGGCAAGTCTGCCACTTCAATCCTGCCAGTACTGTATCCATAACCCGTTGGAAAGTCGCAGGCGCCGAGCAAAGACCGAAGGGCATGACCTTGAACTCGAAGAGGCCGTCTGGTGTTATAAACGCGGTCTTCTCTCGGTCTCTCTCGTCGACTTCAATTTGCCAATAGCCGGTCTTGAGGTCCATCGACGAAAAGTACCTCGCGTTGTGGAGTCGATCCAGGGTGTCGTCAATCCGTGGGAGAGGGTACACGTCCTTCTTCGTTATTTTGTTCAGGCGGCGATAATCGACGCAGAAGCGTAGGGTTCCGTCCTTTTTCTTCACTAACACCACGGGTGACGCCCACGGGCTCTTTGAAGGCTGGATGATGTCGTCGCGTAGCATTTCGTCGACTTGGTTCTTTATGGCCTCGCGTTCCCGCGTTGAAACTCTGTACGGGCTCTGACGTAGTGGCCTGGCACTTTCGTCTGTTATGATGCGGTGTTGTGCGACTGGGGTCTGTCGAACTCTTGATGACGACGAAAAGCAGTCCTTGTATTGCAGGAGCAGGGTTTTCAGCTGTTCTTGTTTATGCGTCGGAAGGCTCGGATTGACGTCGAAAGTTAGTTGGTGAGCTTGGTTCGTCGTAGCATGTTCGGGAAACTCGGCGAGAGCGAGGGCGTCGCGGGCTTCCACAATTTCTTCGATGTAGGCGACCGTCGTGCCTTTGCTCACATGCTTGCATTCGTTGCTGAAGTTCGTGAGCATCACTGTTGCTTTCCCTTCACGCAACTCGGCGATGCCTCTTGCGACGCAAATCTGACGGTTTACAAGCAGGTGCTGATCGCCCTCGATGACGCCTTTGAAATCTGTGGGTTTTTCGGTGCCGACGGAAATGATGACGGTGGAGAGAGGCGGAACGGTGACGTGCTCTTCCATCACGTTCAGTGCAGGGTTCCCTGGCGTCGCGTGGGGGCAGGAGCACTTTTTCTGAGGTTAGTGTTATCGACTCAGACCTCAGGTCGATGACGGCGCCGTGGTCACTTAGGAAGTCCATTCCAAGTATCGCATCCCTGGAGCAGTGTTCTAGGATTACAAAGCTCGCAGGATACGTCCGGTTATTAATGGTGACTCTCGCCGTGCATACTCCAATCGGCGTTATCAGGTGGCCTCCAGCTGTCCGGATTTCGGGTCCACTCCAAGCGGTCTTTACTTTCTTCAGCTTGGCGGCGACTGGCCCACTGACGACGGAATAGTCGGCCCCAGTGTCGACGAGATCGGTGACGTTGTGGCCGTCGACGAGAACGTCGAGGTCGCTAGTACGTCGCCTTGCGTTGCGGTTAGGTCGCGGCGTCGGATCACGGCTGCGTCGTTTTGTTGCGGTGCTTCCATGCTGCGTCGTCAGGTCTTGTTCGGTCCGCGAAGTTTCGTCGGCAGGGCTTCGTCTGCTTCGCGTCGTGTTCTGCAGGTCTCGTCGCGTTGTCGTCGTCGGCGGCCGCGGAGGATCTTCGGCATTTCGTCGTACAGCAACCGCACCTCCATCGGTTGCTGCCCTTAGTTTCCCGGATACGGGCTAGGCGACCGGCCCCGGTTTGGACCAGTGTACTGCCCGCGGTGCGGTGACATGTAGCGGCCGGGCGACGGCGAGCGGGAAGGTCGTCGTTCTCGCCACTGTGCTCCGGCGAGGTAGTCGTCGATGTGGCGAGGCCGTTCGCCTGGCTGCGGACGCGGCGCGTTGACGGCGAATCCGCGTAGCCCCATCTGTCTGTACTGGCATCGGCGGTACGTGTGGCCGGCTTCTCCGCAATGGTAGCAGAGTGGACGGTGGTCGGGGGCTCGCCAGATGTCGGTCTTCCTCGGCGTGTACCGCTGGCCGGCAGGCGGGCGAGATGGCGGTGGTGGTGGCGGCGGCGGCGTCTGGCGACGGTAGTGCTGCTGTGCGGCGTCCTGACGGGGGCGTGGAGAGGGTGCGTAGCGTCGGGCTGCAGCAGCGTAACTCAAGGCCTGCGGCTGGGGCTGTGGTTGTTCGGGAATTCCCAACGCTTGCTGGACTTCGTCACGAACAATGTCAGCGATTGAGTCCACTTGAGGCTGCGGCGAGGGTAAGAGCTTGCGCAGTTCCTCCCGAACGATTGCTCGGATCGTTTCGCGTAGGTCGTCGGAGCAGAGCGATTGAACGTCTGCGTACGCTGGCGTCGAGCGGCGATTGAATTGTCGGGTGCGCATCTCCAGCGTCTTTTCAATGGTCGTCGCTTCGGGGATGAATTCCTGGACAGTGCTCGGTGGGTTCCGCATCAGACCCGCGAAGAGCTCCTGCTTTACTCCTCGCATGAGGAAGCGAACTTTCTTGTCTTCCGGCATTTCGGCGTCGGCGTGGCGGAAGAGTCTGGTCATCTCTTCTGTGAAGAGCACCACGTTTTCATTTGGGAGCTGTGAGCGGGTTTCAAGCAGCGCTTCGGCCCTCTCCTTGCGGATGACGCTCGTGAAAGTAGCAAGGAACCTGGTGCGAAATATGTCCCACGTTGTCAGGGTTCGCTCTTGGTTCTCGAACCAGGTACGAGCGGCGTCTTGCAAGGCGAAGTACACATGTCTAAGCTTGTCTTCGCTGGTCCAGGCATTGAAAGCGGCGACTCGGTCGTATGCCTCGAGCCAGCTTTCCGGGTCTTCAAGCGCTGAACCACGGAAGGTCGGTGGTTCCTTGGGTTGCCGCAGCAGGATGGGCGCGGACGGCACAGGGGCTGTCATCGTCGCTGCGGTCGAGGTCAGGGTCTTGGTCTGCCGAGTCTTTTCAGGTAGAAGCCCGTACTCTGGCGGTAGACCTAGTTGCCTGCGGCTTGTTCGCTGCTCGGGGTTGTCGTCGACGTCTTCTTCACGACTGGCGCTGGGTTCACGGCTTGACGGGGGCGTCCGGTACATGAAAGAAGCAGCACCAACACCAGATGTCACGTGGGTGTGACGTCGACGAAGGTAGCAGGTGACGTGTCCGAGATGAAACTGTTTATTAGGCCGAACTTGTGGCCGGTAAAGGGAGAGTAAGATTACAGCAATACACGCTGGCACTGATAGCGGCGAACAGAGCGTCGGCCGTAGATTAACTGATCTTCGTTGGAGCGCGCCGGCTTTTATACATCACGCGTCGAACATTCTAGGCTTATCACTGGTCGTAGCACAAGCTCTGGAATAATCTTGAGTGTTCGCGTGCTGTGCGCGATGTTAAGAAAACGATATATTACAAACGTGAAGCTTCTCGAACACTGAGGCGCGATCTGCGCCAAGCGTTGCTCACAATCTTTGCGGGGTTAAACAAAGCACTTCAAACTAACACGCGCGGCAATATGCAATTTAACTTTTTGTGTAGGAGACGGACAAAGTGCCCAATGCAAAATTGTCGTCAAAAAGTATTCTTACTTGCTCATAATATGCGCATGAGAACAGAATAAATAGAAAACAAATCTGGCCTTAATGCACGCTTTACCACATGACAGATTGATAACAGCTGTCTTTTTTTGTTGTTGCTTAAGTGTATACTCCCTGGAAGCACTGCTTCATTCATGCTTTATCGCAAGCAAGGAAATTATGTCGTACAAACATTCAGTTTTAAGGCGCACTCGCTTGAATTGGCTGGCCACGTCAAGCGGTCAGCCAATTCGAAACACGTATCACACATCGTTGTTATGTGAGCTTAATGGCCTCTCTTTTTTCGCGTTTCATTGCACTTTTGACGCGACGCAGTGTGCAGAACAGCACCTACTGCTGCCCAAGCGACAAGGGCGCGCAATGAGAGGAAATTTAAGTATTACGTACCATTTGTGTCCCTGAATGTGCCACGAACGCGGCGCGCCCATCAGCTGCTGCTCGCTTGGGTCACCGGGCCATTGCCACACCATTGTACACGCAGTGCATGTTGCACTGTCGTCAAACCACACATTTCACGTCCCGCGACGAGAACACAGAAAGGCTGCCGGCATGAATTGTGCACACATGATCGACGCATAGCAGGGCAGTTGAAAGGCGTCCTTCGCAAAACTGACGTTATCCCATGACGGCTTCGCTTCGCTATCACTCACGCACGCCGCTGGGGCCAGCCTGCGGTAGCATCCGCTGTCATTTCGGAACTTCTCGCGTTTCTCTTCTCGCGTTTCTTTCTTTTTGCTTTCTTTTCTCCCCTCCGCGCGCGCATGCGTGCGATGGTTGTTCCGCTCTTATCGCCGCCGTTCGAAGGTCAAAGGCGCTTCGTCCCTTTCAGAGCAGCCGCTTGAGGAGAGTCGCGTTTTTTCTTTCGTTTCTCTTTTTTTTCTTTTTTTCGCCGGGTTCTTGCAACACCGGATCTTATTCCGTGCGTTGAGGCACACCGCCTGTGCCCAATTCGGCCTCCAAAAGGGTATACTGACTGTGCATGCGGTGCCGATAGGCCGCATCGAGGGTGTACACAATCCTACTTTTAGTTTAACTTCGATTTGATGGTAAAACAACATAAGCGAAGTCATTCTGTACTCGAAATGCATTGTGAACCCGAGCCCAGCGGTAGTGTGCATTCCGTACAACAATGTGCATCAGTCGACGAGACGAAGAAATCGTTGATTAGCACGTTCATGAATTTATTAAGCAGTTTGAGAAACACTTCTTTCGCCCGCGCAGTTGCATACATGCACCCCAGCACTGAAGGCACTATAGCTTCGGGTAAAATAAAGGGAAGATATGCCCGAGAAAGTTAAATAGGAGTTTTCTGTCCTTGAACTCGATTTGACAAAATGGCGTCAGATCGTGAATTTACCTCCTTTCTTCCACCTTTTATCCTCATAATTTCTCAAGGGAGTAAAATTGAGGACGCAGAACTCACTTCCTAAGTGAGTACGGTCCCAAACGAAGGTAGTATTAAGCCCTTAAAACGCCCAATTCGGCTAGTTTGCGTTGACAGTGTGTCATGATTTCCATATTACCACTTGTCATTTATGTACGTCATACAGTCATGTCACTCAATACCAAATTTGGTGTATATCAAGCTAACGAAACGGCCGCGAGCGCGCTATGAGCGTGGAATGCAAGTCATGTCGCTCATGAATTCATGATTTTCATATTACCACTTGTCATTTATGTACGTCATACAGTCATGTCACCCAATCCCAAATTTGGTGTATATCAAGCTAACGAAACGGCCGCGAGCGCGCCATGAGCGTGGAATGCAAGTAATGTCGCTCATGAAATGTCATTCATGATGGTAAAGCGCTAAAAGAAAACGGATACTTATGAAGAACACAGGACGAAGAACAGGACAGCGCTTCGTCCTGTGTTCTTCATAAGTCTCCGTTTTCTTTTAGCGCTTCACCATCATGAACGTATACCAACACGCCCAACTGGCAGTTATTCTAAATGAAATGTCATGATTTCCATATTACCACTTGTCATTTATGTTCGTCATACAGTCATGTCACTCAATACCAAATTTGGTGTATACAGTGAAACCTCGGTGATACGATCACAGCTCATACGAATTTCGGGGTGATACGAATTTTACAGGGAAAGCTGTATATGGCTAGGAGAAACGAAAAACCGTTCGGCATCTGTGTCACGACCGGTCTCCATTGGCTGTGCTATCAGTTACGTCGCTCTGAGCGTCGTACCCAAGCTCGCGCACCATTGGCGCGCGAGCTTCGGTACGACGCTTGCAAGGTCAAACGCTTGCAGCCACGGCGCGCCCTCTGGCGCGCCGGAAGAAACGGCGTTGCGGGCCGTTGACGTGATTGCGGGAGCGCGTTCGCCGGGCGAACGCCCGCTTTGGGCGAGAGTTTCTCCAGCGGCACTTTGGCTTCAGCTGCGACGTCTGTGACCGCCTGTGGTTCGACCACAACCTGGCAACGATAATTGTGGAAGGCTTCAGTGCAGCGTCGGGTTGAACCCACTACTAAACACTGGGGCCGCACATTTCAGCTTCGCTGGTTAACCATTTGTACGGAGTGCTTGGGCGGTGATTTTTTCTTTGGTCCCGGCCAAGGCCCATTGACCTGCAGTGTAATGGAGAACGGTTCTTACGAACCGATTTTCACCCCGCGACGTTTGATACGAACGTACGCTACCGCCCAAGTACGAAGAGGTGCTGTCCACGCTGTCGCGGAAGGCGCGCCACGCACATGCGAGCGCGGGAACGCAAGCGCGGGCATGCGCGCCGCACCGCCAATCGTCATAATCGAGGTGTCAACATGCGTGATTGTTGAGGTCGCACTTGTGCGCGCACGGCTGTAAATCTCCCCAAAATCACCCCCCAACACCCCCGCGATAACAAAATCATAACATAGGACCGTGGTTTTGAAATGTTGAGGCCTTGATCTATCGCGTCAAAATGCTTCTTCCGTTACTTTCGCCGCAGGACTTTATTGTCATGTGAAAAAGCACACTAAAACTTGGAAGGGGCTACTGCTGTCACGGGTCACAACGCACCTAGCCGCAGATTTACGAGTGCTGGTATGATTGCCGACATCTAAAACCTTAACTGACAATCATTCAGAGTTCTTCCCGACGTTGCTGCAGTCCTGAAAAACAGTAAATGAAAATGTACGCCAGCTTTCTTTTGTCGCATGCTAATTTTCCATACTTTCTGGTGATACGAATTTCGGATGATACGAATATTTTTGATAGTCCCGTGAGATTCGTATCACCGAGGTTTCACTGTATCAAGCTAACGAAACGGCCGCGAGCGCACTATGAGCGTGGAATGCAAGTCATGTCGCTCATGAAGTCATGATTTTCATACTACCACTTGTCATTTATGTACGTCATACAGTCATGCCACTCAATCCCAAATTTGGTGTATATCAAGCTAACGACGACGTGAACAGCGCGTGAGACAGACAAGGACAGATGAACCGACGAGGACTAGCGCTAGTCCTCGTCGGTTCATCTGCCCTTGTCTGTCTCACGCGCTGTTCACGTCGTCATGGAATACCAACTAGCCCGGTCCCATACCTTGCTCCAAGCTAACGAAACAGCCGCAAGCGCGCTATCAGCGTGGCATGTAAATCATACTTTTCATGATAAGTTAGTCATGATTTTCATGATATGACCAGCCGTTTATGTTCGTCGTTCAGTCATGTTATGCCATACCAAATTTGGTGTAAATCACATTAACGATACGGCCAGGAGTGCACAAAGTCGTAGGCGGCTAGATAGATAGATAGATAGATAGATAGATAGATAGATAGATAGATAGATAGATAGATAGATAGATAGATAGATAGATAGATAGATAGATAGATAGATAGATAGATAGATAGATAGATACGCTCAAAGTCGCCGAAGTTCGCTAAGGAATGCTTCGCATTTAAAAAAGCCGGCAGATCCCACGCACTGTGGGAATCGATGTAATGCGAAGCAGCCAGGAAGGAGCAAATCATGCTTTACATAATTTGCATGTCATGTTTTACGTGTTACGACGTGTCATTTGTGTTCGTCATACAGTCACGTCGCGATATACCAATTTTGGTGTATGACAAGCTAGCGAACTGGACGCAAGCGCACCATGAGCGTGGCATGTAAATGGCATTGTAGATGACATGCATGCCAAGATTTTCATGTTACCACCTGCCACTTATGTTCGTTAACAGTCATGTCACTCAATACCAAATTTGGTGTATATCAAGCTAACGAAACGGCCGCGATCGCGCCATGAGCGTGGAAAGCAAGTCATGTCGCTCCTGACATGTCATGATTTCCATATTACCACCTGTCATTTATGTTCGTCATACAGTCATGTCACTCAATACCAAATTTGGTGTATCTCAAGCTAACGAAACGGCCGCGAGCGCGCCATGAGCGTGGCATGTAAATCATACTTTTCATGACAAGTTAGTCATGATTTTCATGATATGACCAGCCATTTATGTTAGCCATACAGTCATGTCACTCAATACCAAATTTGGTGTATATCAAGCTAACGAAACGGCCGCGAGCGTGCCATGAGCGTGGAAAGCAAATCATGTCGCTCATGACATGTCATGATTTCCATATTACCACTTGTCATTTATGTTCGTCATACAGTCATGTCGCTCAATACCAAATTTGGTGTATCTCAAGCTAACGAAACGGCCGCGAGCGCGCCATGAACATGGCATGCAAGTCATGTCGCACATGACAAGTCATGATTTCCATATTACGACTTGTCATTTATGTTCGTCATACAGTCATGTCACTGAATACCACATTTGGTGTATATCAAGCTCACGAAACGGCCGCGAGCGCGCTATGAGCGTGGAATGCAAGTCATGTCGCTCATGAAGTCATGATTTTCATATTACCACTTGTCATTTATGTTCGTCATACAGTAATGTCACTCAATACCAAATTTGGTGTATATCAAGCTAACCAAACGGCCGCGAGCGCGCCATGAACGTGGCATGTAAATCATTATTTTCATGACAAGTTAGTCATGATTTTCATGATATGACCAGCTTTTTATGTTCGTCATACAGTCATGTTATGTCATAAAAAATTTGGTATAAATCCCATTAACGATACGGCCAGGAGAGCCAAAAGTCGTAGGCGACTAGATAGATAGATAGACAGATAGATAGATAGATAGATAGATAGATAGATAGATAGATAGATAGATAGATAGATAGATACGCTCAAACTCGCCGAAGTTCGCTAAGAAATGCTTCGCATTTAAAACAGGCAGATCCAACTCACTGTGGGAATCGGCAAAGCTGCCAGTAAGGAGCAAATCACGGTGTACATAAAAGCCGGCAAATCCCACGCACTGTGGGAATCGATGTAATGCGAAGCAGTCAGGAAGGAGCAAATCATGCTTCGCATAATTTGCATGTCATGTTTTACATGTTAGGGCCTGTCATTTATGTTCGTCATACAGTCACGTCGCGCAATACCAATTTTGGTGTATATCAAGCTAGCGAACTGTACGCAAGCGCACCATGAGCGTGGCATGTAAATGGCGTTGCAGATGACATGCAGGCCAAGATTTTCATGTTAGCACCTGCCACTTATGTTCTTTATACAGTCATGAAACCCAATACCAAATTTGGTGTATATCAAGCTAACGAAACCGCCGCGAGCGCGCCATGAGCGTGGAATGCAAGTCATGTCACTCATGACATGTCATGATTTCCATATTACCACGTGTCATTTATGTTCGTCATACAGTTATGTCACTCAATACCAAATTTGGTGTATATTAAGCTAACGAAACGGCCGCGAGCGCGCCATGAGCGTGGAATACAAGTCATGTCGCTCATGACTTGTCATGATTTCTATATTACCACTTGTCATTTATGTTCGTCATACAGTCATGTCACTCAATACCAAATTTGGTGGTAGCTCACGCTAACAAAACGGCCGCGAGCGCGCCATGAGCGTGGCATGTAAATCAAATAATGTTGTTCCTAACATGCACGTCATTATTTGCATATTACCACCTGTCATTTATGTTCGTCATACAGTCACGTCACTCAATCCCAAATTTGGTGTATATCAAGCTAATGAAACGGCCGCGAGCGCGCCATGAGCGTGGAATGCAAGTCATGTCACTCATGACATTACATGATTTCCATATTACCACGTGTCATTTATGTTCGTTATACAGTTATGACAATCAATACCAAATTTGGTGTATATTAAGCTAACGAAACGGCCGCGAGCGCGCCATGAGCGTGGAATGCAAGTCATGTCGCTCATGACATGTCATGATTTCCATATTACCACTTGACATTTATGTTCGTCATACAGTCACGTCACTCAATACCAAGTTTGGTGTATATCAAGCGAACGAAACGGCCGCCAGCGCGCCATGACCGTGGAATGCAAGTCATGTCGCTCATGACATGTCATGATTTCTATATTACCACTTGTCATTTATGTTCGTCATACAGTCATGTCACTCAATACCAAATTTGGTGTAGCTCAAGCTAACGAAACGGCCGCGAGCGCGCCATGAGCGTGGCATGTAAATCAAATAATGTTGTTCCTAACATGCACGTCATTATTTGCATATTACCACCTGTCATTTATGTTCGTCATACAGTCACGTCACTCAATCCCAAATTTGGTGTATATCAAGCTAACGAAACGGCCGCGAGCGCGCCATGAGCGTGGCATGTAAATCATACTTTTCATGACAAGTTAGTCATGATTTTCATGATATGACCAGCCATTTATGTTCGCCATACAGTCATGTCACTCAATACCAAATTTGGTGTATATCAAGCTAACGAAACGGCCGCGAGCGTGCCATGAGCGTGGAAAGCAAATCATGTCGCTCATGACATGTCATGATTTCCATATTACCACTTGTCATTGATGTCCGTCATACAGTCACGTCCTGCAATACCAAATTTGGTGTACATCAAGCTAGCGAAACGGCCACGAGTGTGCCATGAGCGTGACATGCATGTCATGTTGCACATGACATGTCATGATTTCCATGTTACCACTTGTCATTTATGCTCGTCATACAGTCACGTCACTCAGTACCAATTTTGATCTATATCAAGCTAGCGAAACGGCCGCGAGCGTGCTATGAGCGGGCATGCCAGTCATGTTGACATGACAAGCCGTGATTTCCATAGTACCACTTCTTATTTAGGTTCGTCATACAGTCACGTCCCGCAATACTAAATTTGGTGTATATCAAGGTAGCGAGACGGCCGGGAGCGTGCTATGAGCAGTCATGCAAGTCATGTTGCTCATGACATGTCATGATTTCCGTATTACCTCCTGTCATTTATGTTGGTCATGCAGAAATGTCTTATCGTACCAATTTTTGGATATATCGAGTTAAGAAAACGGCTGCAGGAGAACTGCGGCCATGGCGTGTAAATCGTGTTTTTCATGACAAGTTATTGATGATTTCCATGATATGACCAGTCATTCATGTTCGTCGTGCAGTCATGATACAGCCATACCAATTTTGGTATAAATCCCATCAACGATACGGGCAGGAGAGCACAAAGTCGTAGGCGGCTACATAGATAGATAGATAGATAGATAGATAGATAGATAGATAGATAGATAGATAGATAGATAGATAGATAGATAGATAGATAGATAGATAGATAGATAGATAGATAGATAGATAGATAGATACGCTCAAAGTCGCCGAAGCTCGCTAAGAAATGCTTCGCATTTAAAAGGGGAAAATACAACAATTGCCACTTATACCTAACCATATGAACTTGAACTACATATGTGCGCTGACTGCTTCAACTGATTCCCGCAGTGCATGGGATCTGAAGAATTTCAACAGGAAAGTTTTTTATGCAGGGTCCGCCAAGACTTTAATGACGTATTTCCATCATGGAAATGACGTCGAAAAAATGTACACGATCAGATGTTGAAAAAAGTCAGTTTCACCGCAAGGGTGAAGCAATGAATGCGACAGCAACAAATTGTAATGTTATACGAAGTGAGGCTGGCAGCTAACTCTTGGATTTTATCGCACGCAACTAAACAACACGCTGGTTTATGAGAAAACAGCCGCTCCAGGGACACTCTTCGCACATTCCCTTCGCATTGAGAGCGCAGCACTTAGAAGGGTATACCAGCCGCCCACTGTCGGCTGCCGAGATAGCGAGATAACGCGCGTGCCAGCGACGACCGCGCTGGCAGAATCAAAGGTCGCTCGAGGGACCCCCCCCTTCCCTTTCGCGCCTTTTCACGCTTGCGAAAGACGGGCGGGGCGTTTCCTCTCTGCTTGAGCATTCTATGGCTGGTCTAACAGCCGGGTGGATCCTATCGCATCCGCCTCGAAGCGACGGAGATGGGCCGGCTCGTTTGATCTCCGCTTCCGCCGCGTTCGTCGTTCCCATTCGCGCGCCATTACCCGCGGGTAGAACGTACCATGCGCTGGGGGATCTTATCGATTTGGACTTTATACGCGACATGACGGTGACGGCACAAACCCGTCGAGACTGTCGATATAATTGCTGTCGCAATAAAAGTTCCGTCAACGGGCATCGTGCCGACGACCTCTTGATCCGCAGCAACAAGTGTAGAGTACGCTATCCACTGCGCCACGGCCGCAGACTCTAACGGCTTTACAAACGTGTCTTTTAAATCTCACACTTTCTTCTTGCTCTTGGTCAGCGGGGTGGTGTCACCCTCTTGGAGCGGTGAAGTAAAGTTAGTCATCATTACTGTGGCCTCCGCGATTAGCACCTGCAACGCCTGTTGCTACGCGTCCGTCCCATTCGGCGCGTTTTCAATAGAAGTGAAATTTTGTCAATGCTTTAACACACCGCGAAGTGGTGACCTTTGCCCCAGCGTCGGTCTTGCTCATAGCGCCTCGCTACAGCAAAAATGTGGGCGATTATAACGTTACACTATCCCTCGTTGCTTCCGTCAGCAATGGTCGTTAGCTGTATATGATTGGTCGAAACATTCTGAATCGTGCACACAGCACCTGTTCATTATGTGAGGCAACAAATGACGCGAAAATGATCCATCGCGTAATGACCACTTATTCACGACCCCGTAAAAAATAAGAGAATGAACTGTTTTCATTACGGCATGGCTTCTTCGGCATTTGTCAAAAATTTTCTCTGTGCCATCAAGATCGCCTGCTTGTTACACGACGTCACGAATCTGCGAAATGTCGTGGTGTTTATTATGACGTATGCACACTAAACAGCGCAATCATGTGCTTAACAATACCTAAAACTTTTTGAATAGCCGGAGAGCGTCTCCTTCTAAACGTAATTCAAGTAAGCTGCCCACCGATCACATTAGCAGCGGCTACTTGTAGCAGCTGGCGAGATGGATTCAAATGACTATAATAAATATTTCAAATTGCAGCATAACGACGATTAGCTGTTTGCGCGCGCATACAACTCTGTGAGCTCATCCTTGCTGAGGGAGAGAAAGAAATAAGGAGCGCGGTGCGTGTGTGTTCAGTTGTCGTCCGAGTTGTATTTTGAGCTGTAAGAGTAAATTCAAGTTGAATGAAAGTCAACTAGTCCGACCATAGGTCGGCAAAGAAATAGGGCACACTCATGAAATACATTTTGCTCTGAGGACTCACTCGGACTCAGACTCCCCCAAATTTTCCTCAAACGGACTCACTCGGACTCAGGCTCACGACCCGATCTGAGTCTGAGTGAGTCGACTCGTGGGTGAGTTTGCCGACCTATGAGCCCGACTGTTAATTCAGTCTCCTTAGTCGGACGTTCACCATCTCCCTCGTCCGGTGGATCAAGTTGCTGCGCAAGCTTAAAAGCTGAGCTTTCCACTGTGCTAGAATTCACTGCTTTATTCGTCGCCTTGTTGGAAACTGCCACCATGGCTGCAAGCTACCATAAGCAAAGCTGATTAGGTTGATTGGAGACTAAAGCGGAAACCTTTTTGGCGCTTCCAGTTCGGCAAAACTAAAACATAAAAAAAAACCTTCATCACACTCATCGGGTAATAGCAGCTTCGACAGAGCAGCGGTGATGCTATACCTTTACGATGAAAGAAAATGATTTTCCTGAAGCAGGAAGTGGTTTGGTCGGTATAAAAACGCTCCCTCATTCCCACCCGTATTCGCAGCATCGATGATCTGAATTTCAGGTCAGGCACAGCAGAATAAAAGCCTGAACGAGTGATCTAATGTTATAGGGCCCCTGCTCAGCGCTTACCTGCTCTGCAATGCTACGGCACAAGGCGCAAAAGCGTCGCATAGGCGGCCCGCACCGCAAAGAGCCAATACAGAAAATCTTCACAGCAGAAATGTTGGAAAATTTTCATTATATAATTAAGTGATTACTGTGGTGAAGGAAAACTTCGCCTCAGTTGTTGGTTTCCCAACGTTCAGCCGACAGTCACCACTGTCAAAAGTGGGAGGGGCTCGCGCCCCCCCTTGCCTCCCCCCCCCCCCCCCCCGGCAGATACGCCTATGTACCGGGGCTTCTCTATTATGCGTGTTTATATCAAAAAAGAGCGGAGTCAACAGTTTCCTCGTCATAGCGTAAGCAAACCACGCTTGAACGGGCTGTTTGCCGTAAATGGCTAGCCGCCATTAGTTGGGCCAACTGCATAGCACGAAAGCTATTTACAATTTTGAAAAGGGTCTATACTTTAACCCTTTGTCGGTCGTACTATTTTTGACATGGTAATACAAAAACCGGATGTGCTTTATTGATATAGACTAGAAAGAAATAGTATAAAACAAATTTCATCAAAATGAAGCCAGTAGTTTACTGAAAAAAAGTGGGACATATATGTCCCACTGACTTATGAGAGTGTTTTCAAAAAGTGGGAAAACACTGTCCCACTGCCTCATGAAGGCACCATCTCTCGATTGCATCAACGGGAATTTTAGGATGAAACGGCCGAAGCAAGTGGCACAGAGTATCACTTCTAAAGTTGTGAAGAGAAAAGTTGTGCGGACCTCATTTGAGCAGGAGAACGCCGCCTGCAGTTGCGTCTCTTGAGCCTTCAAACCGCTGTGGTATCTCCCTGTAAAGCTTACTTCACCGCATGCATCGACCACTTTTTTTTTTGTCCATTTGGCTGTCCTAGCTTTAGCTGTTGAAATTTTCGAGTACAGATGTTATCCCTGAACATGTGGCTACATTTCAAGAGGTATATAATATCGAGAAAAATATTTCCACGCATTAACATCCGCAATTGCGCTGCGCGATTAGCGGGATAACTTTGAAGGGGATTGTTCCGATGCATTTATTGGTCAAGTTATTTCGCAAATTTACAAAAACACGTGATGACTGGAAGCTAAGATCATCTCTCTCAAAAACCAGAAAAGGAGGATATTATCCGGCATTTTGATTGGTAGGTTCTATGTATCTCAAAAAGAGGAAAATTCAGAAGCGATCATAAAAAATTGACCGAAATTCAACGCTATTGTAACACTACATGCGCCCTTCGAAAGCGTGGTAAAAGAATTTTTTTTCGAGATTAGGATGACTTAGGTAAGATATGAGTGACTTAATGTTGCGCTAATTGCAACGGGTGATGTCGGAGAATTTTTTTTCTGTAGACGGAAAAGTGGGACGTATGTGTCCCACTGCCGCACAAAGGGTTAACCGTCTTTTATTTCTATCGCGGACGTGTTCGACTTTCCATTGCTGTCCCTAAAACCCAAGACTTCATGTAGGCTCATGCCCAAACGTACGCCTGGGTGGATATCTCCACATTCAATCAGAACATGCTCCGTCGTTTCCTTATCTTCCGAATAGTACGTGCAATGTTCTTCTTTCTGAGTCTAGCTCTATAACTAAGCGTTCCGAGGCAACCCGACCTCGCTTCAAACAGTAAATCACGTCTCCTCGAATCATAAAATGGCTCCCTCCTCATTTAGTTTTTGCCCTTTCGGTATTAACTCAGAGCTGATTTTTTTTCCATCGCTGCCATCCATTGATTCCTCTCCAGCTCTCTGACTTTTCGCTTAACGCTCTTTGTTACCATATCCCCTACACTGCCAGCTGTATACTTGCTGGTGAGTGTTCTAGTTCTTTTTCTCCACTGTGAATCAATGTTCTTCCTATGCAAATACCGGAATACCTTGTCTGCCCAACTACTCTCTTTCACATTCCTTAGCCTACATGTTCGAACCTTATTTTTCTCTGAGCTTACCTCACCTCGAAATTTGTCCATCCCGTATCGCCCTTTACAGTCTCATTTATCGTCTTCCTGTGAGCGCCCAACGCGAGGCGTCCTACAGTCCTTTGATTAACATCCATTCCTGATTGCACCTCTGACCTCATGCCCACCACAGAGTTCCCAAATGTAAGCCCCGGAACCATTACACCATTACAAGCACCTCGCACCTGTTGTATTTCCATAACGCTCTGTGCTTCATTATTGCAGAATTCCTCCTTCCCTTTTCTGTCGAGGATATTCCTGTACCTCCATCTACCTGTCACCCTGATTTGCCCATACTCTGAAGTACTTTTATTCGCTTACCCTCGGTATTTCTTGGCCCTGTATGGACACCGCCTGATCATTGCGGTAAGGCATGTTGTTGAGCTAGTTAGTTGGTTCATTGATTTTGAATGGTTCATTGATTTTGAACACCCAAGCGCCCCCACCGCTTGGGTGTTGAGCTGACGTTCTAGGTGTACGTGGTCGACACATGGATGTTGCGTGCCGTCCCTTGCATGTCTTGCAGCCCATGTTAGCGCGGCATATCTTCGCCGTGTGGTGAGGTCTATTGCATCTGAAGCACCTTCGCTCCCGCTGCAAGGCTTTTGTCTTCTGTTCCATCGTTATGCTTCTGCAATCTTCCGTGTAATGTCCAGTCATCTCACAAAAAATGTATTTTTTTTCATCGAGGTGCGTTGAAGCGTAGATGTTCTTGTCCGCCTCCTACTATGTGATTCGCGTCGTATTTTTCCTCCTGTGTTTCTTCTCTGCTGCGTATATATACGTTTAAAAACTCGATAAATTCCTTTCAACCTACGCGTACTCTCTCTTGATGTTGAGTCCCACTTTGTCATTGCTGGTCTGTTGTAGGCGCCCTTCTCTCTTTCATCTTCATCTCAATCCTCATGTCCACTGGTAGCGCAGATTTCATGACAGGCGTTATCACTGTGGTGTAACTATCCATTTCCACTCTTAACGACTCCAACGCTCGTGTGTTTACTTTTAACTTTATGAAGAGTTCCTTCAATGCATCTACATCTTTGCAACGCTTTGCTGCGTCCACGTTTTCTATGTATGTATGCATCAACTCTTTTATGTATGTCTCTCCTAAATTGTCTAGTCATTCGAAAGTTTCTTTCAGAAGAGTTCAGAGGACTGTACACCGTCTACTAAAGATGCAGCCTCTCCGCTGAGAGACGCCAGAAGTAAATTAAATTTTTTGACTCTTCGGCATGTTCAATCGGTTCAGCACAGATGTCTCGAACTGATGCGAAAACCTAGGTCACGTTGTTCTTTTATTGCGATAGCAATTATATGGACAGTCTCGGCTGATTTTTGCCGTCATGTCCCGTATATGTATATCTATATATATATATATATATATATATATAAGTAAAAGCCACGAAGAAAAATACCCGCGGGTAACAGTGCGGAGCAGGGGCGACAAACGCCGCTGAAGCGGACATCAAATGGGCCGGCCCACCATCGTCGCTCCGAGGCGTATGCGATAAGATCCCCCCCGCCTGTTCGATGAGCCGGGGAATGCTCAAGGAGAGGAAACGCTCCGCGCGTCTTTAACAAGCGCGGAAAGACGTGAGGGGGGGGGGGGGGGTGTCCCTCATGCAGCCACTGCGACCTTTGGTTTTACGAGCGCGGTCGTCGCTGGCGCACTCGTTATCTCGCAATCTCAGCAGCCGACAGCGGGCGACGAACAGTGTCCCTGGAGCGGCCGTATGCTCTTAAATAAGAATTTTGTAGAGTTGCGTGAGATCGGATCCAAAAGAGTTAGCTGCCAGCCTCACTTCGATTAACATTAGAATTCGTTGCTATCGCATTCACTACTTCACCCTTGCGGTGAAACTGTGACTTTTTTTATTATTAAACTTGATCATTTCAAGACCTGGCGACTCAACAAGCTCTTTCATCTCCCAGATTTGGTTAGGACCTTGCACTGTGCTCGGCTGGTCTGTCACTATTCTCGTAGTCAGTTGCGTCGCTTGCTCCAACTCTCGTAAGCGCTCCTCTATTTATGTCGTTGCTGCGACGATCCTCATCTCATATTGCAAAACTCCTTCAAATTCTGCCTCCGTGTCTTCCTCTTCGATGAGCCATTCAATCTTTTCGTTAACGTAGTTTAAAACGTTTGTGACACGCTCTTCACCTGGTTTAGAAGCGTCATTAGTGGCGCTCGACCGGTGTCTTCTTCTATCATATCAATTTCGCTCGTAGGCGTTGTCACATTTGCTCGAAGCATCCTCCGCTGCTTCGGCAGGACTTCTCTGTTCATGTTTGAAATCATATTGAAATAGCCCATGCCTATGTAGGTGCTTTGCCAACGTTCATCCATCGTGTTCCTTCCCAGCGACGGTTCGGTGATGAGCCAGACACCGCTGCTCCGTTCTTCAACCCGTTGTTGCGAAGGGGGTTAAAGTCTGCGCGTCTGTCTCCAGGCATCCTGGTCATGGCACCATCTTTCAGAAAGACCGGAGAGACCGAAGAACCGATACGTATTCGATTTATTGCTGACAGAACGAGAGAAAAAAATACCGAGTGTGCGCCTGGACACTTCTTCTTCGCCTTCGAGCTCCATCTACAATCTGTTTGCTACGATCAGAAACGTCAAATTACATCATAATTTGACCTTTCTGAAAAAATAAGCCAATTGCTTCTGTCAATAAACCGGAAATTTATAATTACATGGGTTTTGAATTACGCATGTCATCACTGAGAATTAGGACAGAATAATGCACGTGCGCGGTATGTAACTCTCGTCCACAAGGTTCTGCTATGGCGTGCGGAACTCAACACAAAATACATTTCTAGTGACAGCTGTGCAAAGTTGATAAATTCTAACACTCTACTCACCTTTGTGTCAAGGGTATTTCAAATCCAAAGCAATAGTAACCACCGCCACAACGATAGCGACACAGTTGTCGCACTAGACCGCAAGTTGAGACGCTAGGCGAATTCAGTGACGTAACCATAGGTAGGCGAAAAAATGGAACTCCCTCAGACTCACTCAAGAAATACATTTTGCTCTGATAGTTCACTCGCACTCAGAGTCGCTAAACGTTTCTCAAACGGACTCACTAGGACTCAAACTCACCAACATATTGCTCAGGTGGACTCACTCGGACTCACACTCGCTAAACGTTTCTCAAAGGGACTCACTAGGACTCAAACTCACCAACATATTGCTCAGGTGGACTCACTCGGACTCACACTCGCTAAACGTTTCTCAAACGGACTCACTAGGACTCAAACTCACCAACATATTGCTCAGGTGGACTCACTCGGACTCACACTCGCTAAACGTTTCTCAAACGGACTCACTAGGACTCAAACTCACCAACGTATTGCTCAGCTGGACTCACTCAGACTCAAACTCATGCTTTAACCTGAGTGTGAGTGAGCCTGAGTGAGTCGACTCTTGAATCCGTTGGCGTAAAATAAGCTTTTCCGATCATGGTGTAATTGCTACTTAACGTCAATATCTCACATAATCGCTGCTCTACGATACGCATTTTAATATTGTAGCTTCAAATAAGAGTTATCAGTGGTTTTGCAATCCAGTAAGGACGTTTTTATGAAATATGCGACTCACACGAGATATGTCTATCAAGAGCGTCCCGTGAAAGAGTTTGCGGGGGGAGGTCTTGGCACCCACCCCCCCAACTTCAATGAAGAAACCATTAATGAAACCATTGATGAAGACGTAGAAAATTTCAACACATATTTCGCAGGTATCGGTCCATCCCTGGCTGAAAAATTTAATGACTCGGACAACATCTCTATCTCGCGGAGTCCTGTGCCTAACACCTTCGTTATGTATACCATTGAGCTTGAAGACGTGATAGCAATATTCAATAAAGTGTCTACTTTTAAAGCCTCTGTATTAGATGGTATTCCTATTCGCATGATTAAAGAGAATGTAGATATATTAGGAGCAGTTTTATGCCACTTGTTCAATCACTCCGTGAGCGGCTCTAGATATTCATCTCAGCTGAAAAAGTTGTCCCTGTCGACAAAGACGGAGACCGCAGTGACCCTTCTAATTACAGGCCAATATCCTTCCTCAGTACCATTAATATTATATTTGAAAATATTCTCACCACCACGAATTCATTGATAAATATCATTTCATTTTCATTTCATTTCATTTATTTACCCTCAGGGCCAAACAAGGCATTATAGAGGGGAGTGGGTACAATCAGGAGTTTGTACAGCATAAGTAAAGCATAAATAAGTAATACAGAATAAAAAAAAACAATACAAAGTATTAAATCAAGGTAAGTTATACAATTAATACATGAACAAAAGCAAGAAAAACAGAAAAATAAATAACAATCTAGTTAGCAATGCTGGTTAATGCAGCACGGAACAAGGAGTTGTCACTAATAGATACAATGTTTTCGGAAGGTGGTTCCACTCTAGTGACGTACGAGGAATGAATGATTGATAAAATGTGTTGGTGCTGCTAGAAGGAACGTCAACCTTGTAGGAATGGTCGATGCGGCACGATACATAGTGTGGATTATGAATGAACAGGTCATGCAATGTTTTATGGTGAAATATTTTATGAAACAATGATAAACGGGAGATTTTACGTCGGGCTGTAAGAGATGGAAGTGATAGGCTAGTTTTCATGGCTGTTACGCTGGCAGTTCTATTATAAGTAGAAAGAATAAAACGAGTTGCGTTATTCTGAACTAGTTCTAATGCGTTAATTAGGTTATTGTTATGAGGGTCCCAGACTGATGAGGCATATTCTAATTTTGGACGTATTAATGTTTTGTAGAGTAATAGTTTTAAAGAGTCAGGAGCATCAAAAAAGTTTCGCCTGAGGTAGCCAAGGGTGCGGTTAGCATTGCTGATTATGTAGTTGATGTGAGTTGCCCAAGTAAGGTTGGATGAGATATGAATTCCTAAGTATTTATATGAGGTTACTTGATCTAAAGGGAGGTTATTTAGGTAGTATACCCGAGAGGAGTTAGGTGACCTCGATACATGCATAACTTTACATTTGTTAATATTCAATTCCATTAGCCACAAGCTGCACTAGTTAGATATTATATTTAGATCAGATTGTAGGCGATTACAATCGTCGTCTGAAGTTAATTCTGTAAAAATAACGCAATCATAAACGAAGAGATGGATATTAGAAGTTACTTGCGAGGGTAGGTCGTTAATATATATTAAAAACAACAAAGGACCGAGGACTGATCCTTGGGGCACTCCCGATACAACAGGGCACATTGATGAATCGTAGCCGTTAGCGGTAACGTATTGTGAGCGATTAGTAAGAAAACATTCGACCCATTTTAATAGATTAGCGTCAAGATTTAAGCTCTGTAATTTGTGGATGAGAAGTTTATGACACACTTTATCAAATGCTTTTGCAAAATCTAAAAAAATGCAGTCAGCGGATGATGAACGATCAAGAATTCGATGCAAATGATCAATGAAAGATACGAGTTGAGTCTCACATGAGTATGATTTCCTAAAACCGTGTTGTGAAGGTGAGAAGAAGGTGTTATCTTCAAGAAAATCGACGATGCTTTTGAATACGATGTGTCCTAGTAGTTTACAGCAGGTGCTGGTAAGAGAAATGGGGCGATAGTTGGTTGCTAAGTTTTTGTTACCTGATTTGTGAAGTGGAACCACCTTCCCCACCTTCCACTGATAAGGTAAAGCACCTGTGTCGAGTGACTGTTGAAAAATTTTTGTTAGTATAATAGTGCTATATACAGAAGTGCTTTTCAAAAACTTAGTGTTAATTGAGTCGAAGCCCGGTGAAGAATTGCAGTCGAGTTTATCAATAAGTTTAGCAACGCCATGTGTGTCAATTATTACTGGAAACATTACATCATAATCATAGTTAGGTAAGCCGGGAAGTAGTTTATTTGTAGTAGACGAGAAATTTCTAACAAATGTTTGGTTAAGATAAGTTGCAGCACCATCTTTAGGGATGGGCTGTCCATTAGAGTCATCTAGTGAAATCGAGTTATCCGAAAAAGGTTTAATTACTTTCCAAAATTTTTTCTTAACGCTAGTTTGTAAAATAGATGGAAGAGTGACAGCAAGAAAAGAATGTTTTGCGTGTTTTAAAGCTTGAATATATTCGTTAGCAGCAGTTTTGTACGCAGTCCACCGAGAAGCATTTTGGGACAATTTAGCTGTACGGTACATGCGCTTTTTGCGATTAGAAAGACGCTTAATATGAGCGCTATACCAGGGAGCTTGTGCGTTAGAAGTAATGGTACGGCTAGGAATATATTTGTGCAGTATTTCATTAGTTTTATCAGCAAACATGTCCCAGTTAGTTTGGACAGAACGATCATCAAAGTTATTCAGGAATGTGTCTAGAAACGTGCTCAACTCGTTATTTATAGCCTCAAAATTAGCTTTCCTGTAGTCGAGTATGGTCTTCTTTTTTCGAGACATTTTTAGGAAGATTTGAAGTAATGATGAAATGTATAGCAGCATGATCACTTAGGGGCGGAAGAAGTGTGAAGTTGGAGGTTAGCTTTGGTTCAGTAGTAAGCACTAGGTCAAGTGTATTTGAGACACTAATAGTGTCCCTAGTAGGCTGCGTTACAACTTGTGAAAGCGAAAAAATAGAACATAAATCTAAAAATTCCTTTGCCTGAGATGAAAAAGGCTGTAATGAAGGAGGTTGAGTGTCCCATTTAATGTTAGGAAGGTTGAAATCACCTAGCAAGTATAGGGGAGATGATGGAAACCGTGACATAACATTGTTTATAATATCATGCAATTCGCAAATGAGTGTGGGTGAGGTAGAAGGAGATCGGTAGCACACACCTATAATTGACTTCTGGTGGCTTAATATTCATTAATGCCCAGACAATTTCAAGGTCAGTCGCAACAGAAATATGTGAAGAAGGGATGTCATTAGAAATGGCGAGTAAAACACCGCCACCACGACGCCCAGCCCTATCTTGCCTATAAATCGTAAAACGATGGGCGTTGTCGAAGATTTCGGAATCATTAATGTCCTTCGAGAGCCATGTTTCGGTTAAAGCGATGATATGTGGTGAACAAGTGTCAACGGCGGAAGATAAGGAAAAATATTTGTTCAACACACTCCTTGTATTAGTAAAGAAGACGGATACTGAGCGTCGAGAAGACAGTCCACCACCCCTCTCGCGTCGCTAAGTCGAAGTACCTGCAGTAACCGCGGTTCTTGTGCGCTGTTCCTGTGACTGTTTTTCTGTCACCCGTTTATTAACTGCATCGAAGACGTAGCATTTGTTGTTCATGATCAGTTTGTCATGTCTAAGTTTAAGTGGAGGGGCGCACCAGGCTGATCTTTACCAAACTCGATAAGATTTCTGCGAGCGAGGCGGGTTGCGGGTGAATAATCTTCACTAAGCACGATGCCATCTGCCTTAAGGCGATTACGTTGTTGAAAGAACATTTTCTTTGAATTTAAAATCAGGTTGTGTGCCCGTAACAACATGGCTTTCGTCCGAATCATTCAACTTCGTCAGCAGTGTTAACGCTAACTCGAAATATTAATGTAGCTTTGCAAAATAATTTACTTGTGTGTATCATAATTTTGGGCCTGAAAAAAGCCTTCGATACAGTTGATCAAAACATACTTCTATTTAACTGAAGCATTATGATTGTCGCGG
The DNA here is from genome assembly GCA_030522465.1 of Rhipicephalus appendiculatus. Lineage (NCBI taxonomy): Eukaryota > Metazoa > Arthropoda > Arachnida > Ixodida > Ixodidae > Rhipicephalus > Rhipicephalus appendiculatus. The sequence goes on along the minus strand of JALIZH010012686.1, from coordinate 17,041 downwards.
TAGCTCATTGAATCTTCTTACTAGCTATATTCATGAGTGAGTGCAGGTGGTCAGAATGAACAATGTTAGATCATTACCTAAGAATATGCACACTGGAGTCCCTCAAGGATCCGTTCTTGGGCCACTTTTATTTTCATAATATATTAATGACCTCCCACTAACTTTAGACACTAGTGAAGTTCTTATGTACGCCGATGACACTTGTATTGTTATAACAGCTGACAAGATTTGTGATCTGGAATCTAAAGCAAACAAATAGTTGAAAAAAGCAAGTGAATGTTTTTATTTGATGAGCAAACTTACTAAAAACGTCAAAAAGACTAAATATGTGGTGTTTCGAACGCGTAAAAATAGCGTGTCTGCTAAATCACTAGATTTACGAATAAATGAATTTCCGCTTGACGAAGCCAGCTCATTTAAATATCTTCGTGATATTTGATAATAATCTACACTGGCAAGAGCAAATAAACGCAGTTTGCACAAAGCTCTCCTTGGGATGCTACGCACTCTCACAAGCGCGTCATCATCTCGATACACTCTGCGTTTGATGCTTGATTAGCGACGCAGCGGTGGCACGCATGCGCTTAAGGGGTCTACTTTCTGTGGTCTTTTCCGAAATATAGTCATTTGATGTTTAGCGCTTCCCCTGTGCACTGTGTTTCTTATTCTCTCCTCTTAGTTCCTTCCCTTCCTACTTTTGCGCTTGATTACGCTTGGTTGTGAGTAACTTGGCTTAACTAGGCACAGCTATGCTGAACTTGACTGGGTGTGGCAAAGGAAAGCTGGGCTGAACTTTTCTTGTCTGGGCATAACAGCTCTGCTGTAAAAAAAAAGAAAAAGGGGGAGAAAGCGACGTCATCCGGTACAAATGTCGTCTGCTGCCCTGCTACTTCACACCCACACGTCTGCAACAACAAAGCTGCATCGCAGCCGAGAGGGCGCGGAAAAATTGTAAACCAGCGCTGTACCTCTCCTGCACGTTTGTTACGAATGACCCTGTGCAGTACCGCGTGAATTGTAGAGGTGCATCAACGGACCCCGCAGAGCAGCCGCCTGCAGCCGCTTTGTCACGAAATGAAGTTCCCGCTGTTTTCCCAGCCACTTTGTTTCGAAATGAAGTTCATAAATGCGGCATGAAATAGACGCCTTTTTTTTTCCCAGGCAAGAAATGGTGAAACTAGAGTGCTACGGAAAATTCGATCTCAAAAGCTTGCCAATAAGATGTGCATTTTGCAGCCACATTAAACCTGTTTATATTTATGATTAGTCTTCAAATATGCGAGCCTGGAAAAGTATCCTGGCGTGTATGTGTCGTAGAAAATCCCAACAAGCGCTTTACAGCTAAATCATGGAGAAAGGGAAACATAAGTGAACTCCGCCGTAACACAGGCGTGATATACGGTCAAGCATACCAAAAAGTCCCAGTTTCACCGCAAGGGTGAAGCAATGAATGCGATAGCAACAAATTGTAATGTTATACGAAGTGAGGCTGGCAGTTAACTCTTTTGGATCCGATCTCACGCAACTCTAGAAAACGCTCGTTTAAGAGAATGTGGCCGCTCCAGGGACACTCTGCTCACCACATTCTCTTCGCGTTGAGAGCGCAGCACGTAGAGGGGTATACGGCCCCCCCCGCTGTCGGCCGCCGAGAAGGGGAGATAACGCGCGCGCCCGCGACGACCGCGCTCGTAAAATCGAAGGTCGCTCGAGGGACCCCCCCCCCCTCCCGTCTTTTCACGCTCACGAACGACGGGCGGGGCCGGTTGAACAGTTGGGGGGGATCTTATCGCATGCGCCTCGGAGCGACGGAGACGGGCCGGCTCTGTGATCTCCGCTTCAGCCGCGTTCATCGCTACCGCTCGCCCGCTATTACCCGCTGGTGGAACGTACGATGCGCAGGGGGCTCTTATCAATTTGGACTTCATAAGCGACATGACGGCGACGGCAACGGCGACGGCAAAAACCCGTCGAGACTGTCCATATAATTGCTATCGCAATAAAATAAGAAGGGGCACTGTCACGGGACATAGTGTGCCTCCAAAAAACACGCTTTTTTGTTTTTCAAGGATGGGTTTCGCGGACACCCGTTTAAACCAGTGACATAGTGTATACCATAACTTGAAGGCCTGCATATCGAATATGAGCCACTGATGATGATGATGGAGAAATTTTATGGAATTCCTCAGAACGCTCACCAACACACGGGCCATGATCTCGTGGGTCGCGGCGGCCAGCCGGATCAAACGTTTTTTTTTCTTTTTTTTTTTGGGGGGGGGGGGGGGTAGAAGCTGAGGAGCGCGCCTCCCCCAACCCTCTCCCGTCCGGGAATTCGCACCTCATGGGGGCCTGCGGGCAAGCCTAGACTATGTGGTTCAGTTCCGCCCTGCTATTAAAGAATTTACATCTGTCTAAATATAAGTCCGGCGTGCAGTGATTCATTGTTACCCCACTTAGGAACATCTGTGTGTGAAGTAGGCGCCACGTCACACTCTAAAAACCAAGAGAGTGCCGGGCACTCTCTTTGGGGGGAGTAAATTCTTTTCCCATATTCAACTCTCGTTTCCAGAGTGAATCATTTCTTTTTGAGGCAGAGTATAGTAATCCCCCCAGAAATGGTTATAGTACTCCACCTCAACAGAATGTTCATGAGAACTAGCAGACGATAACGCCAAGTATACGGGAAGTTATTAAATGCGAAGCATTTCTTAGCGAACTTCAGCGGCGACTTTGAGCGTATATATCTATCTATATCATATATATCTCTATCTATCTATCTATCTATCTATCTATCTATCTAGCCGCCTACGACTTTGTGCTCTCCTGGCCGTATCGTTAATGGGATTTACCAAATTTGCTATGGCATAACATGACCATATGACGAACATAAATGGCTGGTCATATCATGAAAATCATGAATAACTTGTCATGAAAAGTATGATTTACGTACCACGCTCATGGTGCATTCGCGGCCGTTTCGTTACTTGATATACACCAAATTTGGGATAGAGCGACGTGACTATGATGAACATAAATGACCAAGTGGTAATATGGAAATCATGACTTGTCATATGCGACATGACTTGCATGCCACGCTCATGGCGCGCTCGCGGCCGTTTCGTTAGCTTGATATACACCAAACTTGGTATTGAGTGACGTGACCTGTATGACGAACATAAATGAGAAGTAATATTATGGAAATCATGACTTGTCATGTGCGACATGACTTGCATGCTACGCTCATGGCGTGCTCGCGGCCGTTTCGTTAGCGAGATACACCAAATTTGGTATTGAGTGACATGACTGTATGACGCATAAGTGACAAGTGGTAATATGGAAATCATGACAAGTCATGAGCAACATGACTTGCATTCCACGCTCATAGGCGCGCTGACGGCCGTTTCGTTAGCTTGATATACACCAAATTTGGTATTGAGTGACATGACTGTATGACGAACATAAATGACAAGTGGTAATATGGAAATCATGACAAGTCATGAGCAACATGACTTGCATTCTACGCTCATGGCGCGCTCAGAGCCGTTTCGTTACTTGAGATACACCAAATTTGGTATTGATGACATGACTGTATGACGAACATAAATGACAAGTGGTAATATGGAAATCATGACAAGTTATGAGCGACATGACTTGCATTCCCGCTCATGGCGCGCTCGCGGCCGTTTCGTTAGCTTGATATACACCAAATTTATTGGTATTGATGACATGACTGTATGACGAACATAAATGACAAGTGGTAATATGGAAATCATGACAAGTTATGAGCGACATGACTTGCATTCCCGCTCATGGCGCGCTCGCGGCCGTTTCGTTAGCTTGATATACACCAAATTTGGTATTGAGTGACATGACTGTATAACGAACATAAGTGGCAGGTGGTAACATCAAAATCTTGGCATGCATGTCATCTACAATGCCATTTACATGCCACGCTCATGGTGCGCTTGCGTCCAGTTCGCTAGCTTGACATACAACCAAAATTGGTATAACACGACGTGACTGTATGACAAACACAAATGACAGGTTGTAACATGTAAAACGTGACATGCAAATTATGTAAAGCATGATTTGCTCCTTCCCAACACTTCACATTACATCGATTCCCACAGTGCGTGGGATCTGCCGGTTTTTTATGTGTAGAAAGTAAAATCGAAGAAAAGATAACTTCTCGCCGGTATGGACCGAACCTGCAACCTTCGAACCAAAGATGAGCCTTCGATCCTCAACAGAGTAACGTAACTCTTTCCGAAACAGACTAGCAGAACGCCTCCGAAGGCAGTAGGAGACTAGTAGTACACTTCAGGGGGGAAAAAAGCAGAAATCGGGCCAAAATTGGGCTTTAGCATTGCTTTTGACAATTTATTAATGCGTAGATCATAATTATCACTAAATAATGAGCACTAGGACACAAAAAACAATGAAAAATAATGTTGGAAAAAAAACGGCAGATCCCACGCATTGTGGGAATCGATGTAATGCGAAGCATCCAGCAAGGAGATAATCATGCTGTACATGAAATGCATCTCATGATTTGCATGTTAGGACCTTTCATTTATGTTTGTCATACAGTGAAGTCGCACAATGCCAATTTTCGTGTATATCAAGCTAGCGAGCTGACCGCGAGCGCACCATGAGCTTGGCAGCCAAGTAATTATGTACATGTCTTGAATGTCATCATTGTCACATGACATTCATGACATGACGAACACCACTTGTCGTTTATGTTCGTCATGCAGTCACGACACGAAAAACCAACTTCGGCGTGTATCAATTTAGCGAAACGGCGCAAGCGCACCATGAGCGGGGCTTGCAAGCCATCCTGTACATGACACGAATCTCATGATTTAACATATTACCACCAGTTGTTTATGTTCGTCATACACTCATGTGGCACAATACCAAATTTGGTGTAGGCCCTATATCACGCTAGTGAGCCGGCCGCGGGCGCACCATGACCGTGGCATGCATGTCATGCTGTACATGACATGAATATCGTGATTGTCATATTTCCACCTGCCATTTATATTCGTAACACATTCACTTCACGCAAAATCAATTTTGGTGTGTATCAATCTCGCGAAACGGCCGCGAGCGCACCATGCCTGTAGCATGCAAGTCGGGTCGTACATGACATGAATCTCATGATTTTCATATTACCACCTGCCATTTATGTTCTCCATACAGTCGCGTCGCGTAATACGAAATTAGCTGGCCGCCCGCGCACCATGAGCGTGACATACAAGACATGTTGTACACGACATGAATCTCATGATATTCATATTACAACCTGTCATTTATGTTAGCCACACAGAAATGTGTCGTCATACCAATTTTGGTATATATCAAGCTAACGAAAGCGCCGCAACATCGCGAAGATCATAGCATATAAACCATGTAGTTCATGACAAATATGTCATGATTTTCATGATATGACTAGTCGTTTACGTTCGTAATACAGTCATGCTATGCTATACCAATTTTGGTATACATCCCCTTAACGATGCGGTCAGGAGAGCAGGAAGTCGTAGGCTGCTTGACAGATAGATAGATAGATAGATAGATAGATAGATAGATAGATAGATAGATAGATAGATAGATAGATAGATAGATAGATAGATAGATAGATAGATAGATAGATAGATAGATAGATAGATAGATATGCTCAAAGTGACCGAAGTTCGCTAAGAAATGCTTCGCATTTAAAAAGCCAGCGAGATTCGAACTAATCCCCTCTGCACGCACTAAGATTGTGAGTCCGATAGGCTACCGCAACACCACACTGAAAGTCGGCAGGTGCGATCTTTTTCTTTCATGTTATAAGTAATGTCAGTGATCTGTCTTTTCATGTTCTTGTTTAGACACGCAGATTTGAGTGTCTCCGTACATGCGGCAACCAAACAGAAGGTAATTCATTTGTTTGCTTTGTGCATCCTGGGATCAGAGCGTAAATCCGGCTCACTTCACAGCAAACAAGATTAGTGTAACCGAAGATATGCGCCACATTCCCATTGACTCGTTAAGCGGTTAGTCATTTCTGTCTAGAAAAGGTTGTACTTCGGAACTGTATACTGAACATTTCAGTTTTCGTCACCCCCCTTGAACACATTTTGAGTCATTCTTGTTCACGTTCCGCGAATACAGCGGTAATAGTTCACCCTAGCTGTAGCGACCACTGGGCTTAGGGCAGCTTACTCCGTGCGCCACTTTCGTAGCGAAAAACGCGAATATTGAAATACGGAGAATTTAATAACCGTTAGAAAGTAGTTTCGCTCATGGCCGATTCAGTGAGGTGATATTCTCAATTTTAACTACACAAATCTGAAGCTAAACTCGCGGATATTCGGCCTTCCCCATGGCTTCCAGTGCCCTGAAAGGCTCTAGAAGCCACTGGATTTTCGTTTATTCGTCTCCAGCGCCACAGCAAACAAATGCAGTGCTCTTTACTGCATATATATGTGTGCTTAATAATGAGTTGTCATCCCTCGCGGTATGCCGGCGCATCGATATAGATCAGGAGCAGCACTACAACAGCGTTTTAGTCTCTGATGTCAGAATACTACATGGGCATTCCACTCTCTTAAAAAAAGGTGGAGTATAAAACACATTTCACTCTCTCCTTTCGTACAGAGTGAACAGTGCACTTAAATCACTCCATGCGATGCTTTGCGACAGTGGAACAACGCTCCAAAGAGTAACTTGGCTTTTTTAGACCGCGACACCCTCACCAGTTTTTAAAGAGTGACCCGTTTGGGGTAAATTTTCTATTCGGCCGATACTGTTACGTGATGTCTCTCTAACTGTTCACAGTTTCGAATGGCTCATCATACTCACCTCTCGACGATGTTGAGGCAGAGGCTTGGTCTTTGACGGCCCGAGCCGTCTCGTGTCGGGCCTCATAGAACGAGGAGTGGGCGGCTGCCCCGATTTTAACGATATTTTACTGGTCTTTCTATTCAGCCAATATTCTCATTCCTATTTTTGACATGTGCCATATTTCAAAGTTTTTCACAGCCGTCTGCGAGTCACTTATGATTAGTGTAGTTGAGCCGGATGATATAATACCAGGGCAATGGCTGCTTCATGCACGTCGTCGGCGAAGCTAGTTCAGGCCAAACCACTGACCTTTATTTATTTATTTATTTATTTATTTATTTATTTATTTATTTAGTTTTTTATTTACAATATCCCTAGTATGAGGGTATTACATACGAAGGTGGGATACAGACTCAAAACTGAAAAAAAGAGAGGCAAAAACAGCACCAGTGCTCGAAATACAACTCTTAACAGACACTGAGCGCGACGGCTGCAGGGGGGAGAGGGGTGACAGAAGTCATCGTGAAGTGCCGAATGATGGTACAAATTCTCTTTCCAGTCCACTACATCTGTAGTCTATGTAGACGTACAAAGGAAGTAACAGTATGGTCCACTGAATTAGCTGTCAAGCGTGAATGGAATGAGATATCATGTGCAATGGCAACAGGCGGCGCTGACTGACACTCCCACTTGTTTAAATGCACATATCTACCCTATAAAGTGGACGGAGGGATGACCACCACCGTAGCTCAGTGGTAGAGCATCGGACGCGGTATTCGAAGGTCGCAGGTTCTGTCCCTGCCGGCGGAAAGTTATCTTTTCGTCCACTTTTCTTCCGTCGCATTTAAATTACAACTATTTTCTAATAACATCCCCTATACTTTCCTTGGCATCATTGTCTGTTAGTTCTCATTAATATTGTGTTTAACAAAGCAAACAAGCCCTTAAACTTCCATTTCTTTCCTTCATGTGCAGCTAGAAATTCATAAATGGCACGCCATGCATGCATTGTATGAACTGACATGAATAACATCAATCGAATCATGTCATTGCTCTGATTTTTTTGAGCTGGGAGATTTGTCAGTGTGCATGGCATAACATAAATGTCTGGAAACGCTGTACATGCTTATGTCAGGCACAATATTTAGTCACATAGAACGAACACTAGTTCGCCAAATGTTGGCCAATGTTCGTAAGTGTACCAGAATGTGCCTGTATGCGTGCATGACATACAGTAATTAATGGCATGTGGTGACACGAATGACATAACTGAGAAAATATCCTTGCGGTGATATATTTATGTGGGATACATCTGCATGCATCACAAAACATGAACTGCATAACATGGCATGTACTATATTTAGTAGCATGGGTCAACGAACTGCTGGTTAGGGGGTGTAGTGGTGCCTAAATTGTTGGGTAACTGCTGATCAACACTGCGCATTGTAGCCTAAGAGATGGCTAGTGTAGGCTGATGTGGCCGCTGATTGCTAATGTTGCATAATGCTGACTGATCCGTCACATTTTTTGAACAGCGAAAAAACGTGTCCTTGTCTGCTCTGCTTTGTTGCAACTACGAAGCCCCGATGAAATATAGATTGAGCATTATAGGCGATGCGCAAAGCGCCGACGACGCCATCTGCCGCCACGGCTCGGAAGCGCTCGCGGGTCCGGGCGAGCAGTCTTCCCGCGAGTGTGTACGCGAGTGCACGGATGGATGTGTTTTTATCGTCATTTAACGACTCTGTCGGGCTTCAGCGATGCCGAAAAATAACTGCTGCGTTGTCGGCTGCTCAAACGCATACAAAAAATCGCCAGGAACGCACTTCTACAGGTTTCCGGTGCTATTTCATGAGCGATAGCGACGGCGGTGGTTGATTGCGGCTGTCCGAAAAAGGTACGCAATCGCGCTTTGTTTAAGGCAGTGTTAGAACGGTTACCGTGTTTTTATTTCTCCATTTATGTCGCTACGTCTTCACCGAACGCTGCTACGTTTACACTTGGTCGCCTCGCCTGCATTGTAGACGCTACAATACACATGAGGTTGTTATTACTGATAAGACGCGATGCCTAGGCTCTGTTGAAAAACGAATGGCGCGAAGCGCAATGCCAGAGAATGTGGGGCAGGTGACGGCTCCTTACAAAAGCGCCCTGAAATCACACGTATGCTGCCCGAAATCGGCTGCATTCTACCTATTGATGGCACTGGAATGTGATCACCAGTGCAGAATGTTCGCTGTGCGCTCACCTCAACTATATGCATATTGGCTGTAAAACATGACACCTGTGCGCATTGAAGGCTTTTGACAGGACATTCAACCGATTCAACCTCCTTTTGAAGGCCTCGGAACATGACTTCATGCTAATAGGAAACCCTTGATGTACCCCACTAATGCTTCATTCGCTTTACAGAAGCTGTGTTATTAGTGGGGCCATAGGCGTGCGCACGGGAAGGGGGGGGGGGGGGGGGGGGTGCTTTCCTATTCGCCTAAGAGGGGGGGGGGCGCAAAATCTGCCCCATGCATTGACTTGGTGGGGCCTGGGGCGCTGCGATGATCCTTTGAACCCCCCCCCCCCCCCTTGATGGGGAACCCTGCGCACGCCTGAGTGGAGCCGATTATGAAACTGACGTGTTTTCTTTTCTTTATTCTTGCTGGTGGTAATAGCTACTGGTTGCTATGTTTTCTTTAGCATGTAATTGGTGAGTATATGTTGGTTTCGTAACTAATCACGTGAAACGTTCTCTCAAGAATCACGTAATTAGCGTATCTACTAACGTGCCATGCTCCCGCCAAAACCACGTATTATCACGTAGAACCTAACGCCATTTTTTCAACACTTGGTAATAGCTTGCAAAAAACCCTAGCAAATACGTTACCAAGCTGGTACAACAAGCTAGGTGGCCACCAGCTCCGCAGTGACTCAGTCTCGCGTCACTAGCGCAAGCTGCCGAGATATTTTTTCACAAGTTTATCGTGCTGGTTTCAAAGTTTTACCAACGCTGACCCTTCGCGTGGCCGCACCCGTGAAATCCATGCGCCGGTGCGACAGCGCTCCCTCAAAATCTACTATATAAACACATGACACGTAAACGAAGCTACTGTGTCGAGAAAAACGTTGGTTCACGCGTTGGTTCACTATTATAAACTGCGGCTCCTTTGCGCACACTATCACCGCAAAAGTAATCGTTTGGGACGCGCACAAGTGGCAAATCTCACGCGCGCACTTCCGTCATGCTTGCATTGAAAGGAGGCGTCTGCTACGCGACCCTGCGCGCGTTTCCGATGGCCGCCGCTACCCGGCTTTCAGTGGCGCCCCGATAACCGCTGCGCATCGCGTATATGTCAGAGCAGGGCCGGACCACCGCAGCGTGTTTCACTCGCTTTATTGTTCTTGACCGGGTCAAGTAAATCATTCGCGAGTCGTATCCTACACTCTGCAGCACATAAAAAGGCGTATTTAGGGCGTCTTTCTGCCATGCAACACTGATGGGCATCTTTCTCTCGTGTTTTCCTCGAGTTATCGCCGGGCGCCCGGTACCTATCGGTCAGGAACTGCGTGCGATCATCGATCAGCGTGCTATAGCACTCTTGATAGGCAAGCAGAGGGCTCAAAGTTTTGGAAAAATGACACGCACGAAAGGTGGATGGGAATTATTGTTGTGTGGTAGAAAGAATCCCCAAATACTTCCGTACGGATCGCAGTGTAGTGGACAACCACACCGATTCGCGGCGTCTGTTCGGTGCACGTGCTGCGGCATGCGTCGTCCTTGCAACCACTACACAAAACGACTTTTCCTGTCATACCCTTGGGCGCTGTCAGCTTTTCTGTGTGAATAAGTTGTCTTCCACGGGCACGCATAACAAGCAACGACTGCTTACGTTCGTGCTGATTGCCTAAGAATTGGTGCCCTTTGCTTGAATAAATTTACGTCGCTACGTCCCGCTGTCAACACGAGCGCCACATATACAGAAGGAAATGCAGTCCAGCTTACTGAATGTGCATATACGTCCTCCACTTTACTTTTTCTTTCATCCTTGAATGACAAAAAGTAGTCACATCACAGCGCCGAACACATTTCGTTTCTGAAGAATAACGCAAGCTGGTCGCACCATGAGCTGCTACGTGAACGGAACGACGTGTGCCCCACCGTGGTTGCTCGGCAGTCTCGCACCCCAGAGTGAGCTGAGTCTCATGATGGCCTTGGTGAACCTGCTGGTGCACGTTCCTTTCACCGACCTGCCCGTGGTGCGTGACTATGAGCTGGGGAAGCTGCGGCAGCAGTACGACTACGTTATCGGTGAGCAAAACGGTCTTGATTGTGGCAGCGTCATGTAGGCATGAGTGGCATCGGCCACCGAATCGATGACAAAATGGGGACCTTTCACGGAACCTGTGCAGCTTCCGTATCATGCTCACGCTCGTCCTTCGAAAAAAGCTTCTGAATGTGATTCAACCTGCTGTACCCATGTAGTCTTCTATATTTGGAAAGGCAGGATAATTTGGACCTGCTGCTTTTTTTTTTTTTTTATTGCACAGCCGGAACACCCCATTCGAGCATTTTTGCGATTAGCCTCCGTGGTTTTGTGGTTACTTTGGCTATGAATGACACCCGCAACCTCGATCTTCTCGTTAAGGTGCCGTATTTAGCGAGCTCATAACTTCGGGGCGTCCGAAGCGTTGGAGCGTTAAGTAAGGTTTTCCTAAAATAGTTGTACAAACAGGATCTGTGGCAGATAATAATTAATAATAATAATAATAATAAAAATAGTAATAATAATAATAATAATAATAATAATAATAATAATAATAATAACCCCTTTTTTCAGATATCTTCGCGGAAGCATCATTATCAGAATGCGTATTGAAACAACTTGTTACATAAGAAAATATCCATTGTGTTGATCGACATCGAATAGTGACCAAGTCGGGACGTCTGCTTTTTTTACGCTCTCACCTACAAGCACCAGTAGTCATTCGCTCACCACAAACGGTGTCTACCTCTGAAGAAAAAAAAAGCAAGAAAGAAAACAGCCTTTAAGGCCTAGATTCAGGCGCCCCTGCTAAGGTGGCCTTTGAATAGTGAGGCCGTCGCGCCAGCTCTGCAGGAGGTACCGTCACTGATTGCTTGCCCGCACCTCTCTGCGGCACCCTCAAAGATCGTGGAGAAATTTTGCATTCGTTCATTCTCGTCACAATATCTGCCTGAGGTGTGCCTGTCTCAGAGGAGCGAGCATTGCAGTTGTAATTGGATGACGACTTCTTCTTCAAGAGACCTGAAAGGCTCGTGTAGGTTGTGAAAATTAACATATCTTAAGCCACAGTACTGCCTCATCGTTTGCTGTCTGCTTAGTCGCTGAGCATTCTCGATTTTATCTGTGCGAGGGCACCATGCGTTGTGTGAGAAAAAAGTACGGGTTTGGTTGGGGTCCTCTAGTACTGAGGTTTATTATTTTAAAGTGCTTTTACTACACGTAAGACATCAAGCCAGCAAATAAAGCTGTCTTACCGCATCATTCCTCGATAGGAGAATCGGGAACCACACACTTCTGGGGCGTCTCGTAGCTTGCAAAGGTGTCGTCAACGTGAACTTGATTGTTTGTTCAAACAGCAACTACTATCGCGAATTTCCTGCTCAACTGCGACGCTATTACGCCGCCCTTGGATAGGTATTGCATTCACAAAGGGGTTTTCGTTTCGCATCCGAATGGCGGACACCTCTACATGTGACCTGTGCGGAACAGAATAGTCAGCTGAACACGTCCTGTGCAGCTGCGCTCGCTGTGACAATCAGCGATGCCTGCTCCGGCTGCTTCTAACCCAACTGGGCTTGGGGCCATTTTCTGTAGCCAAAATTCTAGGACCTTGGACATGTGTCTCTAAGGCGCAGAAAGCAACGGAAAGCGTAACTGACGTACTTGAAGTCCGCAGGCTTGTGCGACCGCCTGTAGACTTTATGTGCTCCCCCAAGTGCGCGCCTGATTTTATCAACCTCTATCTTTTCTTCTGCCTCTCTTTTGGCCCTCTCCCTTAGTGCAGCGTAACAAAACGGACGTGCGTCTGGTTGACCCCTCCTTCCTTCTCTGTCTTTAGTGCATGGAAACTGTGATGGGGCTACCCTCCTCCCATGCGTCTGCCCCTGCACCGCGCAAGCACCACGCCATAAGTACTAACATAACGAGTTACATCGAAGCCGTGGGTGTTTCCAGAGCACGGTCATGGTCACTTGCAAAGCACTCGGTCGCTGTGCGGTCGGACTCATATGCACAGAAAATGAAAAACAAGCACCTTGAGTAAAGCAACGTAAATCTTTGCTTACATATAGTTGTCACCGTGTTTTGTGCAGGAAAAAAAAACTGATTTGTTTTCTTCGTCTTTCAATTATTCTTGGGCACTGATGACAATCACTGGATCGTGCACATTTAGTTGCCAGAAGAGTATAGTTGTAAACGTCGTGTTTCCCTGACTGCGTTATTAGTGGCGTTCTTGTCGTCATTACACGCTAGCATTGTATGATATTTTTCTTACTCCTTTGATTCTTTATTTTCTCCTCTTCTGGAAGAACAGCCAGGAAGAAGAAGCGCTTGTCCTGCCTGGTTGTGCATCATCACCGCGTTTTGTAGTCGGTGCTTTTCTCTTTCGAAAAGGGTGTTTCTGCTCCACTGACGTGAAACCTGGGGAGGGGCGAAGCATGCAATGTGCGCCATTGTTTCCCACCACGAAATCTTTACTCGTTACTGCTTTATTCGCCACCGGTTCACTAACGCACCACCACATTGCAGATATGTTTCAAGAAGTGGTGTTTCAAATAGATGACTTTACGGCAGATATGCACGTTTGTTTCACTCGCTTTAGATAAGAAACTTGAGCGCCTTGGTAAATTTTGTCGGGGATTCTGACACCGCTACTAAGCCAAACATAATGGTTTTAGGCGGTAACGACGAACCTTTAACTCATAGTATGCATAGTAAGGGACTGGTGGTGAGTAATGGGATTTACCCAATTTTGGTGGTGCGTACCCGTTTATGATGGACGGTGACGACGACATGACACGACGACAAGCCGAGACCTTAAAGTGCTTCACCCCTAATACAATGAACCAACTAGCCCAGCATGCGACGTTACTAAATTTCTTTCGAAAGCCTGTGACATAACTGTGTCAATAAAGGGCAAAATATTTAAAAAATTCTAGCGTGGACGAAAACATGGTAAAATGTGAAGCTGGAAGAAAACAACGCATAAAGAAGGAGCAGAACAAAACGGAAGGCTCCAACAACAGCGCTGTTTGTGCCTTCCTTTTCCTTGTGCTCCGCCTTTTTGCGCTGTTTTCCTCCCACTATGTCGTGCCAACACGTCCAATCATCTACTTAGGTAAATTATGCAGTTTTCCGTCCTCACGTGGCGAAATGCGGGGCAGTCCTTATTTCATGCGTTCGTGGTTAGAGCGAAAGCTGTTATCAGATCACAACAAGGGGACGTTTTTGGCGCTGTAGTTATCCGCCGCCGCTGCCGCCACTGTCTGTAAACGCTATCGCGCGAAATCGGGGAAAATCAACGAAATAAAAAATATCCAGGATGAAACACAGTTCGAACCTGGGCTCTCTCCATGGCATCTCAGTATTCTACCACAGAACCATGCCGATGGTCGAAGCTTCTTCGCAAAGAGACCCTATACAGGTGTTATATCAGGAAAGCACGAAGTTAACATGTGTATTACAGCGGGGTAGAAGAGTAAAATAACAACCGGCGTCACGCAATGCGATTTGTGTAACCACGCGTCACACAATACGAATTGCGTAACGTGTGTGTCGTTGAATGCGTCCAACCCATTACAAAGGACTAAGCCATAATTCTTCATCGTCATCAGCCACCGCAATTGACAAAGTGCACATAAGTGCCTAGCAAATGCGTAGCGAGTACCTCGCTTCTCCGCAGAGTGACGAATGATGGCGTAGTGGGTGCTTCCCTACTTGATAAAAATTGTGATTTATGGCGTAGTGGGTACCTTGCAAGCGTACTTGTATTGTTAGCCCCAAGCACGGAGGAAGGAAAGAGAGGAGAGGGCCTGCCAAGCCGGTGCGCTACGTGAAAAGTGTGGAGGAAATGACATCATGGCGGCCATATCCACTGGGCACAATGGCGGCGTTGCTATGGTTACGTGTTGTGCAGTGTAGCTGGTGTAGCGGTTAGCGGCGGCGGCATGTGCGCCTCCGTAGGGCTCGTACTGAACCGTGGCGGACGATATCCATGCTTTGTGCCGCGTTGTTAGCTACGCAGTGTTCTCCCGGTGGTTATTGTACCTAGCAACGTTTACAAAACCTGTTGTCAGCCACGGGGCCTCAACAGTGCGTGAAAGGAGCGCGTATATTCACGTGGAGTGCAGCGAATGACCCCGATGAAGTATTCGAAGTGCTCAGCGAAATTGGGTTCAGGCACCGTGACAAAACGGAACCACGACGAACGCCTTGCAGGTCAGTGACGGTTGTGCAGCGTTCCTGCTTGTGACAACGGAGGAAACATTTGTACTCCGCTAAACGAAATGAGGACACCATGTGCACATGTAGTTTCGTGTTCGATATGTGTGCAGTAACAACTTGCTTGTGCGCATTAAAACACATTTTCTGTTTCGCTTGCTATGCTCGCCCCTAGCAGTGTACTCTCGGCGTTACAGCAATCGCGTTGAAGTGTCGCTCGCACGCCTGCACCGTGCGCAAGGTCGACCTCCGCGGTTGCACAATGCTGACGCCTGGTGAGCTTTTACGTAGAACCCGAGCACGGTGACCGGGCGCTTCGTGAGAAACGGATTGCAACCATAGAAGGCGGCGCACGGCCGATCGTGTTGTCTGTATAGTGCGTGAATAAATGTTCTCAAAACATTGACACCACACTCGCCGTAGTCAGTGCGTCTAGAATGGCGTTCGCTTGTGTTTGCTTCCTTGTCGACGAGCTGTTACTCGCTGTTATTACTCGGACGAAATGATTTCGCCAACGGTATTCGCGCTGGCCCACCGTGTTAAGTCCCGTTCCGTTGGTTTCGGATAGCCACAACACGCGTGCCGTGCAGTCCACGTGGTTTTCGAGCCGGAGAGGGAAACGCGCCTTCTACTTCGCTTATCACATGTAAACAAGAGAGGAGAATCTGCCCAGTCAATATGGCGGGACTTCCAACTTCACCACGGCTTGACAGAGAGTGAAGTCAGGGTCTCTCCTTACCTATTCCTTCTTTATTTGAAATACGTGGCGCAAGGTTACTACTGAGAAGAGACAAGAAGGGACAGAAAGAACGCCAACTCACAACTTATTACGCCACGTATTTCAAATAACGATGCACCAACTGGCCCAACATAACGTACTGTTAACCTATTCCTTCCTCAGTAGCCCCAAGAGAGTTTGCAACGGGTTCTAGAAATGCCGCTTTTCCAGCTTTCCCTGTGATGTGCTGCGCTTTCCGTGCAGGCCTGGATTTTTTTTCCCTTAACATTTCTTCATATTCACGTCTTCCGTTTTATATTTTCCGTATTTTGTGGTATCAAACAAGGGATATTCACAATACTTGGTGCTCCGGCAACACTGCGCCGTCCGCCCTTTTTCGTTGAGTGCTGTCGCGGAATCGTCAGCTTGCGTCTCCGTAAGCAGAGGCCACGGAAAAGCGGAGCCGCAATCGGTGGCGGAGCTTTCGGACCAAGAAGATGCAGTTGTTTCTTTCGTGATCCGGTGCCGAGCGTCAGCGGCCGTCACTGTGCTGTCAGAAATCGACGAGAAGACAATAACGGAGTTCGCGCTTAGAAACTCATCTGGACGGCAGCTGCAAGAGGCCCACCGCTTCGCAAAGCCGAAGTGCTGTTCTCTAGTGGCGTATGCTGGCCATCTGAGGCAGACGTTCAAGAAAAGTTTTCGTCACAGAGGTGTGATTGTCAAACATCTAAGATAACCTTGCACTGCAATACATCTCTATTGTACTTCCGACCGCGATTTTACACACGCGTCATAAACACTCGTCAGATACCCACACCACGTTGTTTATACGCGACCTGTGTAACGCTGTGCTGCTTTCCTTGGCTCATTTTTCAGCCACAGGTATCTCTACACCCAATAACGTGGGTCATAGGTTTTTCGAAATAAACAAGGCATGGACGTGCGCATGAGTGGTGCGTCGCAAACCAAATAAAAAAAATACTGATCGTATTTTTCAACTGCATACAAAGAGAGC
>JALIZH010012685.1:1027500-1432528 GCA_030522465.1 Rhipicephalus appendiculatus | reverse complement strand
GGTGAATAGCATTGGAGAGATGGTAGCTCCCTGCCTTGAACTCTTCATTAGAATTTTATTCCATGCGTTTTTTTTTTTTTTTCATGGGGGACAATGGTGGCTGTGGAGACACTGTAGATATGCCGCCGCGACGGCATAGCGGCTATGGAGGTCGGCTGGTGACCTGAAAGGCGCAGGTTCGATCCCGGCCGCGGTGGTCGCATTTCGATGGAGGCGAAATGGTCGAGGACCGCATGTACTGTGCGATGTCAAAGCACCTTAAAGAACGCCAGATGATCAAAATTTCCGGCGTTCTCCTGTACCGCGGGCCTCATTATCATATCGTGGTCTTGTCACGTAAAACCCCAGATATTGTTATTATTATTATTATTAATGTTCGTTCATTAAAAAAAATCATACCAGAGGGCGTTCGAATGATGATATTTAGGTAGTGTTTTTGGAGCCGGTGACAGGCAAATCTGTAGCACTAGCGCACGTGCGTCATCATGTGTGCTATCCGCCGATTTGTGTGTACCGCGAGCCAAGACCTTCTAGAACGATTACTTTGTACTTTAACAGTAATAATAATTCTTGGGGTCTAACGTCCCAAAACGACCGTATGATGAGAGATGCCTCAGTGGAGGGCTCTCAAAATTTCGACCACCGGGGGGTTCTTTAATGTGCACCTAAATCTAAACACACGGGCCTCAAGCATTTTCGCCTACATCGAAAATGCGCCGCCGCGGCCGAACTTTGTAGTTTGAACCGCACGTTTGGTAGCACCATGTTAGTTCACGGAGGCTGCATTTCGATGGACGCAATATGCAAGAAGCCCATGGGCTCAGATTTAGGTGCACGTTAAAGAACCCCACGTGGTCTAACTATTGGGGGGCCCCCCCACTATGGCATCTCTCACATTCATATCGCGTTCTTTCGACGCAAAACCCCAACAATTATTATAAGAAGTATAACCGCTTTCTGTGCATCCAGAGAAGCCTAATCAGTAGAAAAAAAGCTCGGAAAACACGGGGACGAAAAGTAAGCAGACGCTATAAGCTAAGTAACCTAGAACTAGTTAACATTGCGAAATGCTATCATTCGACTGTCAAGTCATTAAATGTGCGCCAACTGCTTCAAGATCTGTCATCGGCCGAGCCTTTCAACATGGTAAAAAATTTGCGCAGCTCGCGCTGAGTCGCCTAAGGCTGGGGCAGAGCAGAGCTGGTCGGCACTCGCCTGGTCCTGGCTTGACTAGGCACACGTTCATTCACACGTCCATGCACGAAGTGTTTACGCGATCACTTTGCGATTCACGAGTATCGGATAGGTATCGATCGGGTTTCATTGGAAATCGCTTGGCAATCACAGCTTCAAGTACCTTACTTACTTAATTAGATAAATTGGCCTAACTTGCAAATTCGAGGCTTGGTCTCGATTAGCTTCCATCCCATGTGAAGGTAAGCTTAATTAGCTAATTAGTCCGAGCTACCACTAGTTATATTCAGTCTCAATTAGTATTAGGCTAAGCTCGGCGCATCTTACATAGTTCGGCATTACTAGGCACACGAGAATCTCAGCTCGGCTAAATTAGGGCTTTTTGAGGTGTCATTTGATTAGCTTAGGTATGCGTAGTTAATTAGGTTTTACAATGCTCAACATGGCTTGATAAGGCTTGTCTATGGTTACACTGGTTTAACTAGGCACAGCTGTTCTTAATTTTGCTTGACGTGGCCGCGCCGGCAGGATCATGGTTTCCTCTCTACATCGCGAACCGGACAAACGGCGGGCATAACATACTTGCTGTAAAAAAAATGCGAAGGGAATGAATGAATACGTTTGGCTGCCCTTCCGAATTCCCGGTGCAGTCGGGTACCGTTTTCTTTTTCTGATGCGTAAAACGAGTCGTTGCCATAGGATCGGGGAATGACTAGCCACTTTAACGTTGCAGCTCGCCGGTCTTATCTTTGTCGCCGTTAGCAACGAACGCGGCAGGCCACGCCAAGTCGTGAAGCTGTGTGTTCTGAACTTTTTTTCTTTTGTTTCTTTCCTTTTCTTTCTTGCCTTGACGCAACGCTTGACTTCGCGCGAGATTCAAAAGATAAAAGTCATGCGGCACGTGGTGGAAGACACGCGAACTAAACGCCGATGTCCGTGAAAGCTGGATCTGCTCAAGAGCTGTGCCCACCCACATGTGCAGCAAGATATATGCAACATTAATCACGTACATAATTATGTATATTGTATATCCAATGTTGTCTACTCGATACCCCTTTCTTGCGATTGTGTATACGTAGGCCAAACGGGACGCTGTCTAAGCGTGAGACTTAGAGAATATTTCAATTCTCTGAAAGGCCACGCTGGCCTTCATTTAGCAGCGCATTGCAAGAAATGGGGGTACGCACCGCTCTTTTGTGACACCTCGGTGTTGCTCCGTCATAAAAATCAAAGAGCGCGTGAACTTGTTAAGGCTATACGCAAATACACAAAGAATCTGAGTCTTGCGTCAGCGTTCCCTCTGTGGCTCTACATGAAAAAGATATATCTCGGTCATGTGTGAGGGGCGTGCCATGGGTGATGTGTCATCGGTTTCTGTTGATCTGGGTCCTCCTCGCCATTCTCTCCTCCACCATTTTCTCTGTCTTATATTTTTCCTTTATATTTGGCTTGCTTTTTGGAATAAAGCTTCCGTTGATAGTCTGCGCTTGTCTGTGATTCCCTCTTCTTTTGTGTTCCCGTCCGTTTTTTGCGCAGTTACACCATGAACCAGTGCCAACTGGCCCAACTTACCACTCTTCTGCATAGCATAGCCGTATATAGCAAGGGGGGTGGGAAAGAAAAGTGCAGGTGAGGAGGACGGAAAGGAGGAAGGGAGAGAGTAAAGCATAGCAGTCATGACTCATAGAAGACATTAGACAGGCCCAAACAAGTATAGCGTAGCTTAGAATAACAGAGAGCTGAGCTAGTTGGTACGTATTCATTCCAAAAAGACAGGGCGTGCAAACATGGACACAAGAAGGAAGTCAGGCTTTTGTGGTGTCCTGACTTCCTTCTTGAGTACGTGTTTGCACGCCCTGTCTTTTTAGAATGAATAGCATAGCAGTGTATACCTAGGACCAAGGTGTGGAAAAGGGTAGCGGTGGTGAGTAGGAGGAAAAGGAGGTGGAGAGAGGGTAAATCATAGCGCAGTCATGTATGGCGTTGTGCAGGCAAAACCATTATAGCATAGCCGTGTATAGCGAGGGGGGCGGGAAAGGGAAGTGAGGGTGAGGATCATGGAAAGGAGGACGGGAGAAGGTAAAGCAGCATAGCCATGTATGGCGTTAGGCAGACAAAACCATGTCAAGCATAGCTAGCCATGCATAGCAAGAGGACGAGAAAGGGAAGTGAGCATGAGAATGGAGGAAAGGAGGAAGGAAGAGGGTAAAGCATAGCATAGACATGTATGGTGTTAGGCAGACAGAACCATGTAAAGCATATACCCATCTATAGCAAGGGGCAGGAAGGGGAAGTGAGGGTGAGGATGATGTAAAGGAGGAAAGGAGAGGGTAAAACATAGCATAGGCATGTATGACGTCACGCAGGTAAACCGTCTATAGCATGTCCGTGTATAGCAAGGGGTTGGGAAAGGGCAGCGTGGGTAAGGAGCACACAAAGGTACACACACACACACACACACACACACACACGCACGCACGCACGCACGCACACACACACACACACACACACACACACACACACACACACACACGCGCGCGCGCGCGCACACACACACACGCGCACGCACGCACGCACGCACGCACACACATACACTATCGCCTTCCCAATCGCTAGCTTGTTTTCGCGTTTCGGTGGCGACTTGCATTGTGCCGCAAGGAAGGCCAATGTGCAACGACTTAGGGCTCTTTATTGCATCTACCTCGAATTTTCACGCACTGCCAACGCTGCTTTTTCGCTCCCAACTAAAGACACCGATGAAGACACCGCCGTCGACACCGGAATTTCTGCGAAACGATCTTTGACGCCGTCGCGTTAGAAAGTGCCGCACGTTCCTATTAGAGTGTAGTTGGCTGGTAGTCCGCGTACACAGCTTTAGGAGTCAGTATTTCTATGATTTGAATGTTATTGCACATCTACTCCTGTTCATAACAGTGTTCCTGCACCATCTCGCCTTTATAATTCGTTGAGAGGCGCGTAAGCAAGATAGGCTGGGCAGCCGGTGCGCAGGTGGTGTAAATATGGCGAACGGCGCCGAGGCGGGGTTTCCCGGTGCGCTATTACCTTACAGACGCGTAGCGGGTGCATCGCTTCACCGGAGCCGTATATGGAGAGAGTCTGGCGAACGGGCGGAGCGTGCGTCGCCTGCTCCCGCCGTCACAACCGGGGCGCTTGCTGAACCGTGCTCGTAGGCTTGCCGTTGAAATTCTTCGTACATACTCCTTTCCTGCCCGTGCACAGGTGCCCTAGATGCGGCGAACATCTTGTTGAGGCGATAGCAGCTCGACCAGGGCGAGCTGCTATCGCCTCTGCAAACGAAGGGCACTCCGCGGTGCAGAAGAAAAGGCGGCGCCTAATCACGGCGCGGTTCGTTCGTATCGTCGCTTATTAAAAGCGCGCAGTTTGTTTACGACATCATCGCTGTGCCACATGCGCTGCCGAGCAGATAACTAAGTTTCTTATCATGATAAGGCTGTGCTGTACTGGCGCTGTCATAGGCGGCCGTCACCACGCTTTTCGTACTTCGCTGTGCTTATCGTTAGATATATGTTATAGCTACGCTATCGTCAAAAACGTGCGCTGCACCGCTGCATGCCGTGAGTGGCAAAAGTGGGAAAAATCGGGAGTTTCGCGGCATGTAGGGCGAAGTAGCGAACCAGAAGTTGAAGAGGACAAATCGAGCGCGTACCGGTTCATGATGATTATAATTCCTGTTAGCACTACCTGGCGCAACTAAAAGCTTAAAGAGCTCCGCTCTTAATAACAAGAAAAGGAAAGAACCCGAGACACCGCTTTTCTCTCTTTCTTTCATGAAGCGTCAACGCTTCTCTCCCGCCGACCGAACCGCTCCCAAGCGAGATCTCGTCGCGCTGCCGCGCGGAAGGACGCTTGCCACGGCGGACTACACGGCATGACTCGCGTGTTTTTGCCGCTAGCGTGGTCGTATATAGCCTATAGGCGTCGCCGCAGGCACTGGTACCGAGATCGGACTTATTGATTGGCCTTCCCCTGCCCTTTCCAATAAGAGTGAAGGCTTTTTGCTGGACATTGTGGCGTCGTCCGCACCGCGAGCTCAGGGGTGCGGTTAACCTTTATACCAAAAATCATGCCGTGGTACGCTCCATCTGCTCGCATAGAACGAGCCACTACGACAACGAATACTTAAGCTCTGCATGAAGTCTCGGTTGGAAATATTTCGCAATTACGTTTGAACATCAGCATGCTTAGTACGGGTGCGCATTAGCGATGTTTTACTTTGAAAATAAGAATGCGTACCATTCGCAAGTCGTTACTTATTCGAATATTCGAATTTGTCCGACTATCCGCCTCTTTGACCGCATATCCGGCCATGGCCAAATATTCGGGATAATTCGAAATGCGCAATTTTGGAATCGAGTATGCTTCGAATGAGGGAAACATTGTTCATACTTCTATTCGCAATTTCAAATATTCGTACTCCCCTCGTAAAGCAGGAAAATGATATTGCTGTACATTCTTGATCTAGCGCGTGATTCGGAACGTAAAATTCGAGCAAATATGTCTAATATATAAGCGCCATACTCGAACTTATTAGGCCATAGACAACTGCCCGGGCGGAAGCACAGAATTTCTCGCGTGCAAGCCAGGTCCTTTGAGACGCTCGGTGTTTTTTTGAGCGATGCTGATGGCTGCTCCACTAGTCTCTTCCTGTGCACTATAGAGATGCGACGCCCATATGTCGGCAAGATAAACGGAACTATGTTGGGTCTCTCTCATGCTCGAGGAACGAACAGATCGACATTTATTAGCACACTATGCACAGCGGCGGGCCGCCAGACGAATCATACAAATAACTACATTAACATGACAAATAACACACACACACACACACACACACACACACACACACACACACACACACACACACACACACACACACACACACACACACACACACACACACACACACACACACACACACACACACACACACACACACACACACACACACACACACACACACACACACACGCACGCACACACACACACACGCACGCACGCACGCACGCACAAACACACACACACACACACACACACACACACACATACACACACACACGCATGCGCGCACGCATGAATCGCATGATGTACAGTGAAACCTCGGTGATAAGAAACTGGCGGGGTCGTCAAAAATATTCGTATCATCCGAAATTCGTATCACCAGGAAACACGGAAAATAATACGTGACAAAAGAAATACAATAATAATATCTGGGGTTTTACGTCCCAAAACCAGTGACAAAAGAAAGCTGGTGCACGTTTTCGTTTATTGTTTCTCAGGGCCACAGCAACGTCATGAACAGCTCTGAATTATTGCCAATAAAGTTTTTGGATGTCAACGATCATGCGTACACGTACTCGTAAATACAGTGAAACCTCGCTGATACGAATCTCACGGGACCACCAAAAATATTCGTATCATCCGAAATTCGTATCACCAGAAAGCATGGAAAATTAGCACGCGACAAAAGAAAGCTGGCGTACATTTTCATTTATGGTTTTCTGGGCCGTGGCAACATCAGGAAGAACTCTGAATGATTGTCAGTTAAGTTTTTAGATGTCGGCAATCATACCAGCACTCGTAAATATACTGCCCGTACGGGCGTGTTTAATTATTGAACGAGGTGCGTTGTCACCCATGACAGCAGAAGCCCCTTCCAAATTTTAGCCTGCTTTTTCGCATTACGCCGAAGTACTGCGGCAAAAGTAACAGAAGAAGCGATTTGACGTGATGGATCAAGGGCTCGAAATATCAGAACCATGGTCCTATGTTATGATTTTGTTATCGCGGAGGTGTTGAGGTGTTGGGGATGTTTGCTGGCGATGTCGTAAATCTCCCGATTTACGACCGTGCCCGCACAAGCGCGATCTCAACTGTCGCACATGTTCACGTTGTGAGGCCTGCTTCCCTCGCCAAGACCATCCTCGCCTTCTTTCGGTCCTCGTCCACCTTTCACAGGATGTCTGAAGCACGATGCAGGCACGTGTAAACAGTGTACAATGACAGCAGCCCGCGTTGACGCGTTAGAAAAAAAAGCATGGCGCCAACGCTCTCTGTAATCTAAACCTGAAAGATTCACGCACCCAATCTTGGAGACCGTGACACGTCTCTGAAGGTTTATTCTGACCGTGAAAAAAAGTATTTTTCTTACACCGTGATTCTGACGATTTGGCGGTGCGGCGCACCTGCCCGCGCTTGCGTTCCCGCGCTCGCACGTGCTTGGCACGCCTTCCGCGACAGCGCGGACAGCACCTCTTCGTACCAGGGCGGTAACGTACGTTCTTATCAAACGTCACGGGGTGAAAATCGGTTCGCAACAACCGTACTTCATTCCACTGCACGGCCAATGGGCCTTGGCCGGGACCGAAGAAAAATTCGTATCACCCCGAAATTCGTATGAACTTGTGATCGTATCACCGAGGTTTCACTGTATATGGCGCAGACGCACGTGTGAAATAATCAACCCGATGTGTTGTGACCCGTGAAAGCTAGTAGCCCCTTCCAAACCGTAGTACGCTTTTATGCATGACACCAGAGCGCTACGGCGAAAGTGACCAGGAGCACATTGCATGCGATTGGTGATGGCCAGAAAATTTTAGAACCGCTGGCATTTGTTGTTATTTTCTTGTCGCGGTGGTGTTGGGGATGTTTTTCGGGAGATCTACGGCTGTGCCGCATAATCGAGAGGTTTGCTAGAGATTTGGGAATCTCCCGTGCAAATCGAAGTGTTGGCTGGTGCGCGCGTGCATGCCCGCGCTTGGGTTCCCGTGCCCGCGCGCGGTTGCCTTGTCTTCCGCGACAGCGCCTGCAGCGCCTGTTCGTACCTGCGCGGTAGCTTACGTTAGTATCAAACGTCGCGGTGTGAAAAGCGGTTCGCAACAACCGCACTCTATTACATTGCAGGCTAACGGGCCTTGGCCGGGACCACACAAAAGTTCGTATCACCGCAAAATTCGTACGAGACGTGATCGTATCACCGAGGTTCCACTGTATACCACGAATGCGGCGTCGCCGACGTTCGACACGCCGTCCGCGGCCATCTAAAGTCCCTGCGGGCACACAGGCCATCCTTCGCACGGCGGTGACAATACGCTAACCGCGCCGACAAAGGCTTGGTCCCAGGTCAAGCCATGCGGCATGAGGCGGCGTCATGAGGCGAAGCAACTTTACAGGCGCCCACCGCGCCCCATGCTTGGGGCTTATGCAGCGTTCCTGGACACCAGTGGCTTGATTCGTGCAAATGGCACCACGTGGCGTATCGAACTTAAAAAAATTCAAAAGTCTCGCCATCACGTATGGAGTGACGCGGCACTAAATAAAAGAGAATCAGAAAGAAAAACAGCATACGCAGACTGTCGCTTCACCTCAGTACGCAGAAGTGGGAGAGCTGCGTATCGGCGTTATGCCAAATGCGACGAGATACATGCTCGACTGGCATTGAATTGACAATTTTTCTAGAAGTGCTGCACCAGACAGTTCGCAGCATCCCGCACGACATGTATAGCCGCGATGAATGCGCCCACGATGCTCCCAGTGAATCATTTCTTAATTTGCGCTTCTTGGCTTCTGCTCTGTCCACCGTGGTTCCACCTAAGCGTTGAGATATTGCACTAACGTGCTGCTTCCCGAGTCTTCTGCAGAGTCGGCGTGAAGCATTATATTCGAGTACGAACAAGATATAGTTTCTTGGGAAAACGTACCACTAAGGAGTTTGCATCTTGCATTACCTGAAAGTAAAACTAAATAAATTAGAGAACGCTAAGAATGTGTGAAAAAAAAAACTGAAGTGCTAATGTTGAAGCTACAGGATTCACTATCGGCCTGCGCTTTTTCATTTCCGGTATTTAGTATACTTTAGGGATAATTCAGGAACACTATAGATCTTTTCACAGGAGAGAAAAAAATGCCTCCATGCTGGGCTGCGCGCGGGAGTACAAGGGCCGACGTCACAGCCTCGGCAATGCATTTTTTGGGGGGTCACGCCTATTTAGCGCAGTGCAGAGAGGACTAAGGCGGCGCCCAGGGGGCCGTCTGTGAAAAAGGTTTACAGCCACTTGCATGACGACCTTCGCATTTCATGGTTATAAAGAGCGCGAAATGGGCACAATGCGGACTTGGAAATCTTGAGATGATTGGGGCGTCTTTATGGGAAGAACACGTATTGGCGGACCATTGTGCCGTCAACTTTGATGTCCGAAATGCATCATGAAATATCAGTGCACCTTTTTAATCCTATTTTGCAATTAGTTCTAAAGAGTTTTTGAGTTTATGATTTTTCTTTTTGCATACAAAGCCTGTAGACCGGGCTAGAGTATGGTGTATGTCGATTCTGCGGAATCCCGTGAGGTGGCGGTAGGGATAATGAGACAACCACCTGTCAGCTTCCTGGTTATCTCAATTGGTAGACAGACCACCCCGGAAAGGCGGTGGTCCCGGGTTCGATCTCCGGACCATGGACGAATTTTTCGGCAACCAAGAAACTTTCTTTTTGAGGAATCCGTTCAGTTGTGGCTTCTTGCTACAAACAGGTGGATGTCTCATTACCCCATTCACGGACTAGATTAGCTTATAATGCCTTGAAGACTTCGCATTTATCCCTGATAATGGAAGCTAACTTAGCTTCATTTATTAAGTATTTATCCCGAAGATCGCGGGTTCGAATGTTTGCTGCTCTTCTCCGGTTCTGAAATGCGTCCCACCCAGGTGTTTCTTCAATTCAGGGAAAAGACGGCAAACATTTGGGTCTACGTCTTGGCTGTAGGGAAGGGTGTGTGGCAGTATCTAATCCTAATCTGATGATGGAAGCCGTTCGTTACACGGCCGATGTGAAGACGAGCTTCGGCCTGATGGAAACGCACTCCCGCCGTGAGCCTGCCTCTCGCCTTGTTTGAATCACGCGGAGAAAGTTCTTTAACGTCTCACAATAGCGTTCCTTATTGATTGCGGTACTGGCAAGCATCAATTCGCACAGCAATAACCCCTCTTCTCCCCCCCCCCCCCCCCCCAAAAAAAAAAAAAAAAAAAAAAAAAAAAAAAAAAAAAAAAAAAAAAAACGTTCGTCATCCTTTGCCGCCTGACAGTTTTGCTTGAACTTCCGCGGCTTCGGCGTTTCCACTGACGGGAGTGTTGTTTTGTTTTCAGCGTCGTGTAGTCGCTACACAAACATTTGGGCACGTGTCATACGCTCATACACTTTTCCCCGTAAACCTCACACACTTGAGAATGAATGTTCAAGGGCGCAGTTTTTTTTTTTTTTTTTTGCGCACAAAAAACGAATCGCAGCGCATGATCCCCACATATATGCGGTAGAAGCGAATGGAGCTTCATCCCTAACTGCTGTCAAGCCAAGACTGAGCTTCGCGCGCAGGTCGCCGGGGCGGGGACTGTGAGAGGCAGAACCGAGCTACACGCCAGTGTCGCCGTATCCCGCGTGACGGCGTTCCTCGCGACTGCAGCGCCTTGGGAACCTTATTTTACGGCCAACCCTCGTATCAAGCTCATAATCATGTCGCGCCGTTGCGACGTTAAACCCCAACAATTATTATTATTACGTTATTGCGCATTCACAGGACACCAGCGATCGTGTCTTTTAGTATTCATATGTCAATCTCGAAGTCTGCCAATGATAATGGAATTATTTTGAACTGCTAAAAGTTAATTTTGAACGTACAACGAGGGAACTAACGCAGTTATTCTCAGACTCTTCGATGATTTCGATGACCTCTTTGTTTAATCCAATTGAGACGTGTTTGTTTTGCAACGCGAAAAGTTGTGCGAGTCAGTGATACATATTGCACCATGGCGCAACTATTGAGACAAGGACAAAAAGTATGCACAAACTTGGCAGCGGATGCACTCACGAAGAAAGAATGACTATATTAACAGAGCATGGGTCGAGGACGAGTAATAATAATTCCTGGGGTTTTTACGTGCCAAACCAAGACATGATTACGAGGCACGCCGTAGTGGAGGGCTTTGGAAATTTCGACCCAATGAGGTTCTTTAACTTGCACCTGAATATAATTACACCGGTTTCTATATAGTATTCTGCCTCCATCAAAAATACGACGGCCATGACCGGGAACGAATCCATGATTTTCGGCTTGGCAGCCGAGCACTGTAACTGTGTCACCGCGGCAGCTGATAACGAGAAGTGGCTTGGCTTTACTTGATTATTATTATCACGATGATCCTAGAGTAATTGGCGCCTACCCACTCAGGGGGGATGGCGAATAGTCGGACGGACCACATGAGCTAAACATCTCCGTTCATACTCGAGATTATGAAGTCAATTAAAATTAATTGTGTTTCTTAATGAATAATAGAATACTAAGTCATCCGTTTTGATTATAAACGTTAAAAAACAAGCAAGGAATAAAACAAAGGAAACAATCACTTTGACCGAAGACCATAACCTGAAGATTATGAGCAATCGGTGGAACAATGAGGTCAATTTGAGTCACACATGAATTTATCCACAGCAATGCAGATATTCCTGTCCGAGTGTGCCAGTACGGAAGCTCGAAAGGACAGCAGTACGGGTTCAGAGGGAGGAAAAACGTTGGCTATCCAGCAAGAAGTGATCGACTGTCTCCACCTAATTGCAGAAGAAACTTAAAAGCGAGATCGCCAGACCAGCTCCGTGCATGTATACACATATTTACAGTTGAGATTCTTCATCGCAATCTTGTCATATCTGCTTCTGTCCTTTTTGTATTGGTATTGCATATTTTTTTTTTTGCAGGTGCTGTAAAACAGGTGAGGGCGCGAGACCTGGTGGGGGGCAATAAAAGAGCATACTTTACAAATCTGACCGCAGTAAGGAAAACCCGTAACTGGACAGAGAAAAAGAACAGAGCCTGCAAGGGAAGGCTTATAGCTAAAGCGTCTGCCGCTTTACTTAGTTCTGGTCATTTGTGTCCAGGTACCCAACTTAGCGCGGTTACCTTTGCTTCCCTTTTTTCTGGATTTACTTTTCCTTGTTTTTTTTTTTTTCTTGTTAGGTGCCGCTTATATATGCGCCTTTTTCGAAGGAAATAAATCAGTTATGAGTCAGCAGCTCTGCTGAAACGCAGAGGTAAAGGTGGACATGATACAGGAATATGCAGGGTGTCTTTTTTAGACAATACAAATTTTTTATAAAAATGCTATGACAGTCAGGCCCCTGTCGTCTTCGCAAAAGAACTCTACGCCGAGGCGGAAAAACATTGCCGCACCTAAAGTTACGTAATTGAAAGGTGTAATTAACAAAAACTCGTTAACGAACTTTTTAGTTATTAATTTTATGGCCGAGGTTTATATGGAAAGGTTGTAGGGGGCGACATTTTACGGCATGCCCCCCCCCCCCCCCCCCCACTCTTTTTCTTTTTTAATCGCAAATAAAACATTTTCGTTAAATTTGGGAGACCAAAGTTATTGTATTTTAGTTCTTGAAAATGAGCTTTCTTTGTGAAAACTTACTTCTTTAGCTATCTTTTTTCTCCTTTTACACTGCCTGTAGGAAAACGATTTTTTGCATAAATGTTGCAAATGGCTTTTTTTTTCTATATTTGAAGTTTGTGCGTGAAATAGGAAACGCACCTAGGCGCATAAATGTAGTTCGCGTTGATGCCTATTAAAACCAGCAGAAAAATTTTCTACACAACGTTTATAGCTCGCGTTAAATTCGGCCGTGAAATCGGAAAATGTTGCGGTAATCAAAAACAGGGCGCCCGCGCCGCTGCCTTCAAACATTATTATTATTATTAGTATTATTTTTTGGCGCACTGGGAGCGTCTTTTTTTTTTTTCTGGAAATAAAAAAATTTTTGGTTCCGCGCACTCTGAATACGCTCGCATAACACCAGAAAACTAGACAAAACAAAAATATCGACCGGGCATGCATGTTCGATCTCTCGCGGAAAGGCCTTATATAGGACTCATGATTTTAAAAAACCCGGCGCCGGTGGCGTGAATATGAACTGTACTAAATGTCAGTAAAGTGTCTCGTGAGGGGCTTTCGCCTGCGCTCTCTTAAAGGAATGTAAAATTTTCACGCTCGTTACGCTTGCCGTATCATGCTGGACTAGCATCTCGCTTCAAATGCGAATAGACTTCTGGTTCCGAGAGGGTGGACGATCGACCGTGGGTTGTGACGTCGCCCACGCGCACGCCGAGTGACGTCAGTGCTGATGATGGGATCTGAGTTTGGAACTCTGTAGTGCCGAAGTCCGATGCTCTAACCACCACTTCACCGGGGTATGCCTCATTTAGCGAATAGAACGCCTTTAAGAATATACCCATGCAAGCAGGCACGTTCAGATGCTTGGCACGTTTCCACACCGTTGACGGAGTGTCATCGACCGAGTTGCCGTTATGCTGTTCCCACTGACAATGATAAGCGGCACAAGTCGGAATTGCTGCTGTATATTTTCTTTATCTTCCTTGACAGATGGCTTTGGTAATAAGAGTACGACAAAAAAGAAAAAAAAAAACAACATGCAAGCCAGTGTAGGAACGTGGAAAAACCGCCTGATGGGCAGTTTCTAATTAATAAATAAGTAAACAAATAAATACACTTTCGCCGCCCCAGTAATTGCGGTAACTTATATCAACTTTTTTTTTTCTTCACGCAATGCACCATGACTTTGGCGCGCAGCGCTGTAGTTTCTGACGGCCGCACCGGAATGCGAAGACGTGCGCTCGTGTGCCGTTTTTTTTTCTTTTTTTTTTTTTTACTTCTTTGAAGAGGTCAGAACTAATCCGAATAATAATAATAATTGCTGGTATGTCCCAAAATCCCGATATGATTATCAGGGACGCCTTAGTGGAGGGCTCCGGAAATTTCGACCATGGTTCTTTAACGTACACCTAAATCTAAGCACACGGGCCTATAGCGTTCTGCCTCCGAAATGCGGTCGCCACGGCCAGGAATCCGATCCCGCGACTAAAATGAATCCGGAGCCCTCTGCCATGGCATGCTTATTTTGCAGCTTTGGCACGTTAAACGTGACTACTTCGTATCTTCTCCACTTTGCTGGATGTGGAATATGTATCGGTCCACATTCGCGCATGCAATGATAGCGGAAATAACGCCGTGACGAAGCGCAGTTTCTTTAGGATGCACTGATTTGCGGACCGAAGGAAGCTCCTCTTGCGCGAAGGGGCCTTCGGGCGCCCTTGAGGCAGTGCGCGACCGCGCGGCCCAATGATCTGGGCTGCGCAGTCATGGTAGCGGCGCGTCGTCGGAGCGTCGCAGCAGCCCCCTCTCGATTAGCATCGGCATTCCGGCCGGGCGAGGAGCACGCAACGGTGCCGACCGAGCGGTGGCGGCCCTCACCCGGAAGAAGCCCGGGCGAACTGGCAGGACCACTTTTGCCTTTTTCGGCCGCTGGCCCCCCCCTCCCGATCGTCGTCGCCCGCAAGGCCAAGGCCAGATCGGGGCAAGCCCGCTGTTCGGCCGCCCGCCGTCATCACGACCGGCCGCGGCTCGGATGCGATGGTCCAGCAGGCGCAGGAGCCCGCACTCAGCGCCTATCAGCCGCGCCATCGAGCCTCGGTGAAATATCATCGCGATCCGGGCCGCCCTTATCTGAAGGTCAACCAACCGGCGGCCCCTGCCTCCGCCGCGCGGCGCGAGTCGAGCGCCCAGAGGCGATAGGTTCTTTGCGGCTCCGCTGCCACTACCACCATGGCCCGAACCCGGCTGCTGCCCTGGCTGCTGGCGGCGCTCGCCTGTCTCGCCGGTGAGTCCCGCTCTTACGTGCACCCCCGGCGAGGCCACAGCGACCAGCTCTGGCTTTGCCTGCTGCACGTAGTGTTTGAAAATAATTATGCACGTGGCCTCACGAGCACATGCTTGCATATATGCCACCTGTTTGTGGAATATATGAAGCCCATAGCCGTGAAGTCGGGCTTTAGATGTGCTCTGGGTTGTCCCACAAGAGCTTGGACAGGTGCGCCCTCGAAATCTTGCGCTTCTTCTTGAGAATGATTCTGGTTTCGTCTGATGCGCGTGCTCTGTCAATCCGGTGCGTAACTACGCGCTGCAAACCGGTAAATCGTGAATTTGCAGCGTTTTTTGTTTTTGTTTTTTGATGGCATCGATCAACGTTGACGGAAGCAGCCGCAAGTGCGTGATATATTGTGACGTTCACGTGTGCACCCACACACGTGCAGCGCACATGACACACACCGAAGCGATGGCTATAGCTGCGTGTCAGCAGCGTTACGTTGATGCAGTAATTCAAATCATGCCGAGTTCGTGAAATACCGTTGTAACGTTTTCAAATAAGTGCGCGTATGTGGTGGTTGGCTCCATGGAATGATTGCTTTGGAAAAGTGCTTCCCTTTGATGTCTGCTGTTTTGCACCAGAGAATGCGCACCGACAGCTATACAGTTCGAGAAGGAAAGGCACCAGTACTGCCACTATACGTGTCCTACATCCACTTTGCATGTTGCCGAGTTCACGTTTTTCTTCCTTATTCAAGTTTAGCCAAAATGCGCCACTGAAAGCAGACTCGTGTCAATGGACTTATAGCAGAGGAGAAAAATCGTGTATACGTGAGCTGAACCGGGTGGCTGTCGCCGAGCCAGTACTTTATTTTTCTTGTTATGCAGACTGTAAGATGGATTCTAGGCATGGTGCTGCGTCTACCAGAAAATGTAGCTTTAGCGCGCTCTGCAGAAGTGCGCTTGTATTTTGGGGTTGAAAATTGAGGCCAAAGATGAGTTCTGAAGAACGCTGGGCCGGCCCGATAATACTGTCGCAAGCGAGTGGGTTGGTGCGTCATTGAACGTTTAGCAAATTGTAGGTTACTGACTTTGACGAAACGAGACAATTTTTAACTGCGATTAAAACTACAGACAGCTACGACTTTGAGCACGGGATCGGGTGTGCGCCCAGCATGCTCAGGCCACGTGTATGGGATCGCGCTTTATGCAGCTCCTTATTACTGCGCAAATATGTATCATGTTTTCTTCTTGTCGACCGTCGTAGCACGTCGTGTCTTTCAAGTCTAAGGAAAACGCAGAGAAGTGTAGTATACGTCCTGTGCAGGGAGTGTTGCGTCCCACAATATGCGCTCAAATATGGCGCGCCGAAGTAAAGTTATTTAAGCTCTAGATTATAAAGGGAATCGGATAATAGCCTTCTCTTAGTCGCTTCTCCTCCTCGACCAAACTGCCTTCAAGTGTGGCCTCTTTAATTGTTCCCAGCCTTGCGCGAAGACCGTTCAGACAGCCTTCTAAGCTCTGTCGATGTCGCGTGTTATTTATTCAAGAATGCCTGTACGGGGATCGCGGACGTAAATGCGGAGCGCCGTAGCGTGTCGAGCGTCTTGAAATTCGTCCTGGCAGCATCTCGGCACCCTCTGCTTCGTGTCTAGACGCCGACTACAGCGACAGAAAACAGGGCGAGAGGGGAAGCGCCGTTGGCGAATTTCCTGCGCCAGCAGCGGAAACCAGCGGTCTTCGAACCATTATCGTTTCTTTCTCGCCCACCGCTATCTGTTCGCTTTTCTGCTGCAGCGAGCCACGAACCATGCTGCAGGAGAAACGAAGCTCTTCATACCCGGTGCGACGTGTTGCCCGCTTAGCGTGTGTGCTCGCAACAGACTAAACAGTCTGACCATATATTTAAAAACACATTCTGGCATGCCGCAGGAATTTATCTACGCGATAGAGATAGCGCCGTAAGTGTATATATTCGAGTCCGCGAGCGCAGTGCTACGTAGCGTGGTATACGTGTCACTGTCCGTCTGGCCGCATCAGGACGAGCTCCGATTTCGGCGACTGAAAAACAACCGCATTTCGACGACGGTCCGACTGCGACTCGAAAGCAGCTCAAGGACATAACACTTGTACACGTCGTTTTTTTTCCTTTTTTTTTTATTAGTGACTGCTTTTTACGAACGTAACAAAAAATTGTTTAAATATCAAGGATCCAAGTACGTAGAACAGGGATGAAGAATCAACAGCGTGTGACGGATTGCCATGTTTTTCCTGCCTCCGGGATTTTCATGTCACTTCGTAGTATTCTAAACACGACGGAGTCGCATTTCGACTTGTGACCTGACGTCCTCTAATTTACACAGTTCTGTCATAATGATATATATATATGACAGGGTTGAAATCAATGTGCAATATAATGTGCGAGGGGTCTCGGGATGGTATTAAAACGAAGTTTTCTTTGCGAACCGTCCTGGACTTTTGTGACCACGCTTCTGGATGACATCTTGCCGAATAGCTCATGCTTCCGCGCGCCCGACAAACGGATCGAACCTCGGTCCCGGATTACAGCAGTGTCGTGATCTAACTGCGCCACAATCGCACGCTTACTTCGGTCACGTCAATATCTATTTGAGAGGATCGCCGTGCGTGTTACATTGCTAGCGTTGGCGCGAGAGCATGTGCACGCGCCGCTTCCTGTACGAAAAAGAGACAGCAGTGAAATGGGCAAATATTAGCCAGCCTTGCCGCTGTCATAAACTTCATGACATAGATCTATGTAAAATGAAACACGAACAGCGTCAAGCATTCTCAATGGTGTATAGCGCGCGCAGTCCAGTCATCGGACAGGCGCGCATGTGCGCAGTGCTGCAAAACTGGATGTGCGCGCCTGCCCATGGTGATGGCTGGACGCCGCGCACTACACCATTACCGCTGTTCGCATTTCATTTGACGCCGATAGTACATACCAAAAGAGCCACGTGTTTCTAAATTCGCAGCGCAAGAGTGAAAGGGGCTGCCAGTGAGAGGTGCGATGGAAATAGAAGTCACCGGGCGCATTCGTTGCTGACATTTGCTTCCAGTTTCTTATCATACCTTTGCGGTGGGTAGGATAGATGCACAATGATATATATATATATTGTGTGTGTGTTTATATATACACAATTTACCTATTTATTAGGTCGCAAGGAGCAAAAAGTTTACTGAAATATTGACGGCCACAGTGGGCAACGCAACCAAATGTACATACGCCTAGCATAATAATAATATCTGGGGTTTAACGTCCCACGATATGATTATGAGAGACGTCGTAGTGGAGGGCTCCGGAAATTTCGACCATCTGGTGTTCTTTAACGTGCACTGACATCACACAGTACACGGGCCTCTACCATTCCGCCTCAATCGGAATGCGACTACGCGGCCGGGATCTAACCCGTGACATTGAAGTCAGCAGCCGAGCACCATAACCACTGCTCCACCACGGCGGACATACGCCTAGCATAGCTTGAGTGACATCACATGAGAGGTTTTGCGTGCAATTTGTTCCCTGTCGTGCGCTGTGTCCCCCCAGTCCCCTAGAGCCCCCCCAACCCCCTTTAAGAAGGAGTCATGCGCCTTTGCAATCTTATCAGCTACTCGCAGTCGTCTACATGTCTTGGCCGATCGTCTTGAGTGCCGAGAGGCCCCTTGAACAGAGTCCCGTGTGGGGACTTTCAGGGCACGTTCCAGATAAAGCGCCGATATCGCATATCGAGAATCCTTACAAGCCGAGATTGCGGTCTTCAAACATGCCTGCTTCATTGAAGGGACAGTCACACTGATGCAGCGGCAGCCTCCTTTCGAAACAGACGAGAGTGTTCGGTGGCCACATCGATATGCTATACTGGGCCAAAACCCCACGAGGCGTTTTTTTTTTTCCTTTTAAGCTCGCCACATCGGGTTACATGTTATAAGCGCACTTTCTGCCGAGCGTGAGGTATGTCCCTCCATCTGCGACTGCATTCCGATGTGGGTGGATAGATCCGTAGTGTATTAAACGGCAGCTATGCCTAATGCTTTTATTTTTGTCAGTTAAAACATACTCAATTAATAGATCCCTGCGTTATTGCCAGGTAACAAAACGAGCATTTCGGTTTTTGGAGTTCATCAGCGAAGGCATCGGCGAAGCAGTCATCCATTTGATGAATCAGCGCAAAAACGGATACAATCACGCTCACATAAAATGCAGCAAACACAAGCACTGTACTGCAACTGTTTCAGTACAGCGCTTGCGTTTGCGTCATTTTATGTCTGCGTGATTATGTACTTTTGTGCATCGAATATAATGGCTAACCAACTAGCTCATCAGTACATATTAAGCAGTCATCCATGTTAGAAAACAGGTTAGACGTGCTGCGACTGATGCAAGCAGAGGGAAGCGCGTAATACGTACGCCGACTATATCGACTGAAAGGTTGCACTAGGGCGACAAAGCTAAACATAGAAGACGCCCAAGGCTTGTGTGTCTACATGCCTTACATATTCTAATACAAAGCTCTACCACCTACAGGTAAACATTCTGTTATTCGTAGCAGACATGCACTTAACAGTAGACCTTCACACTTCGCACATTGCCAGAAAAAACAGTTGGCCTTCGTCCGGATTTTGACAACCTATAGAGTGCCGAAAATGTGCTGCCTGTCCGCTTTGCCCTTGCTGGCCTCGGATTTAGGACAAATGGTTGAGCGGCGTTGCGAGGACTAGGTGCCTTGCAGAAGCTATCCTGACCACAGTTTTCCGCACCGTGTTTTTGTCCATGCAACTGCGCTTACATTCCTTGTTGCAGCTAGGCTCAGGTCTTCTCGTCACTCTTTACTGGGATGGGGCCAGCTATTTTTCTCTGGAAGAGTGGAAAAGAAAATCATGTTTGATTGTAATGTTAATTATTCTGGCGCACTTTCTCAAGGGAACGTTCATTTGCAAATTATCGAGCAGTCCTAAGCCAAAGGCGCGCCAGTGGAAGGAAGCGCCGTCAGGCTTATAAGGGGGTGCACGTACCATAGCCCAACATCATACGCACTCCTATGGAGTCAGTAATGAAGGCACTGCAGTCCCAAAATTGCCTCCGCGTTGGATCACCTTGGAATTGCGCAGAAGACGTTCTAGAGCAAACACCCGAAAGGGAACTATCTATAAATGTGCTTCTTCGTGTATAGGACTACTTCTATCTCGTCCTCCTGAGGCGTTGACCTCTGCCTGGAAGGTATCGCAGCCAGTGTGACATACAGCTTTCAACAACATAAAAAGAATGCTATCAATGCGCAGCAGAAATCGTCAAGTGTCGCTTAAGTGCGAATCTATCGTTGTTTGTATAGGGCATACTACAACTTGTCGGCAGCTGTCCAGGAAGATTTCTTACCGTGAGCGGCTTGCTTGTCCGTGCCAGTAGTCATAGTAATATTTACCAAAACACACGCTCATATACCAAACGAATACGCTACACCCTTGTGTTAAACATGCTAAAATCAGTGTAAGATGTGTAAGGATGTAATAAGCGGCCTTCCCTAAAGATAGAGATATATAAGGCGTTACAGTATACGCTAAAAGGCTTCGTGAGAAAATGAGAGGGAGTGGAATTCTATGTATCATGCATACAACTCAAGAAATAGATTTTATCGATCGAATAACTGTGATGCCGAAATAGGCTACGTAAATGCAATGTAACTTCACGTTTGGAATTGATGTATATAATTGTTATCGAACTCAGGTTTTTACTGCAGTAACATGGCTTTTTTTTTTTTTGTTAGTATTCAATGTGCCTCTGGTTTTCATCCCTTGTCTCCAATTAAAAAAAAAAAAAGCTATTGAAAGGCTATATGAAAACTCTCGAAAGCACAGCTAATTATAGCGCTTTCCTCGGCGTTGTTGGCCGTAAGCTCCTCATTCTTTATAAACGCTCAAATTATTAGCGACATCACCGGGCTGTGGCAATAACCTCTGCTGGCAAAGAACATTAGCGGAGCCTGAAAGAGCTGACGCTGGCAGGGACACGGAGACTCTCGGGCCGTTGACGTTCGCGTCTCGTCGCGCGAACCGAGGATGCGCCTCGTCGGGGCGATGTCAGCGCGACAGCGGCACTGGCGGGCTCCGAAAACACTTGTCGATAAGTGGTCCTGATTAGCTGCGTCGACGTGGCAGCGCCGTCGCGGGAAGCCACGCGCCCCAAAGCGGGCCACTTTCGCCACGCTCTTCCCGGGTCCCGCGAGCATGCGCGCAGCCGGGCTCTGCCGGCCGGCGCCGCTCGTTACTTCTCGGCCACGCACTTGAACTCGCTTTCGGCAGCGCACGCGGGTCGTCAGAGAAACTAGTTTCGCGGTCGTCGTCTTCATTAAACGGCGGAGAGCAAAACAAAGAACGTGACTGCGCGTGGGTCGAGGCGTTTCGCCGCTGCGTGATACGCGCGCCGCGAACATCTTCAGCGTGCTTCAACGAGGCGCGTGTAATAAGCGGTGCATCAAAGCCGAATCTCTCCGGCGGGCCCGGCGCGCCTGCACCTTTCTTTTTTTCTGTTTTTATGGCGATAGCGTTGCGTCATTTACATGCATAGCCGTATGCGAAACGGAGCTCTTCACGAGTGATAAAGTGCTCGGTGAGGCATACTTTTGCCTGCTCGTTCTCTCACGTGCGAGACTGAAACGGAATGGCAAGGAAGTGAACCGCCATTCAAACTTGAGCCTACTGTAGCATATGAGAATAATGCACGTAGACCGCAGTGCTTTAAAACCATTCGCTCGGGTGCACTCTTCCTTCCTGAATCGTATTATATAGTTGAGGATACTGTCGCCCATACACTCGAACCCACTTATAACAATATCCAAGTGCCACCAAAATTTCATTGTTATAAACGATAATTGCTATAAACGCGTTTCACAAAAAAGCAAAATAGGTGGTGGCAGGCTGTTGTGAGAAAACTATATTATCGGATGGGATATGCCAACAAACATCAGTGATAAGGATGACAAATCTGCCAATTTTTCGTCCATGCTTGAAAATTCGGACGCTCTCCTGGGGCTGCCACAAACCCCATCGACAACTTCTGAATTTTCGGATGCCGAAACTTTTCAAAGTTTCAACGTTTTACTCACATAGCATGTCGGAAAGTATATTAACAGAAACCACCGCTGCTCCCGCGCCGTAGCGGATTTCAAAACCCAGCTTTGCCGCAATGCCAGGTCGCTATGCAGTGAAGCATACCGCAAATCTGAAGGGGAGCTGGGAGCGCTGGAGTTGTGGGCGGGTTTTCAGCAGCTTGAATTGCTTGTTTTCTTCTTTCTCTTCAAGGATTTCGCGTTCCATTACCGCTCGGCACGGCCACCCAACAACCTGAATTCATTGTTATAACCGCTAATACGTCCCAAAACCACGATATGACTATCAGGGACGCCGTAGTGGAGGGCTCCGGAAATTTTGACCATCCGGCATTCTTTAACGTGCACTGACATCGCACAGTACACGGACCTCTGCCATTTCGCCTCCATCGAAATGCGACCACTGCGACCGGGATCGAACCCGCGACCTTCGGGTCAGCAGCCGAGCACCGTAACCGCTACAGCACCGCGGCGGACTGCAAAGAAATAGTTGTAGCCTCAAAAATATAGACGCGATTCTCGGGCAGCCCTCCAAACACTGCTATCAAGCGTACTTCACGGCCCTCGGGATCAGCTGGGCTGATGAAGAGCCGAATTGGAGCGCGTTCTGCCCAAGAAGAAGCCCAGTGTGTACCTGTGCCGTTGTAAAAGCCTGAGTCATTGCGGGAGGTTCGCATGCTTTCCCATCGCAGTAGATTTTCCCATTGGAATTCATCGAAATGTGCGAACTACAGACTGCAGTGCCTAGATACTTAATTGCAGCTTCGACTACCACCTGGTCTCTTCCGATGCGGCGCAACTTTACCGTCATGTCTGGGGCTCTTACAAACGCCTGCTGTTTCCGTATGGGAATGACGGCCAGTGCTTCCTGCAGTGTTTGTGATTAGAAAAACAAGACATTGTATGCCGTTTTAAACCAACTGGACCATAATCACCGAGGAGCATTGCTACCCTATCTAAAGACAACCAAGCACCGATACCTTCTGATTGTGCGACTAGCGTTATTATGCGGGCGGGCGCATCACTTCTTCTGTGTCCGCCTCGGTGGAACAATGGCTACGGTGCTCGGCTGCTGACCCGAAGGTCGCGGGTTCAATCCCGGCCGTGGCGGTCGCATTTCGATGGAGGCGAAATGGTTGAGGCCCGTGTACTGTGCGATGTCAGTGCACGTTAAAGAACACCAGATGGTCGAAATTTCCGGAGCCCTCCACAACGGCGTCTCTCATAATCATATCGTGGTTTTGGGACGTAAAACCCCAGATAATATTATATCACTTCTTCTTTCTTTCCTTCTCCCTTTTCTCGTTCTCTTTCTGTCCGCTTCTCTTCAGGTGTAGGGTAGCAAGCCAGTTGCAACCTAGTTAATCTCCCCGCCTTTCATTTGCCGTTTTTGTTGCATTGGCCATTTGCCGGGGAAGAGGAGCATTGAAGTTTTGTCGTCTCACCCGGCATGCGGGTAAAATTTGGTTGTTAGTAGTGACCACAAACTCAAGACTGGTTATTTATACTTGCTGGCATGCCTTTCGTACAACCAACTTGCCGCATGATAAGCAAGGGAAGTGTTCCGACAATGTGGTCTTATATTCCGTTGATATATTTCGCATTCGTTACAAAGACCAACAAAGAGTGTTTTGGTTTTTTTTGGTGCGTTTCAAGCAACTGGCGAATCTCTGGCAGCGCGCTATGTAGCTGCGAAGCGCATCCGAGACCAAAATGTAAAGTGCTATGACATCACTTTTTAAGCGAAGCTTCTAT
This sequence comes from Rhipicephalus appendiculatus, assembly GCA_030522465.1. Classification (NCBI taxonomy): domain Eukaryota; kingdom Metazoa; phylum Arthropoda; class Arachnida; order Ixodida; family Ixodidae; genus Rhipicephalus; species Rhipicephalus appendiculatus. The sequence continues at coordinate 1,408,706 of JALIZH010012685.1, read as the reverse complement.
AACCAACAGATTTCGGCGTCGTGCGGGAAAAAAAACCCGGTGCCGGCGAGAGTGCAGAAATGCGGCCCTCGAAGGCGCGCCGGTCACGCGCGTATCTGTGTGTTTTGCCGTTCTCCAATAATTGACGGTTTCTCGATTGTGTGCGTGTCGTCGATCAGCCTTTTCTGATATGAGAATTCTATATTTTATAGAGGTGCCTTGTCATTTCACGTTGCCACAGTTCATTGCTGCCTGAATATGAACGCATGAGCGTCGTTGTTGCCTGTAGCAACTGAAATGCTGCGCTGCTAAGCTCGTGGATGAAGGTCCAGTTCCAGGCATAGAGGAAGGAAGCAGTTATTGCGCAATAAGAAAGAAAGAAAGAGAGAAAGAGAAAGAAAGAAAGAAAGAAAGAAAGAAAGAAAGAAATAAGGAAAGAAAGAAAGAAAGAAAGAAAGAAAGAAAGAAAGAAAGAAAGAAAGAAAGAAAGAAAGAAAGAAAGAAAGAAAGAAAGAAAGAAAGAAAGAAAGAAAGAAAGAAAGAAAGAAAGAAAGAAAGAAAGAAAGAAAGAAAGAAAGAAAGAAAGAAAGAAAGAAAGAAAGAAAGAAAGAAAGAAAGAAAGAAAAGTGGCACGCCAGGCACGCAAACGCCAAGCTTCGCTTGACCCCATTTTACAGATAGGGCAAGGGCTCCTGAATTTTGCGTTCTGAACACTGTGGCTGGTATTGATCAAAGCAGTACGCAGTGTCGAGCAAGCGAAGTGGCCGTAACAGCGGTCGCTGTGAAGTTAGTGGTACTTGTCTGTATCTTCCACGTATTTATTGAGCCGCTGAAAAACATTCGATCATGCCTTCTGTGCTGCTATTCCCACTGCATATGCGATAGACGTGCACGGAAATACAGTGAAGTACGTGCATTTGATCAGATCATGCCATGTCTGACACGCGAGGCTAGCTTTTTACGGAAGCGCGCCCGTACGGGGCACTTACATTCATAGGCCGGCAAACTCCCTCATGAGTCGACTCACTCAGACTCACTCATACGCAGACCTCGGACGATGAATCTGACTCTGAATGAGTCCGGCTGGGTAATATGTTGGTAAGCTTGAGTCCGGGTGAGTCCAGTAGAGAAAAAAAGATATTGAGTCTGAATGAGTCCGGTTGAGCAAAATTTTGGCGAGTCTGAGTCCGAGTGAGCCCTCAGAGCGAAATATATTTTTTGGGTGAATCTGAGTGAGCTCCAATTTTTTTCGCCGACCTATGCTTACAACACATCTCAGGAGCTTCTCATGCATGCTACATCATGCGCGCGCGCTCTCGCAATTTAAGAAGCATTGTTGAAAGTCGGCCTTCCCACAATAAACGTTAATGTGGGGAAAAGCCCGCTTATGTGAACTCGTTTGTTCCGCATCTGTAGTATACAAGATACGCAGCGTGCTTGAACGGTGTACAGTGAACTCTCACTTGGACGTCGGTTTAACGAATATTTCAGAATAACAAACTTTTAGAAAATCCCCGGCGGTTTTCCCATGCATTCTATGCAAAAATATTTCAGTTAAGCGAATTTCTGAATAGTGAATATTTCAGTTGAACGAACTTTATATGCGGACCCGGGCTCATTTTTGAGATCAATTCAATGAAGTTATGCGCTCTGGAGCACTGACGCAACCGATGCGAGCCGCCCCGAAATCTCCCATCCATCGGCGGCGGTGCAACATCGCTTGTGTATGCAGCGCCGCCGAGGCAAAGTGGTCGTACGGCAGACGAAAACAAGACAGCAAGTTTCAGTACCTGCGCAGAACTATCAGATTCGGTGTTCGTTCTGAACCGAAAGAAGAAGAGTGCGACGAAGCACTTTTAATGGCTGAGGCAGGTTGAAATCCGGTATCTCTAGCTGAGGCTGTAGGATATATCAGAAAGGGGCGAGACTTCGTGTCACAGCAGCAAGCTGGGCCAGAGGCAGTGCACAGAAGCGTACTATCTGGACAGCTTTGTCTTTTCTTGCGCTTTAAGGACTTCGGAACTTCCTTTCGCGCGGTGTCATGTGCATATATATGCGATCACCTGCAATAAACACTGAGTTGTTAGTTAGCGCTGTGTCCCGTCTGCTCTGTCGTCCCTTGTGTATTTTTTGCGCTACTGTTCCGAAGTTATGCACTACCAACTAGCCCACCAGTCTGTACTTTTAAGCTTTAAGGACGCCAGTACAAATTAAAATCACAGAATACTTGTCAAAATAAATTGTATTCCACACCCTTGACTTGACATCTGCTGTGCCCAGTGCTTTTCCATATTCTAATGAATATTCAATTTAGTGAACTTTCAGTTCAGTGAACTATTTCTTTGGGTCCCTTGAAGTTTACTTAATTGAGAGTTCACTGTACTTACTTGCGGCGAGGAATATCCATATACAGTCGTCATAACTGATAGCCATGGTCGTCGGCAGAATTTTCTCTTGGGGGGGTGCAAACCATTGTTGCATCGCGACTGGGAGAGGGGGGAGGGCACTGGCATAGCTTGGGTGTGGGGAAGTGCTTGAGTGGCTTGAGGGGGGGCAAGTGCCCCTTTTGCATCCCCCTGCCGACGCCCATGCTGATAGCTAGTAAAGACGGCTAGGTACAGATGATATCTGAAGAGGCGAGACTATTCTCTCGAACCCTTCACTTGATGATTGTGGCGAGGTATCGCAGATATATTTTTAACGCAATAGTCTTATTCTCATGAGAAGTGTCACGTGTCGAGAAGCGAGCGTGTGTACAAAAAAAAAAATTCAACAAATCAAAAAAGCTTGAAGCAACCCGCTTATCTCGTGACACCGTGCGCGCGAGCTGTTCGTTCACTTCGTCTTTGCGGCGTTCGCGTCAGTATCACTTCGTCCTTGCGAAAGCGTGAATCCCAGCGAAAGCCGTGCAAAAGCTAGTGAAAGCATGACTTTGCGTATACATGATAATCAACGCAAATTAATCGAGTTCTTAGTTAATAAGTGCGAGTGACATCAGTGACAGTCAACTAGTAAGAATTAATTAGTGAACGTTGAACGTCGATACAAAGAGAGAGAGAGAGAAATAGATAAATGAAAAGACAGGGAGGTTAACCTGGTAGAAGAACCGGTTTGCTACCCTGTACAGGGGCGGGGAAAGAGGGGTCGGAAAGAGGATAGACAGAGAGAAAAAAAAATTAAAAGAAAACGTCGATACAAAGTGCACAGTAACATAGTCACGCCGGGTGGCTTTCACCGTCGTCTTAGGCGAATGCGTAAGGAACCGTGTCAGTTTTCATTATTGCTACAATAGTTAAGTGCTCGAATTCCGCATTGACTTGTGCCCATCCCTACCGTCCGTGTGTTCCCTAAGGCTGACTACGACCGTTATCGATACGTACGACACATAGAGACGATTTTTGTCGTCGTTAGGACACCTCGTCACACTTAACTGCGCCATTGCCTGAGCGCGAAGAAAAGTGTTTTCTCGACGGCTCTGCCAGGCTTCGAGCCCGTGTCATTAGGTAGTGTGCTTCTGGAAGCCGAGCGCGATAATCACTGAGCTATAGCTCAGCAACTGTAGTCAATAGCTGCAATATGTACAGCACACAGGCTCTGAGTTTAGTAGCATCTGTAAATTGGTTTCGGGGGCCCGAACGGAGCAATACTATACTGGCGGAGGATAACGTTATGTGCATCGTGTGGAAATTCTGAAGGCGAAAGCTTTAGAAGCCTCACCAAACCCGAAAATTGCCCGGCGTCCCCCGTCGGCGGCGTCAACGCGAGCGATGCAAAAAATTATCACGTGATAGAGTCACCACATACTTAATCATGACGTCACAGACCGCCAAAATTTGTGACGTCATGTAACGTGATGTCAAATTGTGACGTCATCACATGACATCATTGCTTGGTCAAAGATGGGCCGCAAGACAAGGTGAGGTGCAGAGAGCTTACAATGCCTCCGATCCTGGAGTAATCGCGAAATCATGTTAGTTGCAGAATGCTTTCGGAGGAGGGCGCTGGAGGTTCGATACATTTACTTAAAGAAAAAGAAGATGGCTGTCGCCTTCGAGTCGACTGAGGCGGATGCACAAGTGACCCTGTGCATTTTTTTTTCCACAAGATGGCGGCGCGTCGGCGTGCAGTCCCTCTTTGACACGATCGTGGAAAAGCGTCAGATCTCGAAGGGATGCGTACGTGAAAAGAAACCTCAAGTTTTAATTATGACCTGTACTGGGCTTGCGTGAAAATGATGACTCTTAGGCGGTAAACGTGGCACAGACCCATGCTTAAGAACGCGCTAATGCAGAAATAGCAGGCGGAGAACGTCATGCATTACACCACTTATAACAAAATTGTCAGGAAGGCAACGCGACAAGCTAACTTGCACGTGCGTTTATTGCTGCGCGATTCCAAACAGCTAAATTATACCATATGTCTTCTTGCACTTGTAGGAGAAATTCATTTTTAATCATTTTTAACTTAGGCAATCCTACATATTGGGTACGAGCCATCTGTACTGGGAGAACAAAACAAACAATAACGCTAATAACGTAGAGTGGAAATGCTGCTGTCACAGTTAGTAGTTTATATCCGTAGGAATCGCTGTAGGAATTTTAACAGCGAGGCTGTTAAAGCTGGCCGTAAGACGTCCGTTAACGAAAAAACTTCCCCATCTCCCGCTAAAGGAAACCATGTGTGGATGCGAAGCAGCGGGGAGATAATTAGCTTGAGCGGGAGGAACGTCGCCGCTCTCGTTTCACGGCAGCGGTCCGGGCGCTTATCGCGGCGCTGCACAGGCGCTGCATAGCCCCGAGCATCTTATGCTCGGGGCTATGTCCGTCCCGCGTCCCTCCCGCGTCCCTCCCGCGTCCCGCGTCCGGCCACTTTCATTAAGTAGGGAAGCACCCATTATGCGAACCAGAACACTGTATAGTAATATGAAGGCCGTCAACCACCACCATAGTCACAAGAGTCATGGCCGAGAGCACAGAGGGGCTGCTTAGCAATGGCTAGGCAGGTGGTGTCTGTCGCCCAGGTTGACTCCATTCCTGGATATTGCTTGCATGTGCTTGCGGGGGGCTTAGTCCATCCCTCCTTCCCGCGTCCTACACCCGCACAGCGCATGCGCGTCCCCTCTCCCTCTCTCTCCTCTCCTACGCTCACCCCCTTTCTCTCCTCTAGGAATCCTCTACGGAGCGGCGCCCGCGTCCCACCCCCCCCCCACAGCGCATGCGCGTCCCCCTCCCCCTCTTTCTCCTCTCCTACGCTCACCTCCTCTAGGAATCCTCTACTCTACGGAGCGGCTCCCGCGTCCCACACCCCCCACAGCGCATGCGCGTCCCCTCCCCTCTCCTGCGGTCCCCCCCCGTTCTCTCCTCTAGGAATCCTGTACGGAGCGGCGCGCATGTCAGATGGTGCGACAGCTGCATACTTTGCTGGGGGGCGCCACGGTAGTTCCGCGGTATGAAAATGACGGCGCACGAGCGCCTCATTCTCTCTCCTGTGCAGCGCCGCGATGAGCTCTCGGGCCGCTGCCGCGAAACGGGAGCGGCGATGTTTCTCCCGCTCGAGCTAACCGTCTCCACGCTGCTTCGCATCCACACATGGTTCCCTTTAGCGGGAGATGGGGAAGTTTTTAGATGCGAAGCATCTTATGCTCGGGGCTCTGTCCCTCCCGCGTCCCCCCGTCCGCCGTCCCCCCGTCCCGCGTCCGGCCACTTTCATGAAGTAGGGAAGCGCCCATTATGCGAACCAGAACACTGTAGTAATATGAAGGCCGTCAACCCTAACACAGTCATCAGAGTCATGGCCAAGAACACAGAGAGGCTGCTTAGCAATGGCTAGGAAGGTGGTGTCTGTCGCCCAGGTTGACCCCATTCCTTGAGTCATGGCCGAGAGCACAGAGAGGCTGCTTAGCAGTGGCTAGGCAGGTGGTGTCTGTCGCCCAGGTTGACCCCATTCCTTAATCTTGCTTGCATGTGTTTGGAGCGGGCTTAGTCCTTCCCGCGTCCCACACCACCACAGCGCATGTGCGTCTCCTCTCTCTCTCTCCTGCGCTCACCCCCTTTCTCTCCTCTAGGAATACTCTACTCTACGAAGCAGCGCCCACGTCTCGCGTCCTACACCCCCCACAGCGCATGCGCGTCCCCTCCCCCCTCTCCTAAGCTCACCCCCCTTTCTCTCCTCTAGGAATCCTCTACTCTACGGAGCGGCCCCTCCCCCTATCTCTCCTCTCCTACGCTCACCCCCCTTTCTCTACTCTAGGATTCGTCTACTCTACGGAGCGGCGCCCGCGTCCCACAGCGCATGTGCGTCCACTCCCCCCTCTCTACTCTAGGAATCATCTACTCTACGGAGCAGCTCCCGCGTCCCACACCCCCCACAGCGCATGCACGTCCCCTCCCCTTCTCTCTCCTCTCCTACGGTTCCCCCCCGTCCTCTCCTCTAGGAATCCTCTACGGAGCGGCGCGCACGACAGGTGGTGTGACAGCTGCATACTCCGCTGGGGGGCGCCACGGTAGTTCTGCGGTACGAAAATGACAGAGCGCGCGCGCCTCATTCTCTCTCCTGTGCAGCGCCGCGATGAGCGCCCGGACCGCTGCCGTGAAAAGAGAGCGGCGACGTTCCTCCCGCTCGAGCTAATTATCTCCCCGTTGCTTCGCATCCACACATGGTTCCCTTTAGCGGGAGATGGGGAGTTTTTTTTTTGTATAGTTAAGTTCGGCGACTGAGTTTGGTTTGGGATCAGTGCGTGATTATCCAAGCATGGGCCGGGCGCGATCAGGGAGTTGGTGTTCTTTTGCTTGCTGCGTTCAAGAATGTTCAGTGGCGCACGATAAAAATTCAACGAGCTTTCTTATTTTTAAGGCAAAAACCTTAGATGCGTCATCAAACGCAAAAAGTGGCCATTGGCGCGTCGGTGGCAGCACGAAGTGATGCAAAAGTTCGTCATGTGACTCCGTCATGACTTCGCAAATCGCCAAACTTTGACAGCATTATGACGTCAGATAACGTAACGTCATACGGTGACGTCATCCCGTGACATCGCCGCTTGATCAAAGGTGGGCAGATCCCGCCGTAAGCACTGCGGAACCACGTGAGGTGCAGAAAGCTTTCGGCGGGGAGGCTAATCAAAAGTATTGACTGGGAACGAAAAAGGAAGAACATGGCTTTCGCCTTCGAGTAGTTTTGAATGCCTAGAGAACCATGTGACATTTTAAATTCTTACGAAACCGTGTTCTCATCGTTCGCTTATGGGTTTCATGTGTTAATTTAATACTGCCCCCCTTGTTCTTGCTGTCGTGCTGCTCACATTTGCTTTGGTGTTAGATAATTACCCGTTGAAACCGTTTTGTTCAGGCGGCCGTTGTTGGGGCCGTTGCCAGTTTCTGGCCTGGTTGTTACTGATTCCGTATTTATTCCAATGCTTTGGGCAATTAAAATTAGCAAGAATGAAGCTGAATCACGTCGCTCATGGTAAACGCGACATATATGTATTCGTTTACTGCGTTCAGAAACACGAGTGAAATTGGGATCATTTGCTGATGCCAGCAGATGTCATGTCATACTTCAGCCTTCTGGCAAAAAGTTGTGTTCGGAAGGCTATATATAGCATGACCTTCAAAGACATTTCGTTGCTTTTTTTTTCTTAAACATGCGAGTGCAGCATACTTCATAGCGCCGTGAATTCTTGTCACGTGTACGATATTGCAGTTCTCCATACGATTCTCTAATTGAACCAATTGATACACATTGGCCTGTTGCATCGTAGGCACTTCCTCAGAGGACTATCGGACTTTGTTTTGGAAGACATTCCATGAAAAAAGACTACTGAGGGATGAAGAAATCCTTCGCAGTGAAATTGCCCGTTTTTAATTATTGCTGCTGATGCACGTTTTTGTTTTCCCCAAACGCGTCATTGTATGCGGCGAATACTTACGTAAAGGCTGGGTGCATCGGATGCAACAGCATGGTCAAATCAACAGGAAATATGTTTTTTTCATCCTTTAAAGGAGCGTATAGCGGAGACGAGGAAGAGGTCAAATATTTTCTGAGATATTTTTCTTCTCAAATATTTTTCGGCGTGCGGCTCGAGGTGAACTGGTGTGGACTTATGAATTGACTTCAGTTTAGGTTTCGGCTATTCATCGTGATTTCCCGCAAAAGCTTCTCACGGTGACTACTTTTATGGTGCCGACCTTCCATGGCGTAATCCAAGAGAGTTAAGGCACTTCACGTGACATTGATGGCGTGCATGTACGCTTGTGCAAATCTGCTTCCGTAAAGGGAATGTAATTTACGCTTTTGTTATGAGATTTCCATTGCTTCTCGCAACGATTCCAAAAGAAAAAAAAAAGCATACGGTGTTATGTTATCCCGATGGCAGCTGTCATAGGTTCATGATCTGTAAATGGCTCATTTGTGGTCCTTTGCCTATGTCTTAAAGGACCCCTGACACCAAAATAATGGGAACCTCAAGGATGGTTGTGTTGTTTGAGTGTCCTGTATACGGGGGCACTTCCTTGCCGATTATTAGTGCTGGACGTTAGCTTTAAGGATAATTTAATTTGGTTTTAAAGGTAAGCTTGAGCGCTCATCTGAGTTGGCAGCCCCTCGCGACATCGCCACTGGTATGTCATAGACCGTGGCCCCGTGTGACGTTCCACGAGTGAGGCGAGTATTGTCGACGTCAGAGAAGATTTGCGGGGCGCGCACTGTACCCCGACTGGCACCCCGGTGAGGACTTTTGTTCGTCACCCCAACTCGCTCTGTTTTCGGCCCGTTCTCAAAGGTGGTTTTGGCTTCTTACGCCAGGAATGATCTTCTTTTTTCCTGAGGGGGGACGCGATGAAAGCGCATACTTTCATTCTTCGCCCCGCGCGGGTCTCCTGATTTGAAAACGGCGCATTCAGCGTCACCGAAGCTTGTGCCAGTGGCCTCCGAGATTGTGCTTGTGCCATGGCCTCCGAGCCCATGCTTGTGCGCACGTAGTCTCAGGCGCTCCCCCGTTGTGGCGCGCTAGTTTCTTACGGTATTTACATGGGCGTTTTGAACTGTCACAAAATTGTTCTCAATTAGGGACGCTAGCTTTAATTATACGATGCATTAGAGCATTTACGATTCAATTTCGGGATTACCAGACCCAAAGCTACAAATTGCAGCAAAAAGGTCGCAAATAGAACTTTCGCTGTCAGGGGTCCTTTAACGAATGCAACGCGTAGTGTGACCGGAATTTCTTTTGCAGCGAGGGCATTTAAGGGAATCTGCGGCACGTTTTTGGGTGTCCGGTGTTTGCTGATCGTTATCAAAATACGGCGCTCGAGGCCCTGCCATAATTTTTGGGGCCAACTGCGCCTAGGTGTGTGCGCACAGCGGCCAATTCTGTGCTTTTCTGGACCTTTCAGATTCAGTAATCTCGCCCCCCAGCTCCAGGTACGTACCATAGCAACGGACGCCTGCTCTGAATGCGTACTGACTCTAACGGAGGAATGTTTTTGGTGCGTTGAGCCGTGTTTAGAGTGCATGGTATGTATCTGGCGCTGGGAACTGTCTGTCTGTGGTCCTCACTAATCTATCGCTGTCCGAGTCATTCTTCCAGTGTCGTGACTTCTTTATCTCACATGAGTGTGCACACTCGTATATACCATACTGACCACACTCTTTCATCGCATGTTTGCATCTGTTCTCAGCGCCACTCGTTCGCAGTCGCACACAGGGTGGAGGCCTGTCAGTATGTCTGAGTAAAACTATGTTTCTGCTAACTCTCTGCGGATGAACATTTAGCTGCAGATGGCGTTTCATCTACAGTTTAACCGTAGTTATTATTATTATTTTTTTTGCGTTCGCCTGCTTTCATTCATTTGCAGGTTAGGTGAACTTCCATCTCCTGCACCTTTTTTCTGCACACTGCTGCATTTTCTGACATTTCGTTTGTAAATTCACGGCATCGTCTCCGGATGCCTTAAAGCAGGAACCTTTTACTTCGATCACATCGACTCTCTGATGAGTTGAGATATGGACAAAAGAAAGGCCCGCGCACTGAAGTATTTCGATCTAGGCTTTTTTTTTTTTTTTATTCTTTAGACCTCTATTTGTCGCATGCTGTTGCCCTAAAATTCCCAGTATGGATGGGCAACGCAAAAAAAGAAAAAACAACAACAAAACAACAAAAGAAATCTGTATTATAGAGAAAACATAATTGCGTGAGATAAACAATCAAACAAGAAATGAGCAGTATTTGTTCATGCAGTGCAGGGCCGTAACTAGGGGGGGAGTTGAGGGGGGTTCTGACACCCCCTCGAAATTTCTTGATGCTTTAACTTTTCGGGTGATACTAAAGTATTTACACGCCTTCACATCGACCCCCAGTTACCAAAGTTAGCCGTTCGACACATAAACACCCCCGAAAAAAATTCCTGGCTACAGCCATAATGCAGTGCGTCATGAGATTCGTTAAGATTATTCTAATTGGATACAGAGCGCGGAAAGAAGAAAAATTTACAAATATGGCTCTTGCCAAAATACGGTGTTAGGAAGTGTAGGCAATGGGAAAAGGTACTGTGTGTGTTAACTAGCCAATTTGCCGTTAAGAAGCAAGGTAAAAAATATTCAAGCTGCGAAATGTTGCTGATAATTATGAGTGTAGTAGCAGAATTGTGTTTAGTTAAGAAACAAGTCTGACAGATTTTGGGTCTTCGAATGTCTAGCTTAGTAGAAGGAATCCCAAACCGAATATAGAAGGTTAGGTCGCATAAATGCTAAATGAGGAAGAACATTACTGTTAGATGGAGAACGTTAGAAGTTTATGTTCTAAATAATTATTGATGTAAAATAAAATTATCAGCACAAGGGAGTTGTGAGAGATCAAGTATACGCAAATGTGTCATAGTGAAAACGGTGTTGTTGTGAAATGTAAAACTGAGTAATAGTCATAAATTTTAACTTCTCGGGAGTTTCATACGTCTAATAGCGGCGAGTTTATATATATATTTTTTAGAATAGTTTTTGTCGCGTAAACTTTTGCTTGACTAAATATTAATACGGTCACGTTACGGAGGACTTCCGGCTCACAAGCAGAAAACGAGCGAGGAAAAAAAATAGAGGAAAAGGAGGCTTTTCAAAGTCGTGCGCATCGCACGACGCATTATTTCGATGCCATAGGTCAAGGGCATGTTGCCCGTGCACGTTTTTGAGAATGTGTTATGTGTATTTGATTTAAGCATGCCCGAACGTAAAATACGGTCACTCAATGTATGCTGCGCTAACCTGCGCCCATACATATCGGTGCTCTGAATCATTCCACACAGTGTCTGTCTCGGTAGTCAAAGGTATAGACATAGAAACCATCGTGAGAGCGCAACAAAACACGACACACAAGGAGGAGAAACAGACGAGGACAGGCGCCTGTCCTCGTCTGTTTCTCCTCCTTGTGTGTCGTGTTTTGTTGCGCTCTCACGATGGTTTCTATGTCAAAGCACCAACTCGCCCAACAGTCAACTCTTCTGTAGTCAAAGGTAGTTCCTTAATTTCATCATCTTAGTAAGCTACACCTCATGGCAAGTGCAGGTGCTTAAAGTTTGCGTCCGAACAAAAAAAAAACAAAAAAAACCGCTACCTTGTAATAACGCTGCATACGTGAAAGGGCATATGTATAGCATTCTAAACGTACGATAATTACTACGTTTGTATACTACCATTCCCAAGAGCTTATGTCTAGCCTTCGTCCATAATGTCGATGTATCACAATGCGGTGATGTAATACACGTAGAAGTACAGGTAATTGATTAACGAAAGAACAAAAGACTTGGCTCTCTATCAGCAGGCGCCTTATCGTTCCTTGCCTTTCACAGTTTCTCGACATGAAGCACTTATAACGATCCACTTCTGCAGTGAAGTGGATATTTGCACATTTTTGTGTAGATAGGAACTACAGGCTAGTAAATAAAACAAGCGCACTTGAGGCTGTTACAGATGCACACATTCAACTGTAGACAGCCTAATGCAGCAGTACGGGGCACATTTATATATATATATATATATATATATATATATATATATATATATATATATATATATATATATATATATATATAAATTCTCTTACCGTTGTACATGCACACACAGCGCGTACGTACTTTCACTGTACGTGAAAGCTTCGAACGGTTTGAACTGTAAACTGTGCTTGGTAGCGTACCACGAAATGAAATATGAAATCGATGAAGCACGTGGAAGGTTTGTTCCGATCAGAACAGGTTTTTCCGAGTGTAACGCCAGGTTGATATGCGAAGGCGTCAATTAAAAGAGACATATCGGATGTATACGCCGTACTGCAGCTGAATACTTCGTACGCTCTTTCTAACTTTCACTCTCTTTATCACGTCCCTCCCTTTCCATTCACCTTGCTTCTCTATATATCTGTCTGGTGATGGATGTGCATACTAAACGAGCTGGCGCCGTGTCTGTGAAACAGCTCCGAGCCGACAGTTCGAGCTGGGGACCACGTACAAGTACAGCTTGCAAAGCGACGTCTTCCTGAACGAAGCAGCGCCCCGGCCAGCGGGCAAGACCAGCAAGAGCGTTGGCTACGGTCTCAGGGCGGCCGCTGCGGTCACCTGCCTTTGGAAGAGCCCCCACATGATCCTCTTAACAGGCTATTTCGGGTGGAGGTAAGTGTGTCTCATGCATGGCGCTGCTTACCTGCATGTATAGGAATTGTTTAAGCATTGCGCGTTGTTTTTGACATAGTCCCCAGAGCAACATAAATTTGTTCGCAGCATATATTCAAACCTTCATCACCGATTATACTGCCTGACTAATTTCACCCTGTGCATGAACTGCCCGCGAAGTATACGGCGGCGGAAAACCTCTAACAGGTCTTTTTGTAGTTAATTGATTGACTGATTGATTTATTTACGTTTTAAAAGCGAAATCAACGACGGATGCCGTAGTGGAGAGTTCTGGAAAGCTTTCGATCATGTGCCACATGGCTGGTAGGGTTGCCACCTGTCCGGTTTTAGACCGGCCTGGCCGGTTTTTGAGACAGCGGGCCGGTTGCCGGTTCGCACCCGCCGTCATTGGCCGGTTTTTTCAGATCAGTAAACGAAGCGTCATTGTAATCACGGGTATTTTGATGCCAGCAATTAGACTGGTAGGTAGCTGAGTGTGCCGTTTTTGTTTGTACATCAGGTTTCTTTGGCTCAAGAAAAGCAATGTTACATTAAATATCACTGCATGCCAAACACCCTACGTGGCGTCTATTGGTTCAACGTTAATTTAATCTCATGGTAGCTCAACCCCCCCCCCCCCCCTCCGTCGAAAGGGCCGGTTTTTTGTTCGAGAAAAGGTGGCAACCCTACAGGCTGGGGATGGGCAAACGTGCACCGTATATCACTGTACGGGCATTTTTGCTTCCGTGTTCGCGTGCGTCAGTTGCGAAACATAAACTTTTACAAAACAGGTGATCTCAGGGACTAATGCGCACACAAAAATTGATGCTAAAGTCAGTAAGCGCTATAGTTGCAGGTCAGCTCTGTGTCGTTCGTATTCTTCTTTACGCTCAATTTTTTTCTGTTTTCTCCGTTCATTTGTTGGCAGTATCCTCGCCATTACCCTTGCACTCATCCTCGCTGTGATATTAATAAACTAGGCAGCGCCTCAAACACTTTTTTATAACCCAAATTTAATCACTCCCAAGCAAAAATTGGCAAATTTTGGGAAAATTACCAGCCGAGGTAAATGCAGTGTTATACATTTTGCGTAAGGAAACACCCAGGTGAGCGATGGTGCGTTGTGTCTAAGATTCCAGGAAATACCTGGAAACGAGTTCAGATCGTTCCCCAGCTGCACGTGCGCACTCAAAGGCACATACTTCTAACGAATACATCTAGGCTTGCCCAACATTACCAGTGCATGTTCTCCTGTCAGCTGACCGCTGCCGTGTATTGCGGTTTGCTCGTGCAGCTGTCGCAGGTACACCTGACTGTTGTGCCAGCGGACACGCCGGAGGGCAGCCGCAGCCAGCATGCGTCGCAATGGGACGCGGCATCGCCGCTGCCTCTGTATGTCCTCCAGCAGAGCAGCGAAATCGTCAAGGTCTGGTCGCACGCCGAGTCGCTCACCAGCGTCAACATCAAGAAGGCCGTGGCGAGCATGCTACAGTACCAGCTCACGCCCGAGGACAAATACCAGGTCCTCTTTCCAGCTATATGTTATGCGCGCACATGCATGGGTTTCCAAAGAATGCCAGTTAGCGCAGAAGACGGATGAGCGCTTTTTATTTTTTGGTCGAGCAAAAATTGTCTACGCAGCTGCGCAAAAATTGCTTCTGCACGCACAACTACGCCATAGTGTCGTACATTAATTGTGGATCCGTTCTTCCAAGTTAGAAAATCAGAGGAGGTTCATCGCCTTTCGTATTTTCGTCCCGCAGCCCGCTTATCTGCTTCGGTTTGCAAAGAACTCGTAGGATAATCTTGCAAGTTGCATAAAGGTGCGCGATTCCTCGAAATGTGCACCAACAATAGAATAAACGTCGCCTTATTTTTTATGTTGTTCCCTACATATCAGGCTTTGCTACAGGGCACTGCATTTCAAGAGCGCAGTGAAACAGCGCTCATGCTTCCGCCTGCGGACGTATTTGATTGATTAATTGATTGATTGATTGATCATTTTAATTTCGTTAAGCTTCGAGAGAATTCGAGGGCAGAAGGTGGGCATGCCTGACAAAAGCCCCTGCCCATACATCCAATGTATGCAACAGCTCTCACATATACAGTCGAACCCGCATGTATCGAACTTGCAAAAAAAAAAAAAAAAAAAAAAAAAAAAAAAAAAAAAAAAAAAAAAACACGGGAATTCAGTTTGATATGTCGTTATAATTCGATATGTATTTCCAAAGAATTTACCACATTCTGGGTGCGAATTTCCTTGCACTAGTTGTCTTCACGGCGCTGTTTCCCAATAATGCATTTGAAGGCCGCTTCACGGCACTACGCGGGGACTTTACTTATAACTTTTATTTTTCCGCAATTTGTAGTTTAGGACAGTGGCGTGAATCCACAAAAATCTCAAGAGGGACACACATCCTGATGCCATGGCGGCCATTTTGTTTTTCATAAACATAAAAATTTAACTTGTTTTCAAATAAGTTAAAAAGGAAACGAGCAGGGGCCTGAGCAGCCAATAGTTGGCAAAGTTATATGTGTAACTCTTAGGTATAGGCTCTAGCATATTATAAGCTAATACGTCATTCGGGTTAGCACTTTCTTGTTGTTGTCATAGCGCGCAAAGGCGCATCTTTTCTTTAAATTCAGTTCCAATCGTGTATAACTGTTAGCCTTCCCACGATTTACCCCTGGAATCTTTCTTGTAAAGTGTGTTTATAATCACCAGTAATTTTTTACAACATTATGTTCAAGCAGTCGATTCATACATCATTGTCAATGGCTTCCCACCAGATCATCTACATAAGTAAGTAACGGTACGGTGATCGAGGATTCTTTATTTGCATAGCGCTTCAAAGGCTCAGCATATAAACTTTTGCGGCACCTCAGAAGGCACCCGTAGCATTTCGGAAAGCACGACTTCTACAGTGCCTTTTTGAAACCACAAACAGCTTTCACTCTTGTACTTCGTTTCTACTCATTGGAAAGGCTTCAGATTTTCAGAGTTCCTTTTAAGGAGAGTACGTTATGTTTAACTGTCAAGCGATTCAAATATGGTGTTTGAACGATATATCTCAAGAGAGACACTTGCCAAGAGCTCCTCCCCCCCCTCCCCCCCCCCCCCCCAGCCTGAATACAAGAGAGGTCAGTACCCCCCCCCCCCCCCCCCAGAACCCTGCTTCATTATTTACGCCACTGGTTTAGGGAGCGGTTTATAAGCAGGGGCGGGTTATGAGTGAGAAAACGTGGTATATATGTAAACAGAGCCTCAAGACATCTTCATGCGCAGCTGCGCGTACTCGTCGAGCGCAGGAAGCCCCTATTCTGCCTTGGCCCTAATGTTGGTCTCGTTTTTTCAATATCATGCTCGGCGTGCTTCTTGGGATGATGTACGCAGCGGCGACGTCAGACTTCTTTTGTCTACGTTCAATTGGGCCGATTGTCGCTATCGTTGCAAAGAGCAGCCATGTTTTTTTTTTCTCGTTTTGCGGCAGCCATTGCGTTAACAAAGGCAGCGGAGAAGCGAATGTCGAGCACGCCGGATGGGCCGATACGCGCGACGACGAGGAATCATGGGAGAAAGCACGCGATGGCAAGCGGTAGTTTCTACTCGCTGTGCTCAGCACCCTCGTAATCACACCACTCACTTCCCAAATGCATGCGGAAAGACCCCTTCCGTGAGGAAAAGTCAACTTTTCACATAACCCGACGTTTCACGTCGCCCGACGTTCGATACATGAAGTGCTTCCGGCTGTTTTTATTCGATATAGCCGTAAATCTTTCCCATGCACTGACGTTAAAATAGCGCCTGTGTTCGCAAAATAGTTCGACATGAAGGATAATTCAATTTACTTCGATATAGTCGGGTTTTACTGTGTCTGGTTACAGTGCGCTTCCTCCCAAACACGCACTTAAAGGATGCCCTGTAACACTTTTTCAAGTAATCTTCAAACGGCTTCTTTAAAGTAGCTTATTGCATCACGAATGGAACTGCCGCAAAAGGTTTTAGAATCCGCCAAGAAAGAGCGGAGTCACAGAGATTTGTAGCACGCTGTAAGCGCTTTCTCTGTTCTCTCGTCCCGACGAGCGCGCTGGAAGATAAGCCGCGAGGGATGACACGGGGGAAATAAGTTACGTCACGCGCGCGTCATGACCTTGGGCACTTTCTTTTCTTTTTTTTTCTTCGGAACGCGCGGCCTTGCTTTCAGTGGGATCGCGAGCGAGTGCGTGGGCCCGTTGCGCCATCCCGCGGTGGCCGCTGTAACTATGCAGATCACGATGCTCAAATCAAGCCGATGGTCGTGGAACTTTGAGTTGATGGCGCGATCATTCGGGTTTATGGCATCATTCGTCGAGAGAAGAATGAACGATTTCTAGATTACATTGAGAATTACCTTTAATTCCAGGCCGCATGCTTACATTGAGAATTACCTTTAATTCCAGGCCGCATGCTGCGCTATAATGTTTGGCTCAGATGGTCTCACGAGTCTCGACTACCGATCGGCGGCGTTGTCTGACCATGCTGAAAAATTGTTGCAGGGCCCCTTTAAAATGCGAATAGAAAACAACGTAACGGCAATCTTACGTGTACGTACACGCTTCGTTCTCGAATCTGTCACGAGTATTTCCCGGGATTGTGTGCGTGTGCGGGTGTGTGTGTGTGTGTTTTCTATCTGACTTTGTACGTCTGAAAGTTATTAATTGCGTGTCGTTCTAGGTCGACGTCTCCGGACGGTGCTCGGTGTCGTTCAAGACGGAGCGCAACATCATTACGAAGCACAAATCTTCATGTACACACCCTGACAAAACGCAGTTCATCAACCCTAATCCCGTACGTAAATGCAACACATTTGACATTGCTTATAACTACGCACTAATGCGATTTCTCCGCAGATCGCCTTTCGAACAGATTTAGTTACAGCGCCTAAAGCTCGCATCCATGTTCAGTTTTGCGTTCAGTTACGGCTGATTACTAACGATCTGTGATAACGTTTACTTTCCAGATTCAGTCGCCTACGGTACTAACGGAGTCAACGTCATTGTACGAGCTGCTGCCCGACATGACAGCTCCAAAGAACGTGAGAATTAGTGAACGAACTCAAATGTATGTGAACATCCTGAAGGAAGCCAGCATCTTAGTCAAAGCAGAGTAAGTACACGTGCATTTCTTTAGCAGTACACATATGTGACCAACGTCGCCTGAATAGAACCAGAAGCCAAAACAGCTTGTTCCTCTATTCAGACGATGTTTGTGTGATGAATGTTAGTACGTTAAGGTCGTAATCTCCGGTGCAGCTGAGCTTGAGCTGCGGAATAGGTCAATCAATAATGAACAACGCCTGGGACGAGCCAAATAATAATAATAATAATAATAATAATAATAATAATAATAATAATAATAATAATAATAATAATAATAATAATAATAATATCTGACGTTTAACGTCCCAAAACCTCGATACGATTATGGGAGACGCCGTATAGGAGAGGGCTCCGGAAATTTCGACCATCTGGTGTTCTTTACTGACATCACGCAGTACACAGGCCTCTGGCATTTCGCCTCCATCGAAATGGGGGTCGAGCCAAAGGAAACAGAAGATTTATGTGAAAGCAAACCTCGGATACAGCCCGGAATCAACGCATTCTTGCTTGCTGCTGCGGTCGTTGAGACCAAGAATGAATCTCACGATTGCGTGAAATGAAATCATTCCGCTATTAGCGACTTCATAGACGGCAGTATTGAAAACCATGTGCGCCGATTTTAGTTCACTATTATTGTGGCAGCACGGCCATCCGACCACGTACCTTCTGCCTGTCTATAACTCGGGCTGCTGCACAAAGGGTTTGTGGTTGAGCACCAGTAATGCACAAATTGGCGGCGATTTAATGCAACTTGAGCGCTAAGCTGCCGGCCTGGCTTGCATTGACGTAGTAATCGTCATGTGTACTATTGTTAAAATTTTACTTAGCCCAGGAAATGTTGCTTTAACTTTGCATGTGTATCTCCAACCAATGAATCTCAATTAATAATGACCATATGATAGGAGAAAATGCAAAAAACTCACAAAATACAGAAATCCTAAGTATTCTTTCAATGTTAGAAGTGTACCTATATCCTAGTCTTGTTGACCGTTGCGCAGAACAGGTGACATAATAGAGAAGAAGCAAGGAGGGCTGCAGATAACGACGTATATCACTTACCTTTTGCGATAACGCACATACATTAACGCCTCTTGCCGACGGGGCATATGAGTTCCTTAGCTTTTTATCGCAGCTGGGTCCGTGACTTTGTAGGAATAACATGATATATATTCCCGTGAGGCTGAAATCTCAAAAGAAACAGTCCATTTATGCGTGGCTATCTAACAACGGCCCTTAGCTACGGCGCCATGAATTCTTTTCGTGCTGCGCTGGCAAGGGTCTACTGAAACGCGTTGTACAACGAAAGTGATAATGTATAATGAAGCAATTGCTTCATTGTTTACTAGTTTATTTACGTCTATGCAATCCCTTCTTGATGAAATCACCGACTCGCTTTGCCGCCAGACAGAACCTGAGATTATATATTCCGACAGTCGTGCTTTAAGCATATGATTTCCGTTAAAGGGATATGACGTCATTGTTTCTTTGCGTCTATTCGCATTTGAAAAGTATGCTTCAAAGTTAATAACTAGCAACTGAATTAATAAAACATCGAGACATCGTTAACGACACACGGCGATTTGTTTTTCAATTGATGTCCGCCGTTCAGTGTTATCCAGCTGACAGGGCACTATTTCGCTATCTGCCACTGGGAATTTGTACGTCTGTTTCAACTAAAAAAGCCACCGAGGGAATTGCTTCCTTCCGAATAAAAGTGTCGTTGTTCAGCACTGTCATCCATTGCCTTCCCCGCGTAATGTCCTTAGCGTTGATTTTCATTTCTGGATACCACAATTTATTACGGCGTAGCTGTTATACACTAGTTTCCAGCGGATGGCTGCGTGTGTGCACCAATCTCCTTGGCGTATCGAGTGCTAGACCAAAAGCAACAGCGGTTGCCGTCTCGACATTAACCGCTTCGGCGGCGCACCTGTCGCAGCCGCTGCCAGTTGTTTTGCGGCGGTGTCCAGGTGTTGGAATAAACGTCCTATGCAGGACAACATGTACAGCCGACATATAGAATTGCACACATCAGGAAAGTTCTGGCTTCACGAAAATTTAATTTCAAACATGCGTTTAGCCATGCGCTCTTTAAGGCAGCTCAAACGAACGCTAGAAAGACGACTCAATGCCGATGCCGCCCGAAACAGCGCTCTAGAGATTTCCGTATTAAACAATAAAACTCTACGCTTGACAATCTCAAAAAGAGATTTCGTGCTCGTCAGCTATGCTGGTCAGCCACCTTCACCAAGTGGATTGGTCTCGAGTTTTTTAAAGCACTTTTACATTAAGATTGTCCCTTCATCAGAAGATTAAAATTCGTATTGAAATATTTCGATGAGTGGAATTCACTGCCAAATTTTTATCCATTGTTAGAAACTATTACATCGGGAATCTTAACAACTGCATCTTCTGCGGAATTTTTCGGAGTCATAAGCTTATATACACCGCGAAAGGGAAACAATAAATAGGCGCTTCCATCAATACACACATAAACATCTGATGGCAAACACCTCTAATGGCGTTGCAGACGTCGACATTTTGAAGTGTTTTAATTCTGCTTATGTTAACGAGTTATTCTCACTACTAAAATATTCATTTTGGTTATAGGCGCTGATATCAGCTTATTCAGAGCTATACTGGTGTCTCATGAAACATAGGCTGCGGAACGTTTACGTTAAGTGTATGAGTATTGGAAACTAAGTTTTTCATAAATGCTGCGAAAAAAAAATAAATAAAATAAGCGGTTTTCAGACGAAACATTCTTGTACAGAGCAACTGCATTCTCCTTCATTATTGTGGTCTGTCACTAAATCTCCTTGTGCTGCTGTAAGCGTCTGGGGAATATTGAATCAACGCTTATTGTTGATGGGTTGTCACAGATGTTAGACATGAACTTTCGAAAGTAGATTCTATGTCTGCAACTACTATAGCATGCTGTAACATAATAAGGAAGGTATAGAACAGTTTTCCGGCAGTGCCGAGCGTTGATGCTTTGCTATGCTGTGCGTGATCGTTTACTAAGTAACACGAACGAGTTGCAGTGTACTAGAGCAATATATTTTCACTACTACAATACCACAGCTACATGAATGGCTATCATTCTCGGAACGGGGGGGGGGGGGGGGGGGGCGTATGTAATATACGTGCTCGTTTTATTTGATTTAAACAGAAAACCATGGTCATCGTGTGTCCAGCTGTAATCACTATTATGTACCGTTATAAGCCTGCAATAACCAGAGCCCTTTGGTTAAGCCTCATTTCGCTAGCATTCGTTAGGTACGTTAGCTGGGGAGAGACATATTGTTTTCTGCTTGCCATGGCTTTGATTTGTATTGTCTGTGTTATTGACATTTCTTATTGACCATATAGAAGCCATTTTGCATGCGGAGCGCCGACTTTCTTCTACGGTCTTTGACTCGACTCCCTTGAGGTCATTTTCATCTTAAAAAAAAAAAAAACAGTTCTTTTTGAGGTCGTGAAAGCCGCGACGAAAATTCGCGTTGTCATATAATAAAGCATACCTTGTGAAAGTACCTAAATGTTCGTGTTCATAGGAATTCTTATATGCTCTCGCGGATAACATAATTTTGGTTGAACCTTAATTTATTCTACAGGCATACCTACAAGCTCGAATCCACCTCACCGTCCGGTCAAACGTTCACTGCAGCTACAGAAGCAGGAAGTCATCCGAGAAGCTGACCGCCGGTAAATGATTCCACTGAGTTTGCATGCGTTTCATCATGCCAACTTCGCCCCTCGCCGACTTGAACAGGGTGGTGCAGTGGAGACATGTACATGCGGGAAAGCGGCCGCGCACGACACTGATCATTCGAGATTTACAAACTCGGTTTGTTTCTCCAGGCGATCAAGTTACTTTTTTTTTGCACAAACATACTTTTCGGAAGTACACCTAGTAAAACCTAAAAATATCCGCTGGACGCCTCTGGTGTAATTTTTCAAATACATTCCAAGCGAATTTTTGCCGTCGCCTCGCCATGATCAGTACGGGATCCGAGTTTGATAAGATGCTGTATCACGCCTCGCGAAGCTTATTAAGTTGGTACGAGGAAAATCGTGCGAGGGTGAATGGACAAGGATGTCTTCTATAGCACCACCAGTAAGGGTATATAGAGAGGATGTGGGCGGGCACCAGTTTTTTTTTTCGTGCAGCGGGCCACGGAATGCATGATACCATTCGTAAAGCGTTTTTCATTGGCCATTTCGGAATACGTCAGGGCCCTCACATGTGCGACGTGGAGTGTGACGACACGGAACAAACGGAATGGTATTCCGTATTCTGTGGCCTCAGCCCAGGCGTGGCGGATGTGCTAACCCTTGGCACGGCTGTGCGCATCAGGGCCCGCGCGCCAGGTCTTGCAGGTAATAGGTAATCTATCTGCAAGTGTTAGTTCGCAGATACAGTACACTGCTGCGGTTCATCATTTAAGGCTGATTTTGCATGCCGTCGCCATCATCACAACATTCAGCATCCGCAGTCCAAACAGAATCTACAGCAGAAAGGTTATATATTTGAGAATTGTAATGGCCCACAAGATAGGTTCCCTTTGATGATCGAGGAGCTTACAACAAAAAATAATAATGTTAATTTTTGTGCATGGACGTCTTTCTTTAATACATTGCAGCAAGAATTTTTTTTCGTGTGGTTGGCATTTCTGTTGTTGCAGGTCAAAAAGTCACTGAGGACACCATAGTCGCGAGGCCGGAGCTGAAGAAGTGCACCAAAAACTGCAAGTCTGTATGTGAAAAAATTTTTTCAATTTTCGCGTAACATAGTGACAACGCAGTAACGTGCACGCTTTTCAAGGCACATTCGGGATAATGAAAGCAAGCCATCGATAGATATCTTAAACGAGGGACGAAGCCTGTTCTCGCTAAATAAATTGCCAAAACTCGCCGCACTATGAATTTAGTATGCTTGTATTAAATACCGCAATAGAAACATAAAACTTAGAAGTTTTGGGATATGGATAAACCAGCCCACAACCTACGAACACTTAATTATGTGCGATTTATTCCACCGGCCATGTAGCCTGTTCATGAATCATTCGTCACTGCACGCGTTCATTTAATAACGAGACGCATTGCAAACATCAGTTGAATAAAAATAGCTTTCGGAGACCGCTTTAGCTGGAGAAAGGGGAGAGGGGGGCAAGGAGGGTAATGGCAAAAATATCGGGGGGAGTGAGTGGGAGGAGGACATGCAGGAGCGACAGGGAATTTCTCGCACGTTGTACGGTAGCTGGCGCTATTCTGTCTCTTTTCTTTGTCCTTCATGTTTCAAACATTGCGCCAGAAATGGCATGTTTAGCAAACTTGGGCACCAAGTCGCCCAGGAACAAGTTCTTCTATAGGTACTTTCCAGTGCGTTCCTATATAACGTTCCCCGAAGTGTTTCTCTGCCAAAAAAAAAAAAAAAAAAAAAAAAAAAAAAAAAAAAAAAAAAAAAAAACGCCTGCGGTTTGAGTGAATACCGCGCTGTTCTCTGCTTCTTCCAGCTGGCCGACAACGTGAAGTTGTTCGAGTCGAATCTCCGCGCGAAAAGCCTGGCCACCCTCAAGTCCGCCGTGTCGTTCCTCAGGCTGCTGGACAGCTTCCGGGAGGCCTCCGAGAAGGAAGTGCATGCCGTCCTCAAGAGCAGCAAAAACAAGAACATCACGTACGTGTACACTCGGCATGTCTCACTAGTGGGAGGGGGGGGGGGGACGCGAAAGACGCACATAGAAGTGATACATACGTAACGCCAAAAATACGAATGCGTCTTTGGGGAATATGGGTGGTACTTTCGGGCACCACCATAGGCGAGCGCAGGGTTCCCCTTCAGGGGGGCGCGAAGGTTCGTCGCAGCGCCCCCCCTCTTAGGTGACTAGGGGGGGGGGGGGGCTCCCCCCCCCCCCGCCTCTCGTGCGCACGCCTATGGGCACCACTATATATTTGCTCTATCAGCTGCCTCTGCAAACAGCAGAAGCGAAGTGTGTCGATGAAATTCACCTGCGTACATTAGACGCACGTTGGTGAAAAGCAGTCAACGTCGTCCTCTCGGTGCTCTCGCAGGAAGAGGAGATAGCTTGAGCACGTGTGTCGATTTCTCTAGCAATTATTTGGACCATAGTGCGGGAGTGACGAGGGCAAGGAAGACGACAAGGACGTGTGCCCGCCCTTGTCTTCCTTGAGCACGTTACTTCGGCACTATGGTCCCGATAAGTGATTGTAACCAACTATAGCCTAAAAACCCGTACTCTTAATTAATGAGCAATACGCAAATCGACACGTTGCTGTGGGCGCTATGGCTTCTGTATCACCGGCAAACTAGCACGTGTCCGTTTCCTACGTCACAGGCCTCAGCTTCTGGACCTGGCCGCAGCAGCGCAGACGATGGCCTCCGTCAAGGCGGCGCTTAAATTTCTGAACTTCAACTCCGAGAGTGACCTTGCCGAGCGCTTCCTCGTTGGCCTTATGGCCACATCTCATCCAAGTTCCGGCATCGTTACTGAAATCCTGGTGAGTCGAATGACGCCAATAAATGCATTATGAGACATAGGCGGAGGTGGGAGAGAGGGGTGTCAAATTGCCCCTGAACTTTTCATATTGTTTACGTATACATTACATACACTCACACCTGCACATCATACAGAGTTCGGATCCCCCCACCCCCGAAATAATATCCTGGCTATACCCCTGAAATGAAAACCAATGTGTCACCACGAGTCGCTATCGACTCAACGGTGCTTAACAGCACGAGCAACCAGTGGGGTACTTGCCGAGTTAGTTCGCAGCGTTTTCATTCGACTCATACTCCGTAATCACTGAGAAATGTTTGCTGAAATCCTACTTGTCCGGATGCTTGTTATTTTCGCATGTACTGGATATAATGAATATTGTTCGGCCTCTTTGTTTCCCCTGGTAGTTCAAAGTCCAGCTCATAAAATACTGACTGGATGAAGAACGTGCGCGTGCTTTACTACCGCTGATCACATGCGCTGTCGATTCTGTGCACCTCATTAGAACAGGTCACGAGGAAAGCTTCGTACGCAGTGTGAACCTTGATTTCGCAGGGCGTCGCTCAGAAGGACATGCGTAACGTGAAGAACAAGGCGGCCGCCGTGGCCACCCTCGGAGCCCTGGTCAACGTGCACTGCAAAGGCCACCGGGACTGTGCGAAGAGCGAGGTGCGTCCCTTTTTGCACTGTGATGCCGTCGAGTGTAGAAACAGCGCTTGCGAGTTTCGAGCTATATACGTTAACGTCGACCAGCCTCATCAGAGTACTCGTTCCCGTCTTCGCACCTAGAAGGAGCTTCTCAAAATGTCGCCCGCTAAAGCCTTTGGAAATGTTTTGCACATTTATTTTCATTGATCAGTACATCTCTGTTAAGTAAAGTCAACAGTGCAATAGTTGAAAAGGTGTGCCATTAGGAAGTCACGAAAGGTGTCATTATGTATACCGACCATGGACAGATTTCTATGTAGCTTTAACCTAACGTAAAAAAAAAAACTGGTGGTTTGTAAAGGTATGATTAAACATGTTTTAGGTAATATATGTTCAAGAAGGAAGAAGAAAACAAGTTTCAGACGAAAGAGGCGTTACCTGAATGTTAATATGTGGAAGACAAATCGTTGCATATATATCTCATGACAATTGATTTGAATTTAAACAGGACAAAGCTCTCATTCGCGCGTGATGCCTTCGCAGGCTGTGGGCGCGGCACTGAAGTTCCTCGAGGGCCAGCTGCGTCAGTGCAAGGACGAGCTGTGCTGGCAGATGTACCTGCGAGGGCTGCAGAACGCGGCGCAGCCGTCCACCATATCTACTCTCCTTTACGCCATCCGCAATGGAGGCAAGAAGTCCGTCCTTACCGCCCTGCGCGCACTTAAGAAGATCGGCAGCGAACACTTCAACGACCAGGTACGGCTTGTTTCACTTAAACTCATTTCGCGACCCCCTGTGTCTTAACAACAACAACAACAACAACAACAACAAAAAAAAGCAAATGTGCACACTCCTATAACTACTTTTTTTTGCGTCATTTTAGTTATACTGCAAAGAGGAGTTATAAGTATCTGTCATTTCTGATAGTCAGTCTGCTGTCGCGAAAGGACTACTGCGACACGCTATTCAAATTGAAACGAATACGCATGCGCATAACAGTGACTGAACGGCTATAGCAGGCGCTCAACGCTGTGCACTTTGTCGGCACTCGCGCACTGCGTAAAATGAGCCAACGGTACACATTTGTGTCTAATAGTAAGGTAATATCGTTGGATCAAACATGAGTGCTGAAATTCACTGCATTCTAAATAATTTCCCCGTTTTCTACAAATAGCATGCCGTTTAGGCACGTCTTGCTGATTAACGACATCCAGATATCCATGAATACAAGAAGTATGCACTTCTTCCGAAAGGAAACACTGGTATGCAACGAAAATGTTTAACTTTAAAATTGTAGTGGCACTAAAATAATTTAAATATACAAAAAAAGGAAAATGAATACATGTCGCTATTCGGATATATCGCTGTTTGGGAACAACCAATAAGAACATGTCGAGTTTGAGTGCGCAGCGACGGTGCCGTCATGACACAGAGGACTTAGAATGTGTCTTGAAGTGTCAATTACACGTTTCTGCATTTCCTCTATACACGTATATGCACGATCGCCTGAGGATCTCGAACGCAGCGCTATGTGAGCAAAGATGGGTGATCACGCACATAGACAGATACGAAGATTGCTATCCTCTATCTATACGGGTTCATGAGGTTGTGGGTAAAACTTGGAACTAGCTTGAAGTCTCTGCGTACCTTTTGTCTCTCTACTTTACCCTCCTCGTTTCTGACAACAGTTCAGGTGTCTTGCTCAAACTTGAGACAGATACAATGTCTATTTTAACGCGATAGTGTTAAAGAGCTTGTTTCGAAGAAATTCCGGCGTCGGCGTCGTTGGTTGTGAGCGAAAATTCGTGATCGATGCAAATAAATACCTAGTAAAAATATTTGGTCCGGGTGAGAATCGAACCCAGGCCTTCTGCGTGGCAAACGTGTTCTACCACGGAGCCACGCCACTGCTTGAAACTGGTTCGTAAGTAATAATAATATCTAGGGTTCTACGTCCCAAAAGCACGATATGATTATGAGAGACGCCGTAGTGGAGGGCTCCGGAAATTTCGACCATCTGGTGTTCTTAAATGTGCAGTGGCATCGCACAGTACACGGGCCTCTAGCATTTCGCCTACATCGAAATGCTACCGCCGCGGCCGGGTAACTGGTTCGTAAAGAAACGCTATAAGAGTATCATGTACAGTGGAAGGAGTCTCCTTAACGCATGTAATATTGCCTGGCAGAATCGTAAAATAGCACCAGGCGTCAAAACAAGTGGATTGCGCAACGAGTGGGTGGTTTAAAGCTCTCCACCCATTACAACTTGTGAAGCTGCGCAGGTGCGCGTTGCACTTTACGGTGAAGTAGTGGATACTTCACCAATTTACGAAAGGAAGAACTAAGGCGTAGTGGGCACTTAGCAACTGTACATCCAGTAGAAATTCTAGGATGATTTGAAGCGGCCAATGTTTCGCGCACAAACGTTCCTTTCCTTGCGGCATGGTTGAAGGCAATTTGCGCTGTGCCCGATTACGCAATCGCGTTCTACTCTTAAAGGCAAAGCTCAAGCGTCATCCAATTTTTTTCCCTCCTACTCCAAAACAACAAACGACAATAACAAACACAGCGCAATGGAAACTGCCTGCAGGTGTCACCGAGAGCGAAGTATATGGCCTATTTGCCCTTCTGCAATTGAACTTTCGCGTACGTCTTTTGTCGCAGGTGCTCGACGCATTGGAGAAAGTGTACGGGCAGGTGGACCGGCGTCACGACACTACGGCGCGTGCGCTGGCCGCCGAGCTCATCTTCTCCAGCTCCAGCCTGCGGCATATCGAGCGCACGCTGGAGCTTCTTCCCAGGGTCGAGGCTCCAGAACTGGCCACCTTCATTGCCAGCAAGCTGTTCGAACTGGTCGATCGCACGGACCGAGTCAGGTATTGGTCCCCGTGTTAGTGTGACACAGCGTGGACCCATGGGCCAGGGTTGCCGTTGCTGGCTACTTTGCGCCAAATTGGCTACTTTTCGGCCCCGTCTGGCGACAAAAATTTGCAGTTGGCGCCATGGCTATTTTCTGGCTACTTTTAAAGTGCCGATTTGGCGCATTAAGTAGCCATTTTTTCTCATATTTGCAGACGAAATACATTGTTTTTAAGCTTTTCTCTCGCTTCAGCGGATGCGTGCGGTCGTCCTCCACCCATCAGTAGGCTGGTGCGCATCGAGGCACCCTTACGCGACGCTTAGCGCGTCTCCAAATATGGAGTGGTGAATTTACGTGCATGGTGACGAACGCGTTGCCAGCTCGTAGCTCAAGCTTCCCGCCATCTGTTGTGATGCTACGCGCAAGTTTTACGAGTAATTTTAATGCGCAGTGCGTGTTCTCGTGCAAACTTATGGAAACAGACATCTGCAACAAAATTTAGCTGGCCTGTTCATCTACAACCAGAATTTCGTCCGCAGCTTCAAGGAAAATCTCTTTCAACTGACATGTTCCTACTAACTTGCTGGCTGAAATATCTTCTGGTCTTCTCTTTGTGTGCTCGTCATTTTTAGCGCTCGTTATTTCTGTGATCATGGACAGCCAACTAGCCCGACAGTCTGTTCTGCTGAAATATTCTAATATAACTTTGTGTCTGGCAAGAACTCATATTTTCTACATAAAATATATGCACGTGTAATGAATTGATCATAATTCATTCATTTAATTTATTTCCAACTTATCGGTGGCTTTCTATGGTCTTACTTATTCAAAATACTATTATTTATTGATCGATACTAAAGAATCTGCTCATAACATCACTTCTGTTCCATTTGGCTACAAATTTGGCGATAATATTAAATGGCATGGCTACTTTGGCTACTTTTGGCTTGAGTTCTGGCTCCTTTTCAAGTCCACCCAACGGCAACCCTGCCATGGGCGTCGGCAGGGTGGTGCAAAAGGGGCGATTGCCCCCCCTCAAGCCACATCAGCACTTGCCCCCACCCAAGCTATACCAGGGCTCTTCCCTTCCCCCCAGACGCGATACAACACGGGTTTGAACCCCCTAAGACCAAAATCCTGCCGACACCCATGCATGGACCGTGCAGTCAAAAATGATATTTTAGTACGGCATAACTTGTAACGTTTTCTTTTTCTTTTTTTTGGTGCGACGGAAGTTCGGTAGTTGTCACATGTACAAAGAATCTGCTGGGAACGATGTGCAGTTTGGCGACACATTCACGTGCGCTCTGTTTACGCAGTCAGCGCTTCCGCCACGTATGACGCGAAGATCGTGGTCGGTCAACTTTATGCGAGTAAGCGCATGGCCTTCACAATTGCGGCCATTTTTATGTTAAATTGCCGCATCAAGAATTAACCTAGATCAGTGGTTCTCAGCTATGGATGTTTCGGGGACCCCTTGTGGAACGGTGAAAGTGATGAGGGACCCCTTGAAGAGAGAGAGAGAAAAAAAAAGGGGGGGGGGGGTGTCATAAATTAACACAACATGCAGAGTTAAATCGGTGCCTTTTATTTCTCACCGGCGAAGAATCGTCAAACTAAATTGCCACACCAATTCGCTCTGAACAGCTTCTCAATAACAGTTTCGCTCTGCAGCCACATTCAACCTGTTTCTAGATATGTTTGCTCTTCAAATATGCAAGCCTAGAAAAAGTATGCTCGCGTGCATATGTCGTAGGAAACTGCAACAAAAGCTTTACAGCCATCTTATAGAGATGGGGAAGCACAAGTAAGCTCCCCCGCAATGCAATGATGTTATGCGTCCCCGCATAACATTATTGCATTGCGGGGTAGCATACTTGTGCATTGCGGGGGGAGCTTACTTGTGCGCACACTATGTACTGTGAGCCGCTGACACGGTACATAGTGTGTGCCTCTAAAAAAAAAAAAAATGTTTTTTTTTTCGTTTGTTTTCGAGGATGGGTTTCGCGGACTCCCTGGGGTGCGCGGGCCCCCATTTGAGAACCACTGACCTAGATGGGTTTCTTTTAGCGCCCTAGAATTTTTGCGACTTTGTTATTTCTCACTGTTCCGCAGTCAAAGCATGAAGGCGGTTCTGGAGAATCTGAGTGACGCGGCTGCTCAATAATGTGTATCATCGTACGAACGCCTCTTCCCGCTAAAGCCTGTTTTTTGTCTCGCCGACAGCCTTTGCCCTCTATGACGCGAGTAAATAATAGTTAAGGGATGTACTGCGCCAATCAGAAAGACCATAGTACGGGAGATGACCGCGAACGGCCGAACATTTTTCCACGATAGAACCCGTCGCCACGGCAATTCTGCAGAGCGTTCAAAACCTTTAGTATACTTTTGCGAAGTCCAGCTTTGGGTTGAGCTAACATGGGAAGTGCAGAGAGAAATGTTAAACTGCGTAACAATGACTCGACGGTGTTGTGTGGGCCGTTGCGGTAAAGACTGCAAATTCGATCGTTGACTAATCCCGGTGGCCCTTTCTGTAAATGGACGCGATGTCCGTGAAGTTTCGCTTCATTCAATAAAGGCCCAGGTGTAATCATGTATGAAGGTGCACCTAATTTATCGATCCTTCAGCGAACATCCTGCGCTGTCTGCTCATCCCCATCGAAGCATGCTTTTTTTTTTTTCGTAAACGCGCAACCGCGAGTCAGCGCTCATCTGCATCATTCGCGAAGGGGTTGGTCTTCGTCGCTCGCTGTCCGTTCCCAAATAGTTATTGATTATTAAGATTTCTCTACTTTTGTGCCGTTCTGAATACAGATATTATGCGTCGATTTATATTTGTCTGGCTGGGCCACTCTGGGTTTTTCTTTTCCATTTTATTGGCGTGGTTTAACGACAGCAAAGTCGTTCCCAGAAGTCCCATAGGACTTTGCGAACACGTTAATAACTTAAGGTGGTCAAAATAGATCTGAAGTTCACTACCGCGCCGTTCATAGCTCACGTGCTATAGATGTTTGCAGTCGTTAAATCATGTCAGACGAAAATTACAAAAAAAAAAATAATTACCGTCCTCGCTTAGTATGAAGAGCCCATTACAATTCCATTAGTATATCTAAATAAAAAGATGAAATCCTTGCTTGCTTGAAGTAATTAATAGCTTTAATGGCTCAGTGGTTACGGTGCTCATCTGCTGACCCGAAATATGCGAGATCGATCCCTGGCCGCTGCGGTCGCATTTCGATGAAGGTAAAATGCTTGAGGCCCATGTACTTAGATTTAGGTGCACGTTAGAGAACCCCAGGTGGTCGAAATCATCCGGGTCCCTCCACTACGATTTCTCGTAATCATATTATGGTTTTGGCGTGGAGAGCCCCACAAATTATAATTGTAGAAGTGGCTTCAGAAACACCTTGAAAGTGCCTGTTTCTCTCTCTGCGCTCTCCTCATCGCCATTTCGCGCTGAAAACTTTTATTTTTTACGTCATTTCTCAGTTCCAGCGATACAGCTTAATTTGCAGTACGCTTGCAACAGATTTCTAGTGCAGCGGGATTTTTCTTACGTTTTCATTTTTTGTCGCACTACCGCAGTCATAATTTAACCGTTGATCGTCATCTTCGTTTGCTATGGCCAGCCCTCAATATGTGCAAAATTACCTACAGCGTCCTTACTTTGCGCTGGAATTTCGAAGTTATGGTCTAAAAGTGGCTTTTTAACATTTTTTTTGTACGCACACAGGTCGTTTGCCGGCAAGGTGCTCAGCAATAGTACCTTCGGAAATTATTACAATCTGGCGCATTCTGGTTCGTCGGCCACATTCACCAAATATCTGACCAGTAAGTCTCGGATCGTCATACATTTGAGGCTTGCCTACTTGTGCGATCGGTAGTTCCAAACAGTGCTGACGTTTCCTCTCTCTCTCTCTCTTGCAGAAGGTGAAGACCTGAACTCCACCTATGCAGTCAACATGGAGCTCATACCTGGTGGACTGCTCAAGGAGAGCTCCTTGGACTTTAACCTCGAAACGGAAGACGAAACCCTCAACTTAATCTCTGTAAGTAAGCATGCGCGAAGCGAGACGATAATCTACGAACTTTGCCCCCAGACTGTGAAAATACGAAACCCGAGTTCTGGGAGAATGGGTGTGATATTCTTATTGAGCGCCGCTGTCCGTCGAGAGCGAGTCCTTTCGCGAACGCAATAGAAGTTTACGTTTCTTCTCTTCTGCGATTAAATTAGGGCATGTAATATTCCAAAACAACTAGCGGGCTATGCGAAACTCCACGAGGTCTCCGGATCGATTCTGGCGATCTGGGCTTGAACGCTTTTACGTTTCGTCCTCATGGAGGGGTTTTATTATTTTTTTTCCCTTCACATACTTGTCGGGCCAGACGCTGAGGATAAGGAAGTAATAATTTTTCTTTCGGCCAGAAAACACCCCACAAAGCAAGGGATGCACTGCGAAAATACTTGGGCACCTAAAAGAGTAACTGAATCGACACGCACAACTGCGTGCGCGGCTCGTTTCGCGGCGCACTCCTGCGTGGAATATATGAATGCTGTTCACTGTGCCTATCAGTGACGTTTCTATTTCGCAAGAAACATTGCGTGCTTTAACCCACGTTTCATATACTGAATTTATACCTTTTCTTTTTTTATCTACACGCACCGCGAACTTCGCCCTAATAGGTTACCAAAGAAAAACTAAGCGATTGGCAAACGTCCCCCCCACGCAAAGTGTAAGAATATCATGTACCGAGGTGGCCGTGACAAATGTCGCAAAGAAATGCCTGTCTTGCAGCTGGAAGCGACGCGTGGTTTCTGTATAATGCACTTCGGTGCGCGTTCACTCACGGGGAATTTCTTGTAGTACGTATCTTAAAAGTTATATGGAGTCCCCTGTCGTGGCTTGCACACGGATGTTCTTGTAGGTGGGCCTGTTCGCGGGTGGCCTGGACAGTGTTGCTGGCGGAGGCGACGAGTCCGGCGGCTCGGAGGAGGAAGAGGCCATGGCTGGCATGCGACTCAGCCTGCTCGGTTATGAGCTGCGGCCGTACGTCTTCTTCGTGGGCACCTCTGAGCTCATGAGCCACGTTTGGTCCGGAACTGGCAGCGAGCCCACGCCGGCGCTACAGGTATGCTTCTTTGGATAATTGACCCGCGCGGTCATTTCTGCCTGGGCCACGTTCGTTGACTGCGAGGAGCGCAGGACGTTAAGAAGAAATTGAAACACGGCCAAAGGAATAAATGTTTTCAGCCACGTATGGGTTGTCTCAACCAACGGCGTTACGATCTTCGTAAAATGTGCGCGGGCGAATTTCCCATCTCACGTACCTGTAATAATTAGCGCTTCGTAATTAAAATCGGTAAATTTCTCTCGCCTATTTTAGGCCCTATGCCGTTCTCGGGCTTCAGCATACTGCCGTCTTAAACGTAATCGATATAAGTGTTTTGCCTCTTGCTGTTTTATGGAGCGAAATAAATGATCAACGAAACGTTCCACGTATGCGACCCACGTGAGCTATGCACTTGCTTCGTTGAAAGCCGAAACTAGCGTGTCGTGCTGACCACTACTGCTTCATTTATTTATTTTTTTTTTGACCACTTCGTTACGGTGGTCGCGTGAGCTCCTGCTGCGCCGGCGAAAAGGCGAACCGCGATGAAAAAGCTTCGAGGAATGTGGCGGCGGTATGGTTGAATGCTTGTCGGCGTCACGTTGGCTTCGTTGGCGTTCGTGCTCGAACTGCGACCAACAATTTCCACTGACGTAAAGTATGCCTGACTGCACCTCGAGGCTGGAATTTTGTTTTCCAGAGCGGGAAACGAGTCTCGCGCTTGCTCAAGTTGGTTTCAGGGCACGCGGCAGAAATGAAGCCAATTAGGCATTATCCGGTTGCTCTGCCGTTAGCGAGCCTTGAAAAAAGAAAAAAAAAACACTTTAACCAACACGACATCAACGCAAGTACGAACATGCATATTTAATCGTGGGTTCGACTAAATATGTCATCTATAACGGATGAGATAGACGTAAAGGATGCATGTCTCTTTAACTTTAAAAAAATAATGACTTATTGGCGTTTTGAAGCCCGATTACTTGTTTCGAATGAACAGGGTGAAAACCAATATGTCTGTCGCCCTATTGCGAACAAAAACATCGCAAGTGTTCCGAAACGCACATGGTAATTATTTTCCACTGACAGCATCATTTTTGTTCGTATGCACGTTTCCCACGTTTCCAAAAAGCCTTTTCGCGACTGTTTCTAACCCACGAGAATGGGCGCAATAACGTAAAACTCGCTGGCAATTGCAACCATCTTGCAGGGCAACCTCATGATGATGGACCATCACCAGTTCGTGGCCCTGTTCAACGGCCTTGTCTTGGAACTGAAACTCCAGGGGGTCATTTCTTTGGACATGACGGGTTCCATACAAATATCCCTGTGGAACAGGAACTCGCACTCTGTGGTTAAGACCAGGTGCGTCCAATCATTCTGATGCATTTCACGAAACGTTTGAATGCCTCCATTGTAAAATTTATTTCTATGGAATGTGCACGCATTTCGGGTATACCTTACAGGAAAAAAAAAAGAATGTCTGTCTTGTTTTCATATTCTACAATGTGAGGGACGTCGCGGACGGTATCACAGCTTTAACGCGTTCATTAATATTAGGAAGTTTAGCTTGATTCAGTCTTTGGCTCGTACTTTGCCCTACATCATATTAAAAAAAAAATGCTGGGCATAAATTTTTGACCAACAGAACCGTGAGCAAACTGCCTTCAAGTCTGCCGCGCACGCGTGCGGTACAAAAACTCACGTGACCTCTCAAACTACGATGCTGCTACTGCTGATGATGATGATGATGATAGGGGTGATGGTGGCGGTGGCTTTCGCCTTCGAGTCGTCGTAGGCGAATGCGTAAGGGGCCCTGTGATTTTTCTTTATTCTCGCTCACTTCTCCTTGAAGAAGAGCAGATGGGCTTGTCTGACATCAGTATAGCACATTAACAGCCCCACCAAGAAAATTATTGTTTTGTCTTTTGGAGCCTCCATTTCTGGGCTCTGCAATGCAAGTTACTTGGCTGTGCGGAATTGTCGCAATGAAACCAATCGGTTGACTAGTTAAACGCATCTCTCATTTTTTTGTGTGCGTATACACATGTATATACCATAGGGTTTTTATTTATTTATTTATTTATTTATTTATTTATTTATTTATTTATTTATTTATTTATTTATTTATTTATTTATTTATTTATTTATTTGTTTGTTTATTTATTTATTGGTTATTAAAGCTGTGTTTCTTTAATACATTTTATCGTGCACCACAATTTCCTCTAATTTCGTCAATTTTCTACTCTATAAATTCTTAAGTTATATATAAATTCATAAAGCCACTCAATTCTTCGCTAATCCCCCCACATTTGATGAGAGCCACAGATAATTAACAATAAGAAGAATGCACGATAGTCGCCGCCTGACTTACGCATGCTAATTGTTTGTGCGCGATAGCGAAAACCTGTTGTTCAATGCCCCCCCCTCCCTCCCTGTCTTCTTCAAACAATCGTCCCACCACAGCGGCGCGGCCGTCATCCAGGCGTCGGCATCGCTCAACAGCGACGCAGCCTCCAGCCACGTCCAGCTGAACGTGGCCGGAGATACGCACCTCGAGTTCGTCACCGACCTCGACTTCTACGAGAAGCCCTACAAGATGTGCATCCAGATGACGCAGCCAGGCGTCGTCCTCAGGTGCGTGTCTCTATCGCCGAGCTCGGGTCTTAACTGGGCGAAAAGTGCAATATTTTCACAGGCTCTGCATGGACCGAACCTAGCGGACCTATACGGTATAGCTGGCGAGTTGTACGCCGAGAAGTGGAAATGTGGCGTTAGAACTTTCGCGAGCACTATATCCATTTTCTGTATACGTACTCGTTGGTTTAATGACGCGTATATGTTATTCTAGCAAAAAGAAGGGGGAAAAAAGCAAACTAAGCGACGTCGCAACACACTTTCTATTTATATAGGTTGTATATTCTGCTGCAAGGCAAGCAATAGATAAGTCGATGTAAGGCCTCTCGGTAACGAAATGCTAAAAAAGAAAAAAAACACCGAATTTGAATGAATTGTAGCGCAGCAAACTTCCAGCTATAAGAAGCATCGAAGAGGTATCTTTGTTTACACAAGGAGCACGTCTGGTCGCTCAGTAATTCTATTTTATTCTCACTGCTGTGAACATATATATAGAGGGGCCGCATAGTTCGAACCGTGCCGGATACATATTCTCACTCTGTCTTTGGTCTTTCTCCTGGTATTATCACAATTCAACAAGTTTTGTATAGAATGCGTTGATGTAGCAAACTTTGTTAATTTGCATACTCCTTAAATACATTTGTTACATGTTCTTGTTTAACTGCATTCCGCTTCTCACGTTTCAAAGTAACGAAGCTCTCTTTATATTATATATATATATATATATATAT
Source organism: Rhipicephalus appendiculatus (assembly GCA_030522465.1). Classification (NCBI taxonomy): domain Eukaryota; kingdom Metazoa; phylum Arthropoda; class Arachnida; order Ixodida; family Ixodidae; genus Rhipicephalus; species Rhipicephalus appendiculatus. The sequence goes on along the minus strand of JALIZH010012685.1, from coordinate 1,372,435 downwards.
ATATATATATATATATATATATATATATATATATATATATATATATATATTCTGGCGTTGGTTGCGAACCCTGACATACCTGATAAATGCAGGATGCTGGCTTGAGCTTGAATGCAATTTGGCATGTTAGCGGAAAAGATACACCCTTTAATAAACCATATAATTCCTAGAGGCGCTAACGAAGTTGGCAATTGAGATATAATGCGACTATCATATGCAAATACCTTGGAGCAGAACGAGAAGAAACGGATCAAATGACTCGGCTTCAGCGCCTTCGGACGCACGTCAGGTCGCGCTTGGCATGAGTAGTTGCGTGAATGCCATGTTGTTATCCGGGATATATGAATTAATATACAGGGCGTGACTTTTTATAAAACAAATAGATTTTTTAAAAATGAAATTCCCATGACGGTCAGGCTGCCGTCGTATTCGCGCACGAACTCTGTACCAAAGCGGAAATACTTTGCCGCAGGTACTAGCAACACTGAAGTGACTAGTGAACAAAGGCACTTTTTAATTATTGGCTAACTTGAATTGTTGACTTGAGGACAGTTGTTTATGTGCGGAACTTTTAGACCGTCACAATTTATGGCATACCCACTTTTTAAAAAGAAATCTGTAATGTTGCAGGTAATTTGAGATATTCATTATCGAATTTTATGCGATATTGAAACAATCCTTGACCAGCTCACAGAAAATGTGGCAGCTCTGTTGCGTGAGACCGGAACATCCCGTGACGAGGAAGTGACGAAATCTGAATAAAGGCGCGTCAGAGTAGAATATGGCCAGGAAAGACGGCACATCTCCTGAAATACGCAAGTAGACAGCTTCTACCTTGCGTGCGCAATGTGTGGTGCTTATCTTTTTCTTTCTTAAACTATAAACAGGCGTAAGAAACTCTTTGCCTGTCTGCAAGAAGAAGCGCCACAGTGGCTGCCCCTGGGTTTTATGCTGAATAGAGAAAGAAAAAAAACGTATATTACGGTTTTCTTGCGCACAGCGCGAAAGGAACAGATAAGCACCACACATCGCACGCAGATATACTAACTCTTTCGTTACCGTGGGAAAATGGGCAACTTTTCGTAGGTTTTTGTTGGTATTTTTTTGTAATAAGTAATAAAACGGTTATACTGTAATCAAGAGAAAGCTAAGTAAATGTACTTTTGACGTGTGTAAGTTTAAAAAGCTGAACTTGGAAACTAATATGCAGAAAAAATCATTAAAGGTAACATTTCTTGCAAATTTGAAAGAACATTTGCAATTGTATGTTTACTACATAAAAGAAGTAAATCTGGAAAATATTCTGAACTATACAAATTGTTTAGATAGGAGACGTCTACCTAATAGAAAAGCTTCACTGACCTAGCTCAACAACTGCACGAGTTACACTTGTTTACTTGTTGCCCAGTAGAAATTGTCCTGTTCAGCCAGGTTGCACAGTTTTTTTTTATTGCACAAATTTCTCACACACAGAAGCACAGTAAATATTAGTAAAAAGGGAAAGAAATGGGCTATTGAACCATGTATATATGGACATATTGCGCTCGATGGTTGCTCCAGAAAAAAAATTTTAACTGGGAAAGTACAGTGTCGCAGACGGCGCCAGAACATCATTATGTATGACTTCACTACAGAAAAACTATGTGGAATTGTGTAATTAAAAAAAAGAAGGGATCATCATCTGAATCACTGCTGCTAGAAGCAGCCAAATGATCGCTTCCAGATGCAACAGAATCGCCAGAAAGGCGTCGTTCGCGCGAGGGACCGGTAACAAAAGCGTCTGCCATCACAGACGGAGCGAACCGCACAATTGGAACCGCCGCTTAAATCGCCGCCGCATGGGAAAAATACAAACTACGCAAAAAATTAAAGATTGGTGCCTAGAGAATACGACAGATGCCGCTGCAAGTCCATAGGAGCGCTCATATTTTAAAAATAGCTTGTGGCGCGTATGGGTCACCGGTGACCCATGTCCTATGGACACGGTAACGAAAGAGTTAAGCGGTTTACTTTTACATCCCAGAGGACTCGCCGTTTTTCCTGACCAAATACCGCCGCGTCGCTCGTTGATCCAAAATTTCGTCACTGGTAGTTCCGGTCTGACGTATCAAAGCTGCCGCGCATTTCCTACACGCCGGACATGGTCAGTTTCGACATCGCCATGAAAATTTGATGATGAATACCTCTAATTACATGCAACTTTTTAATGCAATTTCTAAAAAGGGGGTATGCCATAAATCGTAACGCCTTAGAACTTTCCTATATATATAACTTCCTTCGAGTGAATAATTAAAAAGTTAACAAATTTTTGTCAAATAGTCACTTCAATGTCATTTTAGCTGCGGCAGTTTTTCAGCCTAGGCGTAGAGTTAGTGCACAAGGACTACAGGATCTTTGACAGCCGGGCAGTATCTGGTCAGGAAAAACGGCAAATCGTCTGTAATGCTTTGACAGCCTGTCTGTCAAAGCGTTTTTATACAATATCTATACTGTCTAAAAAAAAAAAAAATTGACCGCGTATCTGCGTGCTTCGCTGCAAATGTCGTCGAAAGACGATAGTCTTGTGCCGGCCGTACTACTATGTTTTGCCTTGCCTGAGACACCCTAAAAAACACTAGGGTCTTTAGAATTGCGTACCTATGTATTTTCTAATAAAGAACACACGTCCTGACACTTACATATTAATGTTGTGCCTCAGGAATGCGTAGTATTTGCTTTTTTGATCGAATATGTTCACAAATATGAACGCGAACACCAGTTCAAGATGGCTGGGCGTTCAGAAAGAAGTTAAACTTTGGCCGAGAAGCTGAATCGGGTTACCGACAGACAAACAGACAGGACAGACATACAGACCAAAATTTTTGCGTTTAAGTATCCCAAGAAAGACTATCATTTTTAAAAACCCCTGTGTTGTCGGCGCTGTGGCAATATGTCCTTGAAGGCCATTATGGTTGCTAGGCATTTTAAATGGTACATGATCATTGCATTTATTAAGGATGATGTTACTATCAATTGCGAATTCAAGTCAGTCTTATACCCGCGATGCAAGCAGTCGCCCCCCACCCTATATTACGTGATACCATTACAATTTCCGACGCTGGTCGACAAGGCGCTTCAGGAAAGTGAGTGCGCGCATTGGTGGTGATGCCTGGTACATGCGTACACAGTAAGCTCGTTATGAATATGCGGGCATAATTTACTTACCGATCCTTTCGGTCCAATGAAGCGGTTGGTTCTGACGCGATGTAATTTAAAGCCACTCGCGTGAGGGCCCGTCTTACGCGACTGTAAAGATAAAAATTGGGGGACCCTTAATCTTCGCCTTTAAGAGTTGAACGCGATAGCGACATCCTGTCCCGAGTGCCTACTTCAACCACTTAGTGCATACTTGCTACGCACCCACTACGTGGTGTTAAGGGAATACGCGCAGTAAGGTGTGTGCCGTTTGTAATGGGTAGCCGGCTTTAAACTACGAAGTCGCTATGATTGTCACATATTCTGATGCCCGATGGCAATGTACGCTTGTACCACGCAATATTCCTGGGATATTACATGTTATATTGCGACGCCTATATAAAGGACGCTTGCGTTTGCGAAGCATGAAAGTTATTTTCACTGCATTTCCAAGCAGAGGAAGTTATTTTCACTGTATTTCCAAGCAGAGGCGTGGCTGTGTGGTAGAACACCTGCTTGCCACGCAGACGACCCGGGTTCGATCCTCACTCGGACCCGGAAATTTTTATTATTTATTTTATTTGCATCTTTCTTGATTTTTCGGTCACGGACAAGATGATGATTTTTCGCTCACAACCAACGACGCCGACACCGACGCCAGAATTTCTGCGAAACGAGCTCTTTAACGCTATCGCGTTAAAAACGGCTTGAAGCAGCCGGCGCATGCAGAAATTATGTGTGCGACGCCCCACTTTCACTAACCTAATTTGGAAATACCCAATTTTTGTTTATATTTCCTTTTTGTTCTGCTGTTGCTTGCTATACGCGCAAGTTACCCCGACGATGCGACCTTCTTTCTCCGAAGAGCTAGAAACCCTCTGTGTATCTAGCTCTATCCTTCCGTTTGGCCGACTCGGCCGTTTCTTCATTTCAGTGATGCGCTATATACCAGTTCAAGTAAGAGGTAGAAACACTGACGACGATCAGTATACCGGGTGTTTCAAGAAATGTGTCCAAAATTCTCAAAAATCGGGAAAATGATGTTCGATGCCTTCACAATTACTTCTTCTGTAGCCGCAGGCATCTTAAGGTGGCTAAAGACATAATTTTGGATAGTAATTGAAAAGTTAAATTAAGTTAGCCGGTTATGTGAAATAAGAGAATTGAAAATTGAAGTCCTTCATGCGAAGAAACAATTTCAGCTTTGAGATTTCGAAAAAGTGGCCTATATATGACACACATATATACATGCGTCAAAGTGGCTTATATATGCCTACTACACACAGTCAACGAGCATCATATTTCGCGCTGGTGAAGTCGTGCCTTCTTATCCCATCACATTTCTCCCGTGTCCTTTTTGTCTTTCCAGGCACAACACTCGGAAATACGAGAGCGTGACGGGTCGCAAGCATCTTGTGCGCAGGCTCAAGAGGAGATCTCAGAATATCAGCGGGAAGTCTTATGCATTTCACAATAAGAACAGCGAGTATTGCTCTATAATGCTCGCCGATGTATGAACGTCGCGTAGGCACTACATGCTTATTAAATTGTCATCTAAAAAATTAATAAAAGTTGTTTTCACACGTGTACGTCTGTTGTGCGTGACGGTGTAGCCTGTCCCTTTGACACTTGTGTGGATTAGAGCTGTGCGCAGGCCGCATTTCCGAGCCCGGGCCCGCTGACTGCATCGAAGGCCCGCCTGGCCCGGTGCGGCTTGACATTATGTCGGTTTGCTGCGGAGTCAAAATATCGCTTTCCGATAATATGGCGTTTATTGAACATATCATAAGTGAAACATAAGCAAACGACATGTGACAGTCGCTATATACACAGATTACAAGATGTCATGTCAAAATAACAAGCTGTCCAATGATCCGAGCTTCAGTGAAGTGCGGCGTTCCTGCATCACATAATCCGCCGCTCTGAAGTTCCGTTCGCTGCGCGCACTGATATCCGGAATGGCCAGTATATTTTTTTCTCAGGCATAGCAAGCTTGGAATATTTAGCCCGCTTGTTCTTCCAGGAGTTTAGTACCTCAGATGCAAAACAGGGGGGATGATTCCATGGTTAGATAATCACGAAGCTCATACAGCGTGCTCATCGCTACATGCTGGAAAAATATTCCGGTACGACATCTATATTTTGAGCTTGCTACGGGCTTTCTACCAGGCCCGGCCCGCCCGATGAAAAACTAAGCAGCCCGAGCCCGCCCGCGGGCCGGGCTCGGGCTTTCGGGCTACCCGGAGCCCGTGCACACCTCTAGTGCCGATGGTGCCAACAGATGGCATCGAGCGAGGTAAGAACGAGTAAAGGAAGCTAGAAGCATTTTAAGTTTAAGCTGTTACGCTGACGCAAGGAAGTGGAAAAATAGGAATACAGTGGCGTAGCCAGGGGGTGGCACAGCGGGCACGTGCCCCCCCCCCCCCCCCCCGAATTTTTTTTCGCCATGGCATACATAGCGAAAAATAGCCATTTCAAGGAGGTGCCCTCCCCGAAATCAAGGAGGTGCCCCCCCCCCCCCCCCCCCCGAAAAAAATTTGTGGCTACGCCCCTGTAGGAATATGCTAATTTACTGATGGCGATGTCTTTCGTACGTTTGGAGCAACATTTGTCGATCGGCAGTGTCGAGTCTCGATTGCTTTCCGTCAATGGACACCTTGTAGTCGGTAATGAATCTATCATTCTTGCGCCAGCGACGACAAAGCCGATAACGCGCGGGCCTGAACGGCCTGCATGCTTTATCTCGAGACGGCTCTTCTTCAAACGGTCGAGCAAAATATCAGTATTATCTCTCCTTCCTGGTTGCAACAAAATTGATTCTCCGTTCTGAAGTAATTTTCCCGTTAATCATTTAAAGACGTTAAAAAAAATTATAGACTTGCAAAAAGAAAAAAAAAACAATCTTTTTTTGCGTGCACACAGTTGTGTCGATGATATACAGCAATATTTTGCATAGAATTTCCATCCGGAAGGTTGAAATTTACTAGAAAAATTTTCTTACCCTAAATCGAAGGGAATCTTCTTTGCAATTTAATGAAATTCTCGGGTTTCACTCGCTAACACCACGACATGATTATGAGGCACGCCGTTGGGGGGGGGGGTATCCGGATTACGTTTCACCACATGGGTTCCCTTGACGTGCACCTAAATCTAAGTACACGGGTGTTCTTACATTTCACCCTCATCGAAATGCGGCCGCCGTGGCCAGGAATCGAACCCGCGCCATCGAGCTCAGCAGCGCGACACCCTGTCTGCTATAAGTTACCACGGCGTGTGTGTGTGTGGCGGGGGGGGGGGGGGGTTATTGCACACAACCATGGGCGTGCGCACGAAGGGGGGTGCGGGGCATCTAAAGGGGGGCGGGGGGGGGACGAATTCTGCCCCATACCTTTACTCAGTCAACGTCATTTTTTTTTTTTTTTAATGCGAAGGGTTATGGCTACACATGTTCTTTGATGATCATGGCGAGCAAGGACACCTGATTTTGCATTGAAAGAACTCTTTGCTTCGATATTTACCCCCAGAAAGCCGGGGACCAATGGCACGCCGCTGTGAGAAGCATTTTATCCTTTCATTTTCTTTGTTGCATCTATTGCGGAGCTTGTTTTGTTTCGGACACGACCAATGGAGGCGGGGCTGGGGTGCTGCAGTGAAGCTTGCCCCCGCACACCTATAGGCGTGCGCAGGGTTATTCACTGTCGTCCGATGCCAGTTCAAAATACCTCGCACTCAAAAAGCCAGCTGGCGTCACGTAGCAAGAGAAAGAGTGTTCCCCACTCGCCGTTATGGCTACGAGCGGCTCTGACTAACACTCCCAGGCTTGCGTGCACGTATATACTACCCGACAAAGTGGACGAGGGGATGACCGCCGCCGTACAGCATCGTGCGCGTAATCAGAAGGTTGCAGGTCCAGTCCCTGCCGGTGGCAAGTTGTCTTTTCGTCCACTTTACTTTCTTCACATCTGTATCACAATTACTACAATGCACTTAAAACAGTACAATTAACATCCCCTATATACCATGCTTGGCTTCATTATATGCTGGTTTCTATTAAGGCTGAGTCAAAAAAAAGAAAAAGAGCCTTCAGACTTCCTTTTCTTCATTCATACTGTTAAAAGTTTTTTTTTATATATATATACAATAATAAGGATGAGCTTCACTGACGCAAGTAATCTATAGCCACTGTTGCCCGAGGCCACCTCAAGATCACCCTCGTTTAAGTGATGAGGCTGAACTCCCGGATTCAACACATGTTTTCAGCACACCCGAAACACGCAATCACAGCACGGAGAGGATATACCAACCTGAAATAGACGGCTAGCGACAAAACAAAAAATGTGTGCTCGCGACATTACTCTTCAGCTGCTCGTTGTAATATCTCTTGTTATATAAAATTCAAACAAGTGCGGGCCATCGCAAAAGCGCAAAAAGGAAAAAAAAAAAGGTGGGGGAGGCGGGGCTGGACGAGCTGGTCTAGCCATCTACAAAGCTGTTTAAGCTAACAGTAATTTGTGTGGCCTGCGGTTAAGTGCCGTGCGGCCTGCACGAAAGCTGTCATCATGACTGGGTGTGCGCCCCAGAAATTGGGTAAATTCCACTACTCACCACTGGTCCACTAAAAATGAAGAAAACTATCGCCATCAAACGGGTATGTGCCACTGTGCGGCCTATCAGAAAACTATCATCATCATTAACGGGTTAAATGCCACAGAAATTGAGTAGGTCCCACTCCTCACCCCTGGTCCTCTAAAAATAAGAAGGCAACAGTCAGTCCAACAAATGGCTGCGAAGCAAGGGCGGTGAGCCGAAGACTCCCCGAGCACGTACAACGAGAGAATACTAGGCAAACGGGAAAGGCAACGGCGGCTGCGAGAAGGCACCGAAGCGACGGAAGGCCAACGCCAACGACGACGTGCCCGTAGATCTATGAGAGGTGCGAACGCTTGGTTTCAGCGCGAGGTTCTGTCTCTAGAGTTTGGACAACCATGTCGTGTCTGTGACTGTATGTGGTTTAACTCGTGCCCTTTTGCTCTGAGAATCAACTCAAAAGAACCTAGCATCTAAAGCCTAGCAACGACCTAGAAGCAACCTAGAAACAACCTGCATACCCTAGCTAAGGCCTAGAAACAACCTAGAAGCAACCAGATTAGTCTTCAGAATCGTCCAGTTTCGCGCGAAACTGGACGATTCAAGCCTTGCGCGGCTTAATGCAAGCATCGCCAATTTTTTTCAAGTATGCATGCGCTTGACGAAACTCAGCTCGTCTTTCGTCCTCGCAGGATTAAAACTGCGAAAAAAAAAAAAAAGAAAGAAAATTCACACAGAGCCTTTTTTGGGAGTTGTCTGAGTGATGCGTAAGCGTAGAGGTTTACCGCAGGAAGCTGTAGTCGCAGCGTTTCCTGGAACTTCTCTCGAGGGCGGCATCGCAAGGCGTCTTTCATTTTCTTTGTAGCGTTCGTCGGCGTCTGGAACGGCCCAACGAATGGCCCGCCCCACGACCACAGAAACGGGCTTTTGGCATTAAATGCTCTCAAAGCCGGAATTTTCCGCACATGTGCGACGCTCGATATATGTCGACATTACACGGTGTCCTACGTAGGGCGGAGGCGAACAGGAATTATCGTCCTGAACCGGTACGCGCTCTCTTCGTCCTCTTCAATTTCTACTTCGCTCCCACAACACGTGCGCCGGATTTATCCGGCATGGAATAAAAAAAAAAAACTATGATGGAAGTGTCTGTTACGTGACTAAAAATCACGTAACAACTAGTCGCAGGTATGAAATATTAGCGTAACATCACGTAACAATTAGCATTTGCAAGGCCACAGACCCGTTAGCCAAGAGACGCGCAGAATGTGTGAAGAAACATCAGTCTCCATTTCTTCCATGTGTAAACAATGTAGTGTATCGCTTCCCGTTTTTTTGCGAAAAGGTTTACATTGGGTAGTCGGGAAGATGCCTGAACGATAGGCTAAGAGAACATAAGCAGAAGTTGGGCCGATATCGGGATGGTCACGTGTCTGTGTATTGTAATGATTGTGGATGTGAAGCTTTGTTGAAAGTGGGCACCGTTGTGTATAGGAATACCGATAAGACTACGCGAGATATTGTTGAAACCGCCCTGACTGCGAGGGCCGGTAATAGCTGTGTCAGCTGCCCGTTGGTGGCGCTCAACGTTGGTGGCGCTGACTGCGAATGAATTGCACCTTTCTAGACGCGGCAGGTTTTCATGTGCGATTATTGGGCCTTCGGCGTTCGGATCTATATTTATACTGCTCCTTCTGATAATAAACAATCATTTGAATGTTAGCGCTTGTCCTGTTGTCTCTTCCTCGTCCGAATGCGTTGACGCTATGCCACATTTTGATGTGACACGTTCCCACCAAAAACACGTAACAGCCAGTCACGTGACTAAAATCACATCACGTAACAGGTAGTCACGTGACATCACTAGCCGAGTCTAGCCATACTTAGTACTACTAGCAAAAACTTAGCATCTCTAGCAAACGCTTGGGATTACGCGCAGAACTTAGCTATAGGACGAACACTATAGCTCCGCTGATGGATCCAGCCTTTCGTCACTAGTGTTAGCCGCGCCCTTTTATTTCCACGATGACGAAATATTTCAACAAAGCCCTCAGGGCAAGTCTCTCCAGTTACATATTTTTGTACCGCCGCTACGACGGATTCATGTGGTTCAGATATATTCGCTGTCTGCAAGCATGGGTGATAAACCCCAGTGGTTAAGACACCTGCCTTCGGAGCTTTTGTTTTTGTTGTGTCGGCAAAGATGTGCATTTGAAATGAATGAGCGCTCGATGCGCACTGTCTGCATGCATCTGCGGGAATGCTGTCTGGCCGGACAAGCTGGCTCGTTTGCAGCGGCAAACTGAGAGCCCACATCGACAAACAATGCTTCTCGCGTTGAAGGCCACCCACACTCTAGTATCGGGTGTCATAGCGACGACGGGCCCTCCCGCTCGGCAGGGTATTGCGCGTTAGTCCCCTGACCAAAACGAGCACTAGCCTTTGTTTTCACCTGCAGCCGACAGCGCGAATGAGCGAAAGGATCGAGCAGATCTGCTCGTGATGCCACCACTATATGTGTCTGAGAATGCGGCCTTATACTACCGCTTTTGAGGTCGCAGCAAGAGCTGCGTCATTTGTCGCACTTAGTTTCTGCATTGAAGCCCTTATATGCTCGCCCCAGCGACTCACAAACGAGTCTTATATTACTCTAGTTTGAGATCTCGTAGATTTCTGTTTTTGAGCACGGTTTCTGCTCGACCTCCACCGTTGCATGCAGAGGGCAAAGCATCTTCTTTATGTTTGCCCTTGTGACAGCGCACGGAGAGGCCATAACTCCGTGTAAACAACTTCGCACGTTGCGCAATTCACCTGTGGAACTTGATCATCGCCCTTTTAAAGAGCATCCTTGGCATGTAGTGCAATTATGCTGCTTCAATCAGATCACTCTCAGAAGAGCACGTTAATTAGTCTCACGAAAAATCAGAGTAAATAATTACATATTTTACGAAGAATTACTAATTGAGTTTCTCGTTAATTACTTTGCGGTACATGTTGCGATGCACGAAACGTAGCTGGTCATTTCTAAAGTATATTCCACTTGGAACGATTTGAGGATGACACCTGTTCTAATGCATGCATTTAAAATGGTTGCGACGAAATGCGTATATGTTCCAGTTACTTTCGAGCTAGAAGGCGTAATGCGTTAAACGCGTAAGTGGAAAGCAAGATAGGGCCAGTGGCGGATCCAGAGGGGGGGGGGGGCGGTAGGGGCGGTCGCCCCCCCCCCCCTTTTTCAGTGTCTGTCGTCCACCTCCTATCCCCGCCAGTTAGGACAAGGAGAGGGACGACTGTGAACACAAATGAACAGTATTTATGGTATGATGGGGGGTTTTTTGCTACTAAACAGAAAAAGTCAGACCCCCTCCCCCGTCTCCGGCTTTACTTCAAACGGCCGCCCCCCCCCTAAAAAAAGGGGCTGGATCCGCCCCTGGCTAGGGCATAAAGAATTTTACCGCAGTCTTGGAGTATCTTATCCCAAAAGTTGTGCAGGTTTCAAAATTCGTTGCAAGGGGATGTGCCTTAGGGGGGAGGGGGGAGACCGATACTATAAGGTATTCTTAATTCCGTTGTCGATAAAAATAAAACAACAGGGATATATATATACCGGTTGCCTTACTTTATCGTTAACGGAATATCGGAATATCGTTAACAGAATAACGGAAAAACACCTCATATATACTATATATATATAAGGTGTTTTTTTGTTAGATAATGAAGTTTTTTTTGTTTTTAATAAAAAGCCTATATGACAGTGAGGCGCCTGTAGTCTTCGCAAACGGACGCAGCGGCAAGGGCTGGGCAGAGATACTCAGAAAAGTATTCCGTAATACAGACATCGAAATACACGCTTAGGAGCACGCGGAAGCTTGGGCAAGTTTGTATGACATCATGGAATAACTTCACAGCGCCGAAAACAAGGGGGGGACACCACGAGAGCTGACTTGAAACTGAATTTATTACAAAAAAAGAGCGGCAAAGGAAAACCACATTAGATGGCGCACATAAGCGCACACTTGCGCGGACGGCTCACTAAAACCTTCGAAAAACACCAACTAATTCACTGCGGTATGAATGACACCAGATTTCTGCAATAGATTAAATTTGCTACCCATCAGACTCAGTGAAGGTTGGCTGACACACGCCTCGCCTTTCTTTTAAATGCGAAGCATTTCTTTGCGTACTGCATGCACTTTTAGCGCTTCTGTCTACGTATCTATCTATCTAGCCGCCTACGCCTGGGTGCTCTCGTGATCATCCCCTTAACTTGGGGTAAAGAAAATTAGTACGGGAGGGTAAGATGGTTTGACGAGTATGACTCGCTGGTCATGACATGAATAATATGACAATCCCGTCGCGTACGTAGTCAAACCCTTTACGCCAGACATGTATGGCACATACACGTATACCACGGGCGGGTATGTGCCACAGTTATGCGGGTATGTGCCGCAGGTGATTGGCAGTTTATATTTACCCAAGAACGGCGAGAACAGCCATTGGTAATTTTAACGCGAGAGCATTAAGAAAAAAAAAAACTTCCCCATCTCCCGCTAGAGGGGACCATGCGTGGATGCGAAGCAGCGGGAGATGGTTAGCTTTAGCGGGAGAAACGTCGCCGCTCTCGTTTCGCGGCCCTGCACAGGAGAGAGAATGAGGCGCGCTCCGTCATTTTCATACTACCGTGGTGCTACCAGCGGAGTATGCAGCTGTCGCACGACCTGTCGTGCGCGCCGCTCCGTAGAGGATTCCTAGAGGAGAGAACGGGGGGGAACCGTAGGAGAGGAGAGAGAGGGGACGCGCATGCGCTGTGGGGGGTGTGGGACGCGGGAACCGCTCCGTAGAGTAGAGGATTCCTAGAGGAGAGAAAGGGGGGTGAGCGTTGGAGAGAGGCGGAGAGGACGCGCATGCGCTGTGGGGATGCGGGCTCCGTAGAGTAAAGGATTCCCAGAGTAGAAAAAGGGGGGTGAGCGTAGAAGAGAGGGGAGAGGACGCACGTGCTCTGTGGGGATGTCGGACGCGGGCGCCGCTCCGTAGAGTAGAGCATTCCTAGAGTAGATAAAGGGGGGTGAGCGTAGGAGAGAGGCGGAGAGGACGCGCGTGCTCTGTGGGACGCGGGCGCCGCTCCGTAGAGTAGAGCATTCCTAGAGTAGATAAAGGGGGTGAGCGTAGGAGAGAGAGGGAGAGAGAGGGGGAGGGGACGCGCATGCGCTGTGGTGGTGTGGGATGCGGGAAGGAGGGATGGACTAAGCCTGCCCCCCCCTCCCCAAACACATGCAAGCAAGATCAAGGAATGGAGTCAACCTGGGCGACAGACAACACCTGCCTAGCCATTGCTAAGCAGCCTCTCTGTGCTCTCGGCCATGACTCTGATGACTGTAGTAGTGGTTGACGGCCTTCATATTACTACAGTCGATGAAGTGGATGCGCTTGAAAGACGAGGACGAAGAAGAGACGGGACACACACTGCGCAGTGTGTGTCCCGTCTCTTCTTCGTCCTCGTCTTTCAAGCGCATCCACTTCATCGACATGCAGAACCAACTGGCCCAACTAAGTGCATTGACAAATTACTACAGTGTTCTGGTTCGCATAATGGGTGCTTCCCTACTTCATGAAAGTGGCCGGACGCGGGAGGGACGGACGGAGCCCCGAGCATAAGATGCCTCGCATCTAAAAATTCCCCATCTCCCGCTAAAGGGAACCATGTGTGGATGCGAAGCAGCGGGGAGATAATTAGCTTGAGCGGGAGGAACGTCGCCGCTCTCGTTTCACGGCAGTGGGCCGGGCGCTCATCGCGGCGCTGCACAGGAGACAGAATGAGGCGCGCGCCCTCCGTCATTTTCATACCACGGAACTACCGTGGCGCCCCCCAGCGGAGTATGCAGCTATCACACCCCCTGTCGTGCGCGCCGCTCCGCAGATGATTCTTAGAGGAAAGGACGGGGGGGGGAGGGGCGTAGGAGAGCGGGAGGGGACGTGCATGCGCTGTGTTGGTGTGGGACGCGGGAGCCGCTCCGTAGAGTAGATGATTCCTAGAGTAGAGGAAGGGGGGTGAGCCTGGGAGAGCATAGGGGAGGGGACGCGCATGCGCTGTGGGGGGGTGTGGGACGCGGGGACCGCTCCGTAGAGTAGAGGATTCCTAGAGGAGAGAAAGGGGGGTGAGCGTAGGAGAAAAAGGAGGAGCGGACGCGCATGCGCTGTGGGACGCGGGAAGGAGGGACGGACTAAGCCCCCCTCCAAACACATGCAAGCAAGATTAAGGAATGGGGTCAACCTGGGCGACCGCCACCAACTGCCTAGCCATTGCTAAGCAGCCTTTCTGTGCTCTCGGCCATGACTCTGGTGACTATAGTGGTGGTTGACGGCCTTATATTGTACTACAGTGTTCTGGTTCGCATAGTGGGTGCTTCACTACTTCATGAAAGTGGCCGGACGCGGGACGGGGGAGGCGGGACGCGGGACGGACATAGCCCCGAGCAAAAGATGCTTCGCATCTAAAAAACTTCCCCATCTCCCGCTAAAGGGAACCATATGTGGATGCGAAGCAGCGGGGAGATAATTAGCTTGAGCGGGAGGAACGTCGCCGCTCTCGTTTCACGGCAGCGGTCCGGGCGCTCATCGCGGCGCTGCACAGGAGATAGAATGAGGCGCGCGCGCTCCGTCATTTTCATACCGCGGAACTACCGTGGCGTCCCCAGCGGAGTATGCAGCTGTCACACCACCTGTCGTGCGCGACGCTCCGTAGAGGATTCCTAGAGGAGAGGACGGGGGGGGGACCGTAGGAGAGGAGAGAGAGGGGGGAGGGGACGTGCATGCGCTGTGGGGGGTGTGGGACGCGGGAGCCGCTCCGTAGAGTAGATGATTCCTAGAGTAGAGAGGGGGGAGGGGACGCGCATGCGCTGTGGGGGGGTGTGGGACACTCCGTAGAGTAGAGGATTCCTAGAGGAGAGAAAGGGGGTGAGCGTAGGAGAGGAGAGAGAGAGGGGGGAGGGGACGCGCATGCACTGTGGTGGTGTGGGACGCGGGACGCGGGAAGGAGGGACGGACTAGGCCCCCTCCAAACACATGCAAGCAAGATCAAGGAATGGGGTCAACCTGGGCGAACGACACCAACTGCCTATCCATTGCTAAGCAGCCTCTCTGTGCTCTCGGCCATGACTCTGATGACTGTGGTAGTGGTTGACGGCCTTCATATTACTACAGTGTTCTGGTTCGCATAATGGATGCTTCCCTACTTCATGAAAGTGGCCGGACGCGGGACGCGGGACGGACATAGCGCCGAGCATAAGATGCTTTGCATCTAAAACTGACGTCGGCAGCGTTGACCCGTCGATTTCAAAAAATAAATGTCAGAGTCCCAGCAGGAATCGAATCCCAGCATTCTGCAAGGCAATCAAGTATTCTAGCACAGAGTCACGCCAGGTCTCGGAACTGCTTTTCAAATAGACCCTAATGTTCTTCAAACGTCAATTGTGGTTGCAGTGCTGGCTGTCCAATTTTATAAACATTACATATGTAATCCTATGATACAGCCGTCACGTCGGGTTAACGTCAATTGTAGTTAAGCGCCATCCACTGAAGTTGATTTATGTAGCAGTATCCAGGGCTATTCATGTGGGAGGTTATCAAATCATGAATGGTAGTCTACCACTATCCCTGAAGAGGAAGGTATATAACAGCTGCATCTTACCGGTACTTACCTACGGAGCAGAAACCTGGAGACTTACTAAGAGGGTTCAACTTAAACTGAGTACGACGCAGCGAGCGATGGAAAGGAAAATGATAGGTGTAACCTTAAGAGGCAGGAAGGAAGCAGAGTGGGTCAGGGAACAAACGGGGGTTAAGGATATCATAGTTGAAATCAAGAAGAAGAAATGGATATGGGCCGGGCACGTAGCACGTCGGCAGGATAACCGCTGGTCATTAAGGGTAACTGACTGGATTCCAAGAGATGGCAAACGCGTGAGGGGGGAGACAGAAAATTAGGTGGGCAGATGAGATTAAGAAATTTGCAGGTATAACGTGGCAGCAGAAAGCACAGGACCGGGTTGATTGGCGAAACATGGGAGAGGCCTTTGCCCTGCAGTGGGCGTAGACAGGCTGATGATGATGATGATGATCCAGGGCTACAAACCTCGCGAGCACAAGCGCTACATACCAGCTTAGCGCTTCTGGTGTTGCTAATACCCATGATGCTGTTGGCATAATTGTGCAACTGTAAACAACTGGTTATATAAAACATATGCGACTGTTCAACATATGTATGTGCGTACAACATGTGTACATATATTTAGCGTCACTTCGTAACGTTTCAATAAAAATATTACAACACAGTCACCTTCCCTCCGCATGCTTCGCATAACACCGCTTCCCAAGGTACGTGGGATCTGCCGATTTTTTTTTTTTTGTTAGAAAGGCTTCGACAATCTCCTGTGTTAGTTTATTGGCGTGTCTGAAAATGGCAGAAGTGTCAGATAGCGCAGGTTCAGACCCGCAATCACGGCAATGTAGCGCAAGGTGGGAATAGGCCGTGCTTAAGTGGGTTGTGGTGCTCTCTAAGCCTTACATTCAAGCACCGGCCCGACTGTCCAATATAACACCGCCCACACGCGAAAGGAATGTCGTACACAACCCCCCTGTTTATACAGGACACAAGCTGCATGCCATGTTTCGCCTTGCGGCGAGTGCTTTTTGCACGCTCGTTAGTGCCCAGGCGCTTCTGCAAAGCAGGACATATGGCACTTAGTTTATCCTTTGCTGAAAAAACCCCGTCGACGTCGTGTCGGACGGCCACTTTCTTCAAGAGGTGCGAAAGTCCGTGAATATAAAAAATAATCACACAGGGCCGTTTTCTGAGCGACTCGTTCACCTGCTTGCTTATGCCTTCAATTTTGGCCAACTTTAGAGCCTTCTGGGCAGCGGAGGCAATCACTGAATTTGGATACCCTGCGCTTCGCAGCTTGTGTACCTGGTTACGAACACTGTTGCATGAGGTGCTCGCAGGACCTGTTAACAGCGGAGCGAATACAGGACAGAGCAATACTATTCTTCAGAGGTTTGGAATGACAAGAACAATAATTGAGCAGACTTTTCACGGACCGGGGTAAATACATCCAGCATATGTGAGAGTCATGGAGGGAAATTTGCACATCTAAGTACTGAACCCTGTTTTCTTGTGGCCAGTGCAGCGTAATACTGTAAATAATGCTGCAAATGATTAAAAACACAAGTCAGCCATATCGCTCGAATCACTAACGAACACCAGTGAATTCAGAAAAAGTACGCCTTTATTTTACACACTGGGGGGGGGGGGGGGGGGGGACGCAAAGCTAGTCCCATACATAGACATAATAGCGAGGAGGGGCGCTGTGACTCGGGGGGGGGGGGGGGCGCAAAGCCAGTCCCATACATTGACATAATAGGTAGGAGGGGCGCTGCGACTCGGGGAGGGGGGGCGCAGAGCCAGTCCCATACATAGACATAATAGGGAGGAGGGGCGCTGTGACTCGGGGGGGGGGGGCGCAAAGCCAGTCCCATACATTGACATGATAGGGAGGAGGGGCGCTGCGACTCGGGGGGGGGGGGGGAAGCCAGTCCCATACATTGACATAATAGGGATAAGGGGCGCTGCGACTCGGGGGGGGGGGGGGCGCAAAGCCAGTCCCATGCAATGACATGATAGGGAGGAGGGGCACTGCGACTCGTGGGGGGGGCGGCGCAAAGCCAGTCCCATACATTTACATAATAGGGAGGAGGGGCGCTGTGACGGGGGGGGGGGGCAAAGCCAGTCCCATACATTGACATAATAGGGAGGAGGGGCGCTGCGACGCGGGGGGGGGGGGCGCAAAGCCAGTCCCATACATTGACATAATAGGGAGGAGGGGCGCTGCGACTCGGGGGGGGGGGGGGCGCAAAGCCAGTCCCATACATAGACATAATAGGGAGGAGGGGCGCTGTGACTCGGGGGGGGAAGCCAGTCCCATACATTGACATGATAGGGAGGAGGGGCACTGCGACTCGTGGGGGGGGGCGGCGCAAAGCCAGTCCCATACATTTACATAATAGGGAGGAGGGGCGCTGTGACGGGGGGGGGGGCGCAAAGCCAGTCCCATACATTGACATAATAGGGAGGAGGGGCGCTGCGACGCGGGGGGGGGGGCGCAAAGCCAGTCCCATACATTGACATAATAGGGAGGAGGGGCGCTGCGACTCGGGGGGGGGGGGGGCGCAAAGCCAGTCCCATACATTGACATAATAGGGAGGAGGGGTGCTGTGACTCGGGGGGGGGGGGGGCGCAAAGCCAGTTCCATACATTGACATAATAGGGAGGAGGGGCGCTGCGACGCGGGGGTGGGCGAAAAGTCAGCCCCATACATTGACATAATAGGGAGGGGCGCGCTGCGACGAACATTCGCCCCGCCCTGAAGGGGAGCCCTGCGCGCGCCTATGAGTACCGACAAGATTGCAACTCAGCGAAAGGAGCTAATACAGGAGCCACGTTTTCTTTACTTTGCCATAAAGGAGTTGAACGAGGCAAGCGTTCGTAATTTCATTGAACACGATAGTGGCCCTATACTCGCGGACAACTTTCCTTGGTAATGAAGGGAAAACTACGGGGGGCGGAGCTACTGCACATGTACTCCTCCGCGAAGTAGTCCGGTTCGTCTCGCGTTTCGAATATCGGCTGTGTTCGAATAATAAAACACGCACGTGTTGTCGTCTTCGCGCAGTTTAAACATGGCTTCAAAATCGATCAACCAACTAGCCCAACAACATGCATTACTTCGAATAATAACAATGCGTACAATTTGCTTCGTCTGCTTAGACAACCATTTGTGAGCGAAATTCGCAAGCTCCTTCGGCGAGTCGTCGGAATAGCTGGAAGACGACACCTAAAGACGAAGACGCCATTTTGACTGTGAGGTGCACGTAAAACGTGCGACGTTTTCACACGTGCAAGAACGCGAAATGACACAGCACAGATTAAACAAATGTGAATATCTACTTGGTGCATGCTGCGTCTCTTTATAAACAGCGTCCCGTAGAAAATAATGTAATGCTGTTTTTTATGATTTTCACGCGGAAAACACGGCCGCAATTGTGGAACTATATTCTTCAGCGGTAGCACACGCCCAGTTTGGCTCCGTAGCCTTCCCTTCATTGCCAAGAAAAGTTGTCCGCGGCTCTCGCAGTTCGGAAATAAACGTGTTCTCACCGATTGTTTCGAGCGTCAGCACCAAAGCGATCTTCGGAAAGCCATTTTCTATTTCTTTCGGAATGGGGCAATGCTCGAGCTATTCTCAATAAATTTCGATTGTGTTCGGCATGTCTATAGGCACGCATCATCTTGACGTGATGAGTTAATGTTACGCGTTTTTTCTTTTTTTCTTTTTTTTTGACGTTGTGTGAGAGCAAAATCAAGTGGGCACAGCCAGAGACATTGTCATTAGCGACTACACTGGTCGGAGTCGTATTATTGGAAATACTTTTTTTTTTTGCTTGACCTAGTTTGCATAATCAGTTTAATGTTATGACGCTTTTGGTGACGTCGCGTGGCAGGCAGGCGAAGTTGGTGCTGCTCAATAAGATATTTTGATCAATGCGAAGTGCAAATGGCGATAACGGAATAGAAACAGACTGCAACATTTTTACTTACAATCAGCATAGGATTATTCCTTCGCAGTGCTAGGGCCAAAATGAGATATGACTTCGAATCAGGCTTAGGTTGTCGCTGGCGTAGCCGGGGGGGGGGGGGGGGGGGGTTAAGTTTCCTAAATGTTTCAATTTCGCATATGTATATATACAAGCACATACAAACGCACGCGCAAACATACATAAAGTATGGTTGAACCCCCCCCCGAAAAAGATGTATGTCTCAAAATAACAAAGTTATTAATCCAGGCGTAGGCTTGCGCAGGGGGGGCCCGTCAGGGGGGCGGAGGAATGTTCATCGCAGCGCCCCCCCTCCCTATATTAATCAATGTATGGGGCACCAGCCCCCTCTTAGGTGACTACGAGGTGCAACCGCCCCCCCTCCTGCCCCCCCCCCCCCCCCCCCCGTTCTCACGCCTATGAACCCAGGATCTACCCGCACGTCCTTCGCTAAAGACACGACTTAATTACTTTTGAATATCTGGTCAGTGACGACCACATATCAATTTAGAATATATAGTTAAATGTAATCGTACCTGTCTGCTAATAATCACTAAAGAAAATATAATTCTTATGCCCTGAACAGAATAAGCCTCGGGCAAATGCGTACAAGAGCACATGGGTACAACATTGTGTACATAAGACAAAGTGCATTCTCGCGAACATCTTCCTTTGGTTATGCAAAGCAAATAAAAAAAAAATACAAAAAGACGGGGAGAAAAGGAAAACCATGGCTGGCCGGCTTCTCTGATTATTTTGCATAATAATTAATACTTTGTGTTCTCGTATTGACTCTGCTTAGCGGATTTCTACGCTTGCATTTAAAACTGCGTTCAAAATTTCTATCTTGTTGTCATTGATCACAAATATTCGAAAGTAAGCTGCTTCTCCGTATGCAGGGGGTCCCAAATATCACGCAGCACGATTTAAAAAAAAAAAGGGGAACGGCGTTACGCGAAGCAAACCTAGTACATATTGTTCATAGTACACTTGATCAGCCACTACTAAATTTTTCGTTTATGAGAATTGATTAATTAATCATAATTACATTTGTAACTGCAAAAGTATATCAATGAGGCATACGTGGACATGTTGAAATGACATTTGCCTGTGCTACATTCAACAACGCACTAATTGCATGCTCATTTTTTCCTGTTAATAAAGAAAGCCCGTGAAATATGAAAAATAGCACGTGACATGCGCTCCGATCCTAAAAAAAAAAAAAAAAAAAAAAAAAAAAAAAAAAAAAAAAAAAAAAAGCGGCGCCCTCAAATATGCTTCCTGCAAGCAACCGCTTTGCCTGTTGTCCGTTGGCAGAGACAGCTGCTTCCGCACATTGGCAAGGGTACAGGTCGGACGCCAACAACATGCGTCGAAAGTTTGCAGGGATTCCTTCCGCTCGATTGTACGCCACTATCACTATTCATATCTCACGGCAGACTGTTCCCTTTGATAACGCGGCTGGTGCGGTGTTCTGATTGCGGCCTGACTGTGTAAGAGCAAAGCACCGCTTTTCTTCGGTTGGGGGGGAGCTAGGCAGATAGGGCGGTCCATATTTTTTCTTTCTGGATTTGGCCCCTTAATTGATACTGGCTACGTCACAGTGAGCCTGTTTGAGGGCGCAACTTTCTGTTGCGCGCAACAGTCTAGTCACGTGTGACTTTTCAGATTTCGCGGGCTTTCTTTATCAACCAGAAAAAATGAGCGCGCAATTAGCACGTTGTTGAAAACCGCACACTTAGACGTCAATGGAACATGACTACATATGCCTCATTGACATTTTGATGATTATAGGTGAGTGATTGACGAGTTACAACCATATCATTATGACTAATTAATCAATTCTCTTAACGAAAAATTAATAGTGGCTGCTCAAGTGTACTAGGAACAATATGTACTACTAGGAATCAGGCCCGTAGCCAGAATTTGTTTTTTTTTTTTTGGGGGGGGGGGGGGGGCACCTGTTGAAAACCTTGAGAACCCCCTATTTTCCTTATTTCTTCTCGGTAAAACACCCCCCCCTCAATCGAATTTCGGGGGGGGGCGGCCGGGCCCCTATCCCGGCCGCCTTGCGTTTCGTACGTTTGTCGTCCTCTTTTTTTCGACTATATATATATATATATATATATATATATATATATATATATATATATATATATATATATATATATATGTTTCCCGACTCTTCGATCAATCCCGCCATTTAACGTATTCTAGGCAGAACTTTCAATATCACCTACTGAATTACCTATACCGCCCTGTTATGTTCGAACGAACACCGTAAAGTGGTCTCTTCCAGGTGCCGTCAACTAAATTAGCTTTTAATGTGTGCTTTCTATTACTGGGCCTACATGAGATCTTGTTAATGCATTCCATGCTTACAGTCGTTTTATATTGCATTGCTGCCACTCGTGCCAGTCAACTCAATGTTAAAATAAATAAATAAATAGCCTAAAAACAAAAAAAAAATAAACAAACAAAATATCAAACATTCTTTCGTGCCATGTCTCTAAAATTTTGTCACATGAATTGCACAGGAATTAACAAGGCCTATTTGAACGGGTACCACTGAACGGGATGCGAACATCAGGAAGAGAAGGGCCTTTAATTGCTTCATATTCGTGCTGCTGCATCGTTCGCGACGGAGGATGTATCGATCGGAAAAAAGCCTTTGTTGGTTTCTGTTTCGGAATGCTTGTGGCGCCGCCTAGTAGACAACTTAGGGGAAAAAAAAAAGAGTGCCTGCTGTTTACTTATTAGGACTCGTGAATGCGTTATATTATTTCAGTAATTAGTCCAATACATGTATTCAAAAATAAAAAACTACTATCGGCCTGCTTGTGTAGCGTTTGTATGATGCCCTCTCCCCTCGTCTAGAGGCTCGGCTCGTGCGCCGACTTTTTAGGTTTGTTTTTGTTTTAGCCGCTCCGAGCTTTGGCGTTTTGAGGTGCAAGTGCGCTGCTTATTCGCCGTGTGTAGTTGTGTGAGGATTGCGGTTACCGTTTGTAGAAGGTTGTAGAGCGTACATAAATGCGTCCAATTCATGATCATGTCCTGCGGGGGCTTTAGTATTGGCTGCCGCGTCATAGCTGACATGGCGGGTATGCGGGGACTTGGATTCACTCCTCACATAGTAGAGTCGAGAGGTGCCCACACATAACCACGTTAACTTTCGCGGTGGATCATCGTTCAGAGCCTGTACCCTTAAGATGATCTCGCGAGTTATGGTTGTAATTAGGCTAGCTGCGACCGTTTTCAGCATCGATGTTGCCCTTCAACTAGCGTAGTCGGCTGCCTTGGGTAGCAAATTCACATTCGATCTCAGATCCTACGAGAGACCCCATCATGTATCTCGGCGGTGCAGGCAAAAATTCAGGTAAGCAACTTGTTATTTCAACTAAGTTTCATACTGCAGGTTCGCAGTTTAGCATTCATAGTTCGACTTCTTTATCTTTCATCACTTATGTATGGTGCCCTAGTTTGTCGGTACGTGCTCCTCTGGACTGTGTAACGGAGTGCGAGTTTCTCCGTGCTAATCTTTAGTTTGGCTATTTTGAACATGTCTTTACTACTGCTGTTGGTATCACGCTGCTCAAGGGTTATAGCAGAATCGCTGATTTTGTAGTGGCGATTGCCTGCCTTGCAGCCTCAGCCAAACAACTGTGCATGTGAACTTTTGTTTTTGCCCTGCCGTGCTCTCGTGACGTCGAAAGTAGAACAACTTTCGAGAACAGCTCTGGGATAGTGTACAACGGACTTGCACGTATGGCATTAGATTGTTGCTTCTATAGTCTTGCCAGAATAGTTTAATCTTTCGTCTTTCTTTTTTTCCGGTATAGCAGTCGTTTTGGCTTGAGTTCAATAGCTGGCCTCGATAACGTACACATATAAAGTGGTGATGCTTATGTGCCTGGATCGTCCCAGTTAGCGGACGCATTTTTTTTTTTTCACCCCTGCATTCTGTCATGTAAATGTCGATCGGGTTCAATTGCTAGCGGTATAAATTTGCTGTTTTAAGGCGCTGGCACTTGTTGTGTCTGCATTGCACTAGTCAAACCAGTTTGCGCCTTGATTATGTCTACAGTTCTAGCTTCAGGTTGCCAGCTGCCAAGTTATAGGAGTATAATAATGGAATGACAAACTTTTCTAAAGATGTCTAGAGATTAAATTCAATTTTATATGCTTGCATTTTGTGTGGCCATGCTTCGCCAACTGTGTATACATGACTAGACATAACAAAGATGTTTTGCTTACAGAGTATTGAATTGAAACTATTTTTATATGAGCAATTTGTTATGCATATCAAGTGCTTGCATTAAAGAAGTTTAATGAGGACGAATTTTTGATTGTTACAACCATAACTTGCAGACCACTAAACAAATTGTACAAGAATTTGTTTAGTCCTCTCAAAGAATTATTTGCTAAATATGTAGATCAAAAGACATAGCATACTTTTACCCCCCATACATAGAGAGAAAGATTTACTTTTGTTTGGCTAGCTGAGATTTCAGTTAGCAATGCTTATTTATGAGATAGTCTGTTGTCTGTAGTTCAGTGAAATTACGTGCAGTTACAGCTGCAACTGTAAATGGAAAAATCTTATTGTAAATACACTTTTAACCTACATGTTAATGTGGTACATAATAACCCCAGTCATATATGCATCAAGAAAGCTAACTTAACTACGATGGAAGTGGTAAACTTGAAGTTGCTGGTTTACCTCGTTTATTGCTTGTTTGCCTTTCTACTTGCTTCAAACTATTGATAGATTGAAAAAAAAAACACAATAAAATTGGCTGTTACAGGCTTAAAATTATGTGTCAACTGATTTGAAAGTTCACAGTGCTGAAGAAGCAAAAGAAAAAAAAAAGAATTAGCAGTGTAGATGCTAAGCCATTCATCATACTGCTGGATGGAAAGAGGCAAAGAAAAGCCCTTCAAAAAATTTTAAGCTTCTTTTTATGTCAATGTATCAGGCGTGAGAGATAAATTAAGAAAAACTGCAAATATAAAGAAAAACAGTGAACATGTTTCACCATGTTTAATGATTTGTGATTTCTTATGTGTGTAATTATATCATGACCAGGTGCTCCTGATGAGCCACCTGGCATGTCCCAGTCAGTCAACTTGGGGCACGGCAAGGCAGACTGTCTCCTGTCTTCCGACCGTGACTTACCACGAAGAGACTTGCGCCAGGTGAGGCGGTTAATTCTTGTAAATGTCAGTCTGGTGCTGTAGTAGGAATGTACAGAATTTCGTGCACCATGGGGACTAACTGAGTACGCACTATAGGATGTACTCAATAGTACCCATGGTATGTACTATAGTTATGTAAAAGTTTAAAGGTGTCCATCCTGTTCTGTCCGAGCATTATGGCATTCTGAATTCTTGGCAGTTTCCAATACCTTATTTCCTGCAATTGTGCTCTTAAGATGAGTATTTTGACCTGATAGCCTTGTACATTTGAATTGTGACACTACCAGGAAGTGCTGGGAGGAAATGTTCTATGGATTAGGCAACCATTGTGCATAGCATAATGCAATTAGTTTTCTATTTACCTGTGCCTCTAAAGAGGTTTGGTGTACCATTTGTGTGATTAAGTAAGCAAGTTGAAAGGTGTAGCCCTACATGTCATCCAAGCATGTTTATTCTAAAACGTCAGAAGGAAATAGCATAATTTAATGGTTCTGTAGTGCCAACTTATCAGTGCAGTATAACTTTTTTTGAAAATGAATCATGACAAGCCTAATCAGGGCACACACTTTCATTTGTTTTTCAGTTATGCAAGAATTGTTGAGCTATGCATTGCTGATTATAGAACACTTTCTTAAGAATGATTATAGAACATTTTCTTAAGAATAGGAGAAGCTGGTGGTGGGGAGTGGGAGTTATGATGTTCTGTGTGGCACCACTGTTTTGTTGTTGCGCTTCATTATTCGTTAGTTAATGAGGTAATTAATGGCAAAGAGCAGAATACTTAGCCAAATGACAATGTGTTTATAATTATACATTATCAAGATATGATCAAAGGAGAGCACTAATTTTATAGGGTGGTTTCCATATGTTAATATCGACATAGCGAAATATACATTTTTACAGTTCCATAACATGGTTCTCAGGCAGTTCTGTAATTAGGAATGTGGCACAAATGCTGTGTACGGTGGTGTTGCTTGCTGGCAGGAAATATCAGTGGTGGGCTTGCTTGGCAGGTCATCCTTGGCAGAAGTCATGCAGACTTTAATGTACCGCAAGAACTGTACATAATTAAAGAAAAGTGTTTTTTTTTTTCTGGTGGTAGGGACGAGAAGTAACTGAATGGATTGTGCTGTGCTCCTATATATTGAGTTGGTTTTGGATAAAGTTATGGGTTTGAAAACCCACATTGGCATTACAGCACTGGTACTGGATTATGCCATCAAATAAGTCGTAAGGCAATGCCTTCTTTTCAGAATTACATTGCTGCTGGACTTATCGCACTGTAGAAGCCATTTTGACTTTCACTGCTGAGTTTGATTTGCAGTAAACAGTTTGAGACATTGTAATGGCTGTTAAACTATGTGTTCTATGTCCTTCGCAAACAACAGCTGGGTCTAATTGCTAGCCTGGGCTCTTAATTGCTAGCCTTGGGCTAGCCTGGGGCTCTTTGTGGCTCTTGTCACAAGCTTGAAACACTATGTGATGTTCACATACTCGTCCAATTACATTTCATGTTTACCTTTTTTCATGTTAATGAGCAGTCTGTTGACAGGAGTGTGGCTTTGGTAACTTATCACAACATGTTAGTGAGCTTTGCATGATGCTGTGCTTAGCATACAGGAAACTGCAACTGAGTGGACAACGTTGTCATGTATCTGTGTTTTATGTCAGGTGTGCATATATTAAAAAAAAAAGAAACACTTTTTAGTGTAGGAAATATATTACTGTTACACTAGTACTGTAATGACATGCTATTTAAACAGTGATAACTTTAACATACAACTATTTAAACAGTGATAAAATGAAGCATTACTATGGAAGAAATTTGACCTGCTTAACCTACCACCTCCATGAAGCTGGTCATTTTCAACATGGGGTTATGTCTGACATCTCTTCTGCTGCCCCATGTGTGGATGCTAGCTTTAAGGCTGGTTGGTGTGTCTTTGGGCATTGTTGCATCATTTTTTTTCTTCAAGCTTCTTTCTTTTCTTTTTTACTCATTACCAAATTTTTTGTTCTGGTTGCCGACTCTATGGCTGTGGGAACATGAGCTGTCTCTTTCGTAGTCTCCGTGCCATAAATTGCTTTCTGTACATTTTTCTTTCGATTTATAAAAAAAATAATTTATTATTTTTACTTTCTCTTTAATACAAATTGTCCAAAAATTAAAATTTCAAGAAAGCACTGCATAAACAAAAGTATAGCTAGAGCATGAAGTTGGAATGATAAGCACACACTAATGCAAGAACATGCAATGGGGCAAGACTCAAGTTTTTCAGTTAAACAAAAGCCGGCAGTGGTTACACAGGGTGCTTTTTTAGACTACCGATTTTTTGTAAAAATCCTATGACAGTCAGGCTCCTGTCATATCTTTTCACGAACTCTTTGTTCAGGTGGAAATATTTTGCCTCAGCTAAAATGACACTGATGTGACTAATTAACAAAAGCTTGTTAATGAATTATTAACTTCAGGGCAGTTATTTATATTAGGAAGTTGTAGTCAGTGAGAATTTATGGCATACCCATTTTTCAGAAGTTGCAAAAGCTGCACGTAATTTGAGATATTCACCAAATTTTAATGCGAATAACGTAACTGACTGCGTCCAGTGCTCAAGAAACATGGCCGCGTTTATGTCAGAGTAGAGCTTCTCTTGACAAGGAAGTGATGATGTTTAAATCAAAGCGCGTCGAAGCAGAATCTGGTCGTGAAAAACAGTAAATAGTCTGAAATACACGAGTAGATTGCTTATTCTTTGCGTGTAATGTGTGGTCCTTCTCTGTTTCTTTGTTAAACTATAAGCATGCCAAAAAACTCTTTCACGGTTCTGCAAGAAGAAGCGTGGCAGTAGCTGCCCCTGAGTTTTATACTGTGTAGAGAAAGAAAATGTGGATATTACAGTTTTCTTGCACACAGCTGGAAAGGAAGAGACAAATGCCAAACATCACACGAATAGGTAAGGTGATCCACTGGTGCAAGTGCTATGACTTGCCTCACTAAGTGATTAATAAAAAAAAAAAATGGCGCAAGGAGTAGACAGCAGAAAACAGCAAACAGTTATTGAGCTGACACGGAATGTGGGAAGTGATAGAAATATGCAACATAGAAATATTTGTAAATGTGCTCAACTATTTTCCTTCATTTTGCCTGGCATTTAGTAGAGAATTGTTATTTCCTTATGGTGTGCTTTAGACAAGGTACCTCTTATAAATGGTAGGGGCCATGCTCTTTTTTCCCTCTCTTTTTATCGTGACATTTGTGTTACACTCGTATGTGGGCCGAGCGTTCAAGCCGTGAGACTGCTTCTCCAGTACATTGCAGTTCCTTTCACGATCTTGTGCCAGTGCACTTTGTCAGCTGACTTCTTACTCACTCATGATGGTCATGTATGAGGATCATCCTTGATGAAATGTGGAAACTAGGTAAAATAATTTGGCATGCCACGCACTGCTTTCAGGGACATTGCTATTAACGGGGAAGGGACTGAGGACCAAGGAGACTTGAAGGTGTTTGTAAAAATGTAAAATATTATAATTTTTAGCTAAAACTGATAAAATGTGAAATACACTTGCCAGAAATAATCTTTGGCATATCAATTTGTCTGAAGAACCAGTAAATTTTTTACTCTAGTTCTGGTTAATGTGGTGAGTGTTTTCTGTTTTCTTATATATAGCTCTGTGGAAAACTTGGCACCTCATTATGTCGTTTCTGCACACTGAATTCAAGAAAATTAAAGTGAAACGCTATAGACATCCCATTTTATCAGTTTGTTGTATTAAACATTACTCACAACAGCACATGTTGGATCACAAAGCTTTCCTGAAGGTTTTAAAAGCACTGTATGTTGCTACATGGAATCAGTAGCTTTAATATTATTATTTTTTTTTTGCTAATCTGACTTTGTTGCATATACCCAATAGGTGCATTCTTTGGACTGCTGCATTCGTTTGCATTCACGTGTTCCTGGCTTGGATTTTCATGGACCAATTGTTTAATCATGGAGGTTCTCCAATGGAAGCATTGTATGCACTTATAGAAATCCTGTTGTATCAGTCTCAACTGCAGATATGAATTAAGACTGTCAAAAAAAAAATCAAAATATTGTCAAGTTTTTCAAAAATTAAGTTTTTAGCTTAGAAACTGAACAACCCCGTTGACTACTGGTGTGCACCACTGAAGCCATAGTGAAAATGAAAAAGATTATACAGTGCAGAATTATAGTGGAATCACATTTCTTGGCTTACTTGGCACTAAAATGTATAGATTTGCCACACAACACTTTTTTTTTCTTTTTTGTAGTTTGTGTGCAGTGTTTCTTCCAGATGTGTAGAAAATGGCAGTCTATCCTCGTATGAAATCTGTAAAATCTTTGATTCTTCAGCTAACTACAACATTATTTAATACTAATGATGTAGGTTGACAACGTGGCCATTGTGCACAAACACAGTTGCCCCCCTACCTGCTATTTACCACAGTGTTGTCCTTCTTGGAAAGTGTGGCTCATACTTAACCAGTATGATTCACCTGTTGATAAGTTTTTCTTGTGAACCAAGTGTTTCTGAATGGTGTCCATATACAGCAGGTTATACATCCAAATGATTTGTAGTGGAGCCCATGGTCGTCGGCAGGATTTTCTCTTGGGGGGGGTGCAAACGAGCTTTGCATCGCGGCTGGGGGGAGGGGGGAGGGCACTGGTCTAGCTTGGGTGAGGGCAAGTGGTGGTGAGGCTTGAGGGGGGGCAAGTGCCCCTTTTGCACCCCCCCTGCCGACGCCCATGGTGGAGCCTCCCGCTGGAGGCTGTTGCTGTGATAAAAGGAATAGCCATAGCATAGCTCTTTCCTCCATGCCTTCACATATAAATGATCTGGTGGGGCAGTAGTGCTTATTGAAAAATGAGTAGAATCATATTTCTTACTATGGCTGTAGTAATGAGTTTGCAGCATATTTTTTTATTCTTAAAACACACCTCACCATATTTTCATGCCACATTTCCTATTGCTACATTATTAGTGTATATATTTTTAGACACTTTTGCAGCCATTGTTTTTACACATTTTGACTACAATATTACTACCCCAGTTCATGTGCCACTGACCAGTCCAGTCATTACCATCTGTTCTGTGCCTTGCTCTTTTGTCAAGAAAATCTAATCATCATCAACTACTTGCATTTGGTTCTAACTTATATGTACCTTATTTAGTTGGCCCTTGTGCCATGAACATCTAAAATTCATCAACGAATAAGTTGTTTTCTGTTTGGTTCTACTTTCTTTAATCCAATGGTTATGCATATTTTTTAAGAGTTATTGGCCGAGTGCAGAATTTTGAATGGCAGCGGTTGTACATTTTGGAAAAATAGCATTATTTTGCTTTTTGGTGGTGTTTTTTCATGGAAACTGGAGCGTTTCTTTTTTTGTTGTTTTGTCTGTGTTTCCTTAGGTGCATGCTGACCACGACAGTGTGTACAGAAGGCTCACAATGGCTGGAGATCGTTTTAACCCCTCCATGGGGAAAACGCATGGTCTGTTGCTCGCTATTTCTTTGAGTTGGGCTTGCCATATTGCATACGTGTTTTGATTTATTTTGTGGTGCTGTTGCTCACTAAGGCGACAGTGTTTCTCTATATCCTTATTTTGTTATTTTAATAGTTAATTTCCTCATTCAGTTCCTTGCATTACATGTAGCATTATATTTGTATCCCAGTGGGGCTCGGAAACCTTAAGTAGGATAATTGCATGCTGGTTTGGCCAGAACTATATAGCGAATGAGTTCGAGCAGATCCTGTCTAAGTTGCATGCCATTTTTACAGCTGTGTGGTGTTTATGACTAGCACTTTTTGTTTTTGGATAATACGAGTCGAGCACCAGTCTTACTTTTCATGTTGCATGTCAAGTGATGCACGTTTAGGCCTATGGTTGAAGTGTCTGCCTAGTGGAAAAAAGCTTTTTAAAAACTAAAATGTGCTTTGGAAAATCATATTATGTCTGATAAATCATTAAGGTTTTTGGCATATTTGTCTTATGTTATTAGTATACTCCTCATTTTGGCTCTTTTAGCTTGCTTTACAAGTTGAGCTTTTCTGTTTTTTGTCTTACTTCTGTTACTGTAGTGTTTACCGTTATTGCAAAAAAAAAATTTCGTTTGAGGCCACATAGCTTAGAGCACTAAACACACATTGTTTTGATTTTTAAAGGCATTCTGCCACTTTATGGAAAGTGCTATGAAAGCCCTTATAATATCTTTTTTTACATAACTGTTTTATTTTTTTCTTACAGCCAGCTCAAGTGATTGGTCCCTGAGCTCATGTAGAGACTACGACTACAACAATTTGGTTCCTACTGATCCTCCTGTAAAATTGGAACAGGATTTTTATCACGGGAAACATAAAGTACGTTTGATTTGTGGAAGTATTTTTGTGCAGTGAATGAGTAAATGTGGTTGATCGAAGTGTAACAGGCCCATTGTGCATGTGCAGATGCACATACAGTGGTACATCTGCATTTGCATGTAGGCATGGTAGGTCAGATTTGTGAAATTTTTTTTATGGTAACGTGCACATAATTGCAATTTTTTCAAAAGTGACAAGCACCTTGCATGATTTGCACAGTATTTGGCATGTTACAATATGGAAACTGCGTTTTCATAAATGCATCCAGAAGTTGGATTGTTGCAAGAAATGGGTGCTGTAGTTGTGTGGAGAAGGCCCAGAATTTTGACTGCTGGGGCCCTTATGTTTGCTGATATATTAACGTGAGAATAATTTTGCTTTGACTGAAATATGACTGCGGCAGCCTGGAAACAAATGCACAGCCATGCATTGAGTTGGAGAAAGTAGCACATAATGTATAAAATAGCAACAAAATGACAAAAAGAAATGGTTCGTGTGTTTATTCTCCTGCACCTGTTCCTTTGACATATTTAGGATCTCTTCGTATTTATTCTTGGCCTAAAAGCAATAAAAGAGACAAAGAGAAAGTGCAGTTCACTTTTCTCAATTTATACTTTCCAAACATCTTAATTTTAGGATCATATGTTTTCATTTGAGTCTTTATTTGTCAAGTTCCTCTAAGCATGTTTGTTTTCAACTACTGATTTACGACACTTTTCATTGTACTGGTGCACTTCACCCAAAAAGAAAAAAGACAAAAGCATCAAAACTTGGACATTCGAGTTAGAAGACAATAATCCTTGGGCAAAATTTGACTTTCAGGCAGAAAATAAGGGACAGAAATGTCAAGAAATGTGGCAGCCTTGGCCTTATAACATTGACAAGCCTTGACTAGTCTTGCACAGTAAAGGGCAGCTTTGATAGTTTATGTTGGGGTGTATAGTCAATAAATTTCTTTTGTATGTTAGAATTTCTTTTGTATGTTAGGCTGGGCATTTCTCTTTTTCTATGAAGTGGAAACAATTCAGAGTTGTACAGCCTTTCCAGCAACATAGAATTTCAAAAATTAGTAAGCACATTCTCAGTCTGTGTCTTCTAAAGCTGCAGTTTGTCGTAGACGTCCTGTGCCTGTCATTTCGTAACGTCAGCACAGGAGTATCGGTGCGGACATTTTACTGTAACCTTGTTATACACAATAGGTATTGGATTGTTATTGCCTCAAGCAATAGGGTTGAAGTCTGCTAGTACAAATATTTCACTAGCAACATACCCTTCATTGTACAATGTTTTTGTTTAACATTTCGGTTGGTCGGGAGGGAGGGCTTCTTTGAGCGTTCTGAGAGCCTCTCTTGCGACGCAGTTATCGATAAAGGGATTTTTTGGTGCTTTGAAATAAAAAATTCTGATGTAGCAACCCCGAATAGCTGCCACGGCATTGGATTTGCCACAAACTCACACCTGCACGTGTGAAAAGACCGGGAGGTCAGCCCGTCCATTGGAGGCTCCATGTCCGGGTGTTCAGGCAACACAGGCTATCGCGGGAAGCTATGATAGGCTGCAGATATGCAATGATGGGGAAAAAGAATGCAGTAATTGTATGAGTAGGCCGAGCAAGAAAGTTGCGAAGTGACGATCAGTGCTATTTGTTGCATAAACCATAAAGTAATGAAAGCAACCACCGTAGTGTTCATGTGGGAGCATTTATGACGACACTAAACAAACGCCGCCCCAAGTGCGAATTCATCGTTACATGCGTGGGTGCAGTGTACAGTCTCGTTAAAATAAAGCTAACGTCATGACTGTGGCAGCAAGATGTTTACTGTGTTAAAATTAAAGCACGTACCTGATGAAAACCCTGTCTGTGTCAAAATTGGAAAAAAAAAATTAGCGCTTTATTTACTCAGGTCTTTTGAGAAAAACTTTGTTAAATTGTGTTTTGTGCTGAGTTAGTTTTGTTAAATGAGCATGATAATAACATTGAGCACTCTAAGTACCTGTCGGGTAATAGACATTTCTTCGTTAAATTGGGAAATTCGTAAAATCTGGTTTCGTTGGCTTGTGTTTTAGCTGTATCTATTTTTGTTAGAGCTGGCAGAATTATCGCTACAAGGATGTCCAGAATTTGTTGCAGTTTTAACATATATGCCACTGCTAGGGCGCCTGCTCTCAGTGCAAGCCTTTTTTTTGTTGCTTTTATTGTCGCTGACTTTGTGAGAAAATCAAGATGGTGGTCTGCTGGGTCAGTTGGGGCAACATATTGTGAGAGTATGAGCGGAAAAACAGCAACTGCCCAGCAGCTGTCCCGTCATTCATTTCCATTCTTGCTGTTTTTCCGCTCATACGCTTACAGTATCATGAGAGGAATTTATTATTATTATTATTGTTGTTTTTGTTGTTGCTGTTTGCAAAGCTAAATTTTTTTATCTAAAACCCGTTTTCAAAGCTCACGTTCTAGTGGTCGTTCGACCCTTTAACTGGGCTGCTGGATCCAGTTTCATGTTTCAATTTTGATGTGGCATTTTTTGTTTTCTATTCGTTTTAGGTTGCTATTTGTATTGTCGCATGAGTGACAGAAAGCATAGATAAATTTAAACCAGCAACTGATTTTCTTCCATGGAAAGTGACTTTGTGGGTCTTATCCGGTCACTGCGTCGGTAGATTTAATGTTGTCATATTTCCTTTCTGTGATACTTCAGTATGGCCTCATAGAAGCGGCAGAATATGCTGTCCTTGGTAGAAATACTGGCTATGTGTTCAAGCAATAAACAATACAGAAGAATGCACATATAAAGGGGCACTGATGTGAAAATTTTCAGTTGTTTTTTTTTTGCATCATGTGAAAGACTTAGCCCTCAAAGGCTAGAAAATACGCACTACTCAGGGTTGTACCTGAGTAGTGTGTACACAGGAACATACACACCAAATAGGGACATATACACTACTCAGGGTTGTACCTCAGCTTGAGTACTGCTTTTTTCTCTGTGTTAGTAGTGCCTTTAATAATAATACAAGCTCCTTGAGCACCTCAAGCATGCGGCCAGGAAGCTGTCAGTAATCAACATCCTAAGAAGAAATTTTCAAGGTGGAAAGGGTACTGCTTTCTTACCTTGTGTTTTGTCCTGAAGGCTGTTTTTTTGCTGTGTTACCGGTGTGCCAGCCAACTGCATACCTTTGTGTTGTGCTGCTGCCCGCGAATGTACAGAAAATTTACAGTTTACATTGGGTGCCAAAGTTTTTTTAAGACATAGATTCACTTGTGCAAGACTTCAACAAAATGAATGTATCAGTATCACTTAAAAGAAATATCAGCATACTTATTCTGGGTGATCCTTTTGTGCCGGGGATCTCAAAATAACCTCAGCTAGTGAGCCATAGTCATGAAATTTAGCTTTCCTATGGGCCGGGATGGTGAAGAAGGTTAGCTAGGTGGGGGGAGGGGGGGGGGGGCAGTGTTTAAGCAAAATGTCAGCTGACGTTGCCATTTGAAACAAGGCCTTTCCCGTATCTCATATATGGGTCATTTTTGAAGCAGATCTGACATCAGGTTTCAAGAAACATATCATTATTGATCTCCAGAACGACTAGAATTTGTACACTGATTCTGAAATATAGAGTTTTTGTTCCACGCCTATGTTCTAAGATATGGTGACTGGATGGGGCGCATTGCAAAAAATTTGCTTGACCAGTCACAT
This sequence comes from Rhipicephalus appendiculatus, assembly GCA_030522465.1. NCBI lineage: Eukaryota > Metazoa > Arthropoda > Arachnida > Ixodida > Ixodidae > Rhipicephalus > Rhipicephalus appendiculatus. The sequence continues at coordinate 1,337,752 of JALIZH010012685.1, read as the reverse complement.
CTCTGTAGCTCATGAACATAAGGGGAAAAAAAAAAACAGTCATGTGGGGGGCTGGGCCATTAGCGAATTCAGCCAGCGGGCCATGGGTGAGACCACTGCTCTAGTGCATAGTGGAGACCGACGTTAATAAAAAGAAAGAAAGGGCAGGTAGGTTGGGTAATATAAGCTTTATGATGAATCTTATTTTGCGTTTTTGGGGATAATAAATAGTTGATCAGCGATTGCACTCTGCTGACTTACCAAAATTGTAAATGACGGGTTTTATGTCTAATGTTGCAATGGCACTATTTTAGCGGACAGCTGGCTAAAGCAATTTGCACCATTTTGAAAATTACATTTTTGAATGGTGCAAATTTATGCAATTAAAATGGTGCAGTTTTAAAATGGCACCATTTCAAAAGGGCAAACGATGAAAGTTCATCTGTTCCTCTCCAGTACCAAGATAGCAGACAGATCACCAGGAGCATGCTTCTCACATTGTTTAGTTTCAATGTCATTAGGTTCACTGCCTGTACATTGCACATTTCGTGTTTCACAAAACTCTTCTATCACAAACAGATTGTTGCTTACAGTGCAGGCACACATTGATGGATTGAATGTCTCAGCAGACCGTTACATTCAGCTGCATTGTGTAGTAGCAGCACTAAATAATACAGTAGCATGTTGAGCATTTTTTATGCGCTCCATTTCAGAATCGGTGAGAAAAGGTGAATTTTTGTTAGTGCACATGCCAACATCAGTCATTTCTTTTAGAACATCATATTGCTTTAGAAGTTAACTTAGTAGTTTAATTAATAGACCTGCTGCAGTGACTTGACTTGACTAATGTTCACTTAAATATTGAAAAATAATTATCGTAGCTCTTGTCTTTCATTTAAGGAAAAACACTTCCACACAAAAAAAGTTGCACTCAATATCAAGGTACTCATGTGTGACAGTATATTGTATTGTATTTTTAATTTGATATCTCCAGGCTTTACTGCTCTTTATTGTGCATTTACATGCTTTACATTGCATGAAACAAGATTCTGTTAGCTGTATGGCAGCATTTGTACAGTTCCTGAGATTGAGGAATTAAAAAATATTGAAATTGTGGAAACCTGTCAGATAGTTCTCTTTAACATGTCAGATAGTTTTCTTTCTTTAGAACCATGGGGAAAGGTTTAAGAATTTCTGATACTGAGCTAGATGTATTCTAAGAACTTATCGATAGCTTTGGCAATTAATAATGCAGTTTGATGGTGCGAAGAAATGAGTGAGCTGTGTATAAATCAGGAGGTATGACTGCTGATAAACTTGTAGGTTACATATGTATATTGGTGTTCAGTCATTTAAGCTTGTATTAGTGTGCATATAATTGGAAGGCATCCTTACTAGTAAGCATATATAATGCACTGCTTTCTGTTGAAAGATGGGTGGAGAATACAGAATTTGGTTACCATGTGAAAGGCCTGTTGAACATTTGAAACTTTGCAGCTTGTAATGGGGACATTCTGAAATATAACACAGAGAGATATTGAGAGAGCTTGTAGTTAAATATTCTTCATGACAACATTGAGTTATCTGGCTCATCTTATGTCACTGGCACCTAAGATAGATTTCAGGTATACTCTTCAAGTGGGGATGCATTAATCCTCTGTAACACTTTTCTCTTAGCTGATAGTGGAGGTTTGTCCATTTTGTTAAGTAATTGTTGTGTTGCACATCTGGTGGTGCTGTATATATAAGGTGGGATGGCGTGTGATCTTGGCAGTCCAGAGCACACTGTTAATAGACAACCTATGGCTCAGTTGCTAATACATGGAAAATATTTTAACTTTTGCGAAGTTACTGTAAGCACAGGAACCGTTCCAAATCTCTGCAAGGTAAAAGTAGCATATTTGAGGTGAATACCATGGGGTACTCATGTGTAACAATTTACTGCTAGGTCTATTAGTCATAATTCTCTATTGCAATTCAAATACCTTTGTTTTAAATGCCGTTTTGGTAAACTTGAATTGTAGTAATTGGAAAGAAAATGGAACGTCATGCGCACATTTCTTGGAAATCAACCACAACATAGAATTTATTAGCATACAACACAATATTTAAAAGCTTGATTCATATCATATTGGTTTTCGTCCACAAGCTGTCGAATTGAGAAAAAAAGATGCTGATGAGTGGGGGGGGAAGGGGGGGGGGGGGGGCTTCAAATCTTGAAACTGTACAGTTGGTTATGAGGGATGCCATAGTGGAATGCTATTGGTTAATTTCAACCATGTGTTCCTAAAGAATGGGCACCTATAGCATAACGTGTACATTTTTTTTGTTGTTGTTTTGCATTTTGTTCCAATTGGAATATGGCTGCTACGCACAGTTAGTTGACAGGCATTGTGTTACATTCATTGTATCCATATATTTACACATGCATGTTCATGCACATGCCTAATACATGTTCACAGAGAGAGATAGAGGAGTGTAGAGCTCTCAACCCCGGCCCTTGAAACAAAAGCGGGGATACACCCCTGTCAGTGAGGCTGTGTTGTTTCAGAGCACAATGTACACATGGGGTGAGATGGCTAACATTTCACTCTGTTGCTGTTATCACTGCATTGGCCAGCATTTGTGCGCACAAGAGTTTTCTAGCAAGTAATGTAACACTGAGTGTCTGGCTTTAAAACTCCAGAAGTGTAAAAGATAAAACTACCACTACGGTAACTTAACAGCTGTAACATGCTGCTAAGCCTAAGGTTGTGGGTTTAATCCTGGCTCTGGGAGCCACATTTTGATGGGGGCAAACGCAAAAATGCCTGTGTTAAGTTCATTTAAAAAAAAATCCCAGGTCGTCAAAGTTAATCCACAGCTTTACACCCTGGCTTGCCTATTATCATACTGTGGTTTTGGCTCATATATACTTGGTACTTGTTTGTTTATAATTAAAGATGTATATGTTATGAACTTCTTCAGTTTGCTCTGGGATTAACAGAGATTTGTATGTACTTCAGTGTATGTCATTAAGTGTTTTTTTTTTCCTTACATTCACCCAGTAATGTTCACTTCAGCATGTAGCCATGCTGACATTAAGATTTGGTGGCTTTCATTCAAAGTGATATTCAAATTGACTGCATTATCGGTTACTTTCCACCTTTTTTTTTTTTTAATTTTTGCTGGTGATTGCTTGTGAACATTTGCATGTACTCATGGTTGCATTGTACTGTGAGGAACAGTTTCAAGCACTTGTACCACTCGGGAACATGTGGTTTGAAAATGTTTTGTAGCCTGCAAGAAAAAAAAAGCACACTTTTTTTTTTCATCATAGGGAAGTGACGGCATTCAGGACCCTGAATTGTATAATTTACTCTGCACCTACATGTAGCCATATTCCCTTTTCTTCTAGTGTTAGGTCACCTCATAGCACATTGAATAATTCTGTGAGCAAAGGTTACAGGCCTCTCATGTACACCCTCCACAGACAGTGCTGCTCCTGTTCTTTGTAGTATCATTTAGAATATTATATTTTAATCGGCAGATGAAGGTTAAGTGATTGTGATTGTGCAAGTGTATGATGAGTAAATTCCATAAGTCTATTCTTTGAAGCAGTCACATTATTAAGTTTGTGGAAATTAATAATGAGCCTACTGGCTAGTGCAGTGCTCTTACTGCAGTTGGTTTAACTCTGTAAAAAGCATTTAGACTATGTGTTAAAATAGTATTGTTAGACTTTATTCTTAGTTAAAAACAATGCCTAATATAACACGGACAAGTAAGGACTGCCATATGTCCGTATTTTATTATGTGTATTTTTTAACTATGTACATGTACCAGCTGTCTTACATCCAGACGCTGTTAACAGGGTTCATGCGGGTCCTTGAAATCCTTGAAAACCCTTGAATTTGAAAAGTTCGTTTTCAAGGCCTTGAAAGTGCTGGAATTTTCGCAAATCCTTGAAAATCTTTGAATTTACTTTATTTTTAATAAACATTGTCGCACATTTCACAGCGCATTATTTGTGATGCCGTAAATGTAACAGGTGGCACATGTAATGTGCCCATCACAAAAGAATTGAGAACATCAGTAGCTTCTGCGCGGAACCAACATCATGCATTTTTGGAAACTCGGAAAAGGCAGGAGCAGGAGGATGAGAAACAGAAAAGGAATTTCGCATTGAGGAGGAGGTTGAAATGCTTACAAAAAAAGAAACAGAAACTAGCAGCCTCTGTCAAGGAATTAATAGCTACAGCAGACTCATATGCAGAAAAGGCAGAGGCAACTAGTGACCTGATGTGTATCATCAAGTCAAACAGCCTTAGGAAGACTGCCAAGACCAAGCAGCAGGAGATAGTGGACATAGATATGAAAATTCAGGAAAAGCAACGAGGCGTGTAATAACTGTTCTTTAGTTTTTCCTATCTGAATAAAAGTTTGCATCTTGTGTCATACTGAAAGTGATTATCTATGCAACTTTAAGAAACTATGATTGAAAGTTGTCTATAAAGAAAATGTCATTGGAGCCATGTTTTCGATGTCTGCTCCAGCGATGTTACGCTTTTTCGATGAATTCTAGTTATTTCAAGACTCTATCCTCCCCTGAACATGTGTTAATTGGGTTTCTAACAGACAATGTAGTCCTTGAAAATTCTGACACATAGCCTTGAAAGTCCTTGAAAACCCTTGAATTTTTGTCATGTAAACGCGCATGAACCCTGGTTAAGTTACCTTATTCTTATTTGTCACTAATTTCACATGGAAAACTTGCAATGTCTTTGCACTTTGTTCATACGAAGTTTATCAATCATACCAGCTAGTGTATAGTATTGCAGTAGAGACTTGGACAATTTGCTTTTTTTGTAGAATATAATGTAATTAATGCAGTATTTAAAGCTTGATTTTATTCTGGCGAAAATTAATGTGAATGTCATAGTTTGCAGATGGATTACAGTTTTAGTGCCGATGCGATGTAAAGATTTTAAAAAGCCATTGTGGCTGTTTTTTTTTTCCTTCAACCTTTGCTAAAATTTTTTACCTATAGTGCAGCCTTTAGTGGAAATAGTATTTGGTGTAACATGCCTTTTCTTGTTGTCTTGCTCAGAGTAAAGCCGAGGACCACTGGCAAGAAATACTGATGATGAAAAAAGAGAACGGAGACCTGCTCGCCGAAAAACGGCTGCTAGAGCAGGAGGTGAAGCGTCTTCAGAGGATTGTAGATGAAAAGCAGAAAGAACTGAGTGAGCTTCATCATCAAAAACAGGTGAGTCTCATGCAGCACCCACAAAGCAGTAGTTTGCTAGAAAAAGTTCACGCTGTCTCATTGGTGCCAGACTACTGTGAATGTTTCTACCAACTATTTGGAGACCAAGTCTTAGGTGTAATTGTGCTTGTCTGATTGGTTTGCATGCAGAAAATTTTCACTTTAAAGTCGCAAATGAGTATGTAGTATGTACATACTATTGAAGCATTACTGGTATAGCTGTGCCGTAAAACCGGTAATTAATAATTATTGTTTTATTGAGGGCTGATTGAAAAATCACTTTTTATAGAAATCACTTTAAAAATTTGATAGCAAAATTATGCTTGAGCATTCCATTTTCATATATAAAGAGATAAGCCATTTTCCAAGCAGAAGGCTAAAAAATAATTTGATGATTGGGGCGTGCTGGCTGTAGAAGCCTCATTTTCCAATTCACACTATGCCGACGAGTCTTGCACCCACATATTTTTGCCCACATAGTGAGCTTTCCAGGTATATAACAGTGATCAAGAACTAGCCCTGGCTGAGTTGAAATGAGCTCATGGTTCAATTGACACCTGTACACTGGTGAAGTCTATGCCTCGTACTATAAAAGGCCGACAAGCAAAAAAACTGTAGTTTCACTTTATACACAGCAAACTCCATAATTTTGCAGAGTATCCCAATAGCAAGATTTGTTTGCTGGACCCCCAAACAAAATTTTCTCCACATAGTTGTAGGTATTGCCACTTATCTACACGGTAGTTCAACAAAGGCCACAAAAGCTTTGAGAAGGTTCTGCAGAAGTTGGTTGTCCTTCAACTCAGACTTTGGTCGTTGAGCAGAGAGACCAGACAAAAATAACAGTCTTGAACACGGACAGCTGTAGCTAACTCCTTAACTGCCAATTTAGATGGGAGGCTTCCAATTTCTGACCTGCCTTCCCGTACGAGCACAGCCATAAATCTCCCAATAAATGGCCTCAACCCAATTTCGAAAAGAAAAAAAAATAATAAAAAAAGAAAGCTGTACCAATTCAAGTCATGTGGCAGAGCCACATTGCGATGACCATCATGGGCTTAGCAGGAGCTAGGTAGCTAGCTGAAGTCACATTTGAATCTGAGCCATTTGAGTGCAGGGGGTGCTGGCCTAACTTGTGTTTCACATCATGGAGGAGCAAATAAACTAGGAGAGAGGGTTACATCACGTAGCCTGCTTCCATGAATGAGTGCTCCGGGAAGCCTCGTTGTTGACCCAACACCTTACCTCTGAGATGTAGCATATTGGCCGAGTACGTTTGTGTGTCTTCATGCACTGCTGTAGCTTTGTAGCTTTGCCTGCACTGAATGCATGCTTGATATATCGTGTGATGGGCTGGCACTTGTTTTTTGGCTTCAATAGTGTTGTGCAACTCTCCCTTCTGATTTTTCTTTCCTCCATGTTTCGCATGCAAGCAACAGCACCGTATCCAAGCTTAGGTAGCGCATTTTGATGCGGTTTCAATTAACTAAACACCAAGCGATGTCTTCTAAAGCACCTTGCTTGTGAGGCGTGTACACTGCCACCCTGCACTGGCAAGCATACTGGTGGATTTTGAAATGATGATATGAATCAGCAAGTGCTGTCATAGTGGGTTCAGCGCAAGACATGTGATCCATTCAGGCACGTAGTGTTTAAAGGGGATTTTTTACGCTTTTTCATCTGCATCCTGCAGGGCTGGGGTGCGTGTAGTGCTGAATACTGAGATGAATGCAAAAAGAATAGTTGAAATCGGTGCATGGTATCGGAAGTTATTAGTCTTCAAACTTCAAAACACTAGAAGATGATAAGAAAAAATGTTCCCTTTCACATTTCACTCTCCCACTGATGTCAAAGACTGGTTCCAGTCACTGCATGCCTCTTACAGAGACGTACCAGACGACTCGCCTCGTGGTGGTCGTTGTGCAGCGCACCTAACATCGTTGTCCGATTGTTTTCAAATTTTCATTTAAAAACAGAAATCCTCTTGTATCTGAGAAAGTATAAAGAGTGCTTTTATCATTTTAGTGCACAATAGTGTGGCCTATCTGGGACCATATGAATATTACATGCGACCAGGGTGCGTATAGATCCTTGAAATCGTTCAAAACCCTTGAATTAGAAAAATGCATTTTCAAGGCCCTTGAAAGTCCTGGAATTTTTTCTGTCCTTGAAAATCCTTGAATTTCCTGAGCAGTGCACTCTCATTGAAATTGCGCCCTTAATGTTAATGTAAGTTAATGTGGTAGATTGGCGATTCACACTAACTCCCCATTTTAGAAGCAGTAATATGGTGCGAGCGCACACGGTTCCATTTTGCAGAACTGCACTGGAAAAAAAAGTCAGTTTCGTGGCGAGGGCAAAGCAGTGAATGCGACAGCAACAAATTAGAATGTCAACACAAAGAACGGCAAGCAACTCAATGCTTGCAGTGCACCGCTCAAGCACAAAGGACACACACAGGACAAGCGCAAACGCTGCCGCCGCCGGGTCTGGCATGGCCAGACAGACCTACGGGAATGCAAAATCTGTGCTTGCATAGCTTTCCAGCCTCTCTAGCATAATAATTTGTGCTCTCCCGATGGCTTTCTACGTTGCCCTTCCAAACTATATTAAAAATAATCGCTCAAGCTCGTGCTGCGAGTTTTTTGTATGCGTGTACCTGTAAAATGGCGACTCCGCCGCTAGCACTCCTCGCAGATGATGTCAACTGCATGCTGCCTATACATTTATTTATCTTTGTGTAAGTGAAGTAGTATTACGGTGATTGTTTGGAATATGTTTGGTGAACTTCACAAAGCTTATACTGGAGAAATCTCAACTGTTGTTCTAAGAGTTCATTGTGTCTTGCGAGCATTTTTTTGTAATATCCGTGATTCCACTCCTGCGCCAACTGCGCCAAAGTGCGCCGAATTGAATTTGCTGTGCCATCCTGATAACATCAACGTAAATTGCGCCAGACTGCGCCAAGTCTCGGGTTTGGGGGGTGTCTATCACCGGCAGTCGCACCTCCGGCGCGTCAAAACATGTGCAGCTTGATCTTGGGGCCGCCGAAGTCACAACCATGGATCAATAATTATTGCGCTGAATAAACAGTGCTCGCGCTTGTGTTCCGATCCATGACGCCATGACCGGTGCCGAAGCAGCCTCCGTTGCGCAAGTCGGCTCCAAGGCGAAATTCATCCTCGATCTGCAGAGGCGATAAAAGTGTTTCGGCCATTCATCGGCCTACGTCGTATGTTCCAGAAACACTGCTGATAGCTCGTTTCAGGAGCCGCACGGGACGTAATTAAAGCAATGTTCAGTACTAAGTACACGCGTGCCGCTGGATTGTTTGTCACTTCTGTTTCTAGACATCGCAGTACGAAATTTGGGAAACTTATGTGGAGCAACACCGAGTTTTTGTGCTTCATGTCCATGGAAGAGCACGTGATCGGTGGGAACGCATTGACACTTTTCCTCAAATATACATTATCCATTCATCTTTACCCAGAAGAGGTTTCTCGTAATTTTCTTCCACCAAGCAAATCCGAGTTGGTAATAGCACTTGCGGTAATACTCCTAAAAGGCCCTGTCCTTTTCAGGTCGCGAGTATTATTTTGCTTGTTTTTTTTGTTTTTTTTGTTTTTTTTTTTGTTTTTAATGTCATCTCATTCATAAAAGTATGGCTCCTGGTCGGAGCAGCCGAAAATGGGTTTTTCATATGCGCAGCTAGCGGTCCCGTCGCTGACGGCTTTGGCATCGTAAGGCCCACAATAAAGCGGCTACGCTATGTTTCGCTTTCCAGGGTAACTAGTTGACGGTTAAAAAAAATTAGTTTCGCTTACATGCGAAGCAGTGAATGCGATAGCAACAACTTGTATTGTTACACGAAGTAAGGCTAGTAGCTAACTCCTTTGTATCCGATCTCGCGTAACTCAACAAAACGCAGTTTTAAGGGAATACGGCCGCTTCAGGGACTGGAGTGGTTTTCGTGCTTTCAGTTCTCTATACGCGAAGTAAGCATCGCGAGCACAGGACGTTACGACCCGTCTCCTGATGCCTGTTGAGATAACGCGAGCGCCAGCGACCACACCCCTCGAGCGACGCAGCACCTCCCCCCACCCCTCCACTCCCATTGCTTTATGCTACTGACGAGAGACGGGCGAGGCGTTTCTTCAGTTTGATGAGCTATCGACGGCCAGCCTCACGCGCAGGGTGATGCTATCGTATGCGCCCTCCGTGCGACGGAGACGGCCGGCAGCGGCGTTCGTCGCCAGCGCTCGCGAGCTTTTACTCGCGGGTACAACATACGATGTGGGGGGGGGGGGGGGGGGACGTTATCATGCGCGGGGTGATGTTGTCAATTTGAACTGAAAATGATGGCAACGGTGATTCCAAAAACCCGTCAAGAGTGTCCATATAATTGCTATCGCAATAATAATAATAATAATAATAATAATAATAATAATAATAATAATAATAATAATAATAATATAATAAATTATGGCAGCTTCGCACTAGGGGTGCCAAGCCTGATTGCAGAGCGGAGCTGGGTGGCCGTCCTTGTTTCTCATTATTTTAAATGCGAATGAATTTCATAGTCGGGCTATGTCAGGCATCCGGCGTTGTGCGGCGTTGGCGTTGTGTGGCGTTGGCGTTGTGCGGCGTTGGCGTTATCCGCGGCGGGTGTTTTCTCTCCGCTCTGAGTAAAGAGGAGGAGCGCGCTTTGACGCGTGAGGGCGCTCGCATCGCGGGAGCTCGGCGGAGCTATATATGAAAAAAAAATAAAAAATAAAAAGAAAGAGAGTGAGTGGAGAGGAGGAGCGCGCTCTGACGCGTGAGGGCGCTCGCATCGCGGGAGCTCGGCGGAGCTATATATGGAAAAAAAAAATATAAATAAATAATAAAAAAAAAAAAAAAAAAAAAGGCGCTGCACCGTGCTCCCGACCGGGCTGCAGAAATTAGGCGCCTTTTCCTTCTTCGAACCACAACCACCATATATAAATGGAGTGAAGCGCGCGAAATGCATTCGCATTTCCTCACGATTCCCTTCGGGGAGGTGGGGGGCATTTTTTTTTCTTTCTTTCTTTCTTTCTCTTTCTCTGTTTCTTGTATCTCTATTTGCATAGTTTCTTTTCTATTTCTTTGTTTCTCTATTGCTTTCTCTTTCGCGCTTTTTTATCTTTCTTTCTCTTCTCTTTCTGTCTCTCCATTTATTGCTTCCTCTTTCTTTCTATCTTTTTCTCTCTCTCTATTTCTCTCGCTTTATTGGAGCCATGCTACGTGCTTTTTTTTCTTCCTCTATCTTTCACTGTCTTTTATTTGTCTTTCTATCTTTCTAAGTCTTTATTCTGCTAATATCTCTCCACTTTTCTCTTTTCTTCTGTCACTTTCTTTCTCTCTTTTTGTCTCTTTGTTTCTCTCTCTCTCACGTGTTTCACGTGCTCCACTTCGCCGAGCAGAGTTTTCGTTTCAAGCTCGCGCTGCTGTACTCTGTAATGGAGCTTAAATAATTCCTGTGGCGCATATCCACTTGAGGAGTTTCGCATGATGGAGCACAAGTTGCCTACCTGCCTTATGACAACATAATCGCATAGAAAGCTAATGCCCAGCCATCTACATTCTAGCCCGTTTTAGCACTTTGCACATTTAATCAATCAGCTTCGCTGTTAAAAAATAAAGTGCAAATCCACTCTGTAAACTGGACAACCATTGAAGCTGTTTAGTGCACAGCACAAATATGATATGGCGGAGGCCAGTTTGGTGTGTATAAGGCAAGATTGTTAACGGCGGGGCTGTTAACATTCAGTACATATTATCTTTTTTTTTTGCCCGGCTCTCTAGAGGGTACTAGGGAATGCCATAGCCATATACAACTTTGCTGTAAAAGGAAAACGAACTTCGTTAAATCATGTAGTCCCCCGTTGAATGTACCTTTGGACACCTTCGTGGATGCTCGGCTTAAAGCAGATCTCCATCTTCCAAGCAACACGGTGCATGCGCATACTTTGGAAGTACAGCAAGAATGCTCTTGCTACAACACAGACAGGACTCAGTGAGGAGAAAAGGAATGTCGGAAGGAGTTGGCTTTCTGAGCCCAGCTGAGTGATGTCATGTTGCGCCCAGCAATTCAATTGATTGAGGAGAAAAAGGACCTGGCTTTTGCCTTTAAGTTGTCTTTGGGGATTGCATTGGCGCGACAGTGTGAATCTTTAGCATTGAGGCACTGTTGTTTGTGGCGGAGTTCGTCTACCACTTCTGCTGATAACCATGTAGTGTATTTAGCGTGTTCTTTAATAAAGTACAAATTTGAGTATCCAGTATTTCGTTTATTGCTAGTTCCAAAAAACTTGCTGGATAGGCTGTTCGAAAACACTCAAGTGCATTACACCCTTATTTTGCATTATCGAGTAAAATGTGGAGTGGCCCTGAGGTGATTTTCTTGATTAGATTTGCAATGAATCGAAATATTTCTAGCTCTTCATAAGAGCCCCATAATAATTATTGAGGTATTTGAATGTGATGCAACTTTCTTGCCCAGTGTTCTCAAGGATTTAAAGTTAGCTGCTCCAGAGTGCTCCAGAATGCAAAATTAGCTGCTCCAAAGTGCTCCAAGATGGAACTTTTTGTTGCTCCAAAGTGCTCCAAAATGAAAATTTCACTGCTCCAAAAATTGCTCCAAATCAGAAGTCCTTGGTAGCATCACTGTAATGTTTATGACTTGCAAAGGGATCCATTATTGTTAGGGGTGTGCGAATATTCGAGTTTCGAATTCGAATCGAATAGTACCTAACCGAATAATTCGATTCGACTTTCGAATAGCTGATATTCGAAGTTTCGAATAATTCGACAGGGCGAATATCTAAAACGCGACAAAGGCCAAGGGTGCAACTTGGTTAGGGTGGGTGCCTGAAACAAACGCTAACGTCGTTACAGTAGGCCTTTCGTTAACACTTGCAACGATATCCATGTTCAAAAGCGAGTGCATGTATATCTTAAAGGGGATTATGCCATTTCCGCACATAAAAAGACTGATGGGAGAACTGCCAAGCACTCCACAACATCACTTCCGAAGCGAAGGCACGGACTTGTGAGCGTAGTTGGGTCGCGTACGCCGCAAGAGCCGTAAAACGTCCCGACTTTGGCCCGCAATACCCTCAGTGATTGGCTACACTTGTGAAAAATTGTTCACGCTTTGCAGCAGCCGCTGCCGCGCCGGTTCACTCGTTCGCAAGCTCCCATCATTCCTGCGCGCAGCTAAAACGCTCCTGTGAACGGACGCGCGAAGATTTTTGGGCCCAGAGCACACATGGCGGGGAAGCACAACATTACAGTTGTCAGATTAGCCGTATTGTGCGACCATATAGGGGAAAAAAAAAAAGAAAAAAAAAACTAGTTGCCTTACTGTTAGCCTTTGGTATATTAGGATTGGTGCTGATGAGTGGAATGGGGGCTCTTCTATCAACATGCTTGCGCGCCCCCAAAAGCTGAAAAAAAAAGAAAACGAACAAGTGCGTAATAAAGTTGTCAGCACGCCGTAGCGTCGTTATCTTTCCTTTCTCTTGCCATAACCGGTGGTACACGTTTCATATAAAAATACTATTCGACATCAATAATAATTCACGGAGTTTAACGTCCCAAAACCACGATATTATTATGAGATACGCTGTAGTGGAGGGCTTCGGAAACTTCTACCAACCTAAATCTAAGCACACGGGCGTGGAGTGCATTTTTGCCTCCACATTAGCATTTTCATGGAGCATGGAGTAACATTAGCATGGAGTAGCATTTTCGCCTCCACGAAAATGCTACTATTCGATATTCGATTCGAATTCGACATTTTTGGCCACTATTCGGCACTATTCGATTCGAATTCGATTCGAGATCAAATTTCACCATTCGCACACCCCTAATTATTGTCATTATTAACATCATTGTGATATACATTTATTTATATAAGTGGAAGAACACTGCACTGCACGTTTTGAATATATTTGGTGAACTTCAAGCCTATACTGGAGAAATCTCAACAGCTTTTGTAAGTGTTCATTGTGTTTTGTGATCTTGAGAAGTTTTCTAGACTAGATGTTTTTGTTATAAATTTGATATCCATTTATTTATCGTAAGTGGAATAAAGTTAGCCATTTTTGAAAATTTTAGAGTAAAAAAATTCCAACTTTGCCTGCCGCTTTGAGTCCTTGAGAAACCTATGACAGGTGCTGGAAAGTCCTTGAATATGCTTGAATTTTTGATTTGGGAACCTTTATGAACTCAGCATGCGGCTTGTTGCATTAAGCCAATCAAAATGGACAGCCAATGTTGTTACTTCCACGTGATGAAACGTCACTTCCGATCACAAAAGTAGCCCTTGTGTTATAAGTTATAACAGCTTTGTTTTTGGCTTTGCCACTCGCACAATGATATCGGTGCATTCCACAGTTCGAGAAGAAGCGATGAAAACTACACGCTTAATTTATGTCGCAGGGCCCCTTTAAAATAGCTTGAGCATAGTACACCGCATATTACCGCACATTAACATTGGAGAAAACAAAACATTGAGCAGATGACCATTGATTGAGGGTCTTGCTTAAGAGAGAAACATGTATATTTTTTAATTTATTGAACTCGAAACAAGGAATCTAAATTTTACAGAGGATGCTTTCGCAATCATAAAATCTGCCAATGGCCATGTTCATCCCTTCAGCTATGCAGTTTGCCGACAGGAAAGCAAGTGATTTTAGCAAACACCCTGCTGCATGCAGTGCTATGTTTGGCGCACGTGTTCACAGCAGCCTTTGTCTACTGATCAGCAATGTTTTCAGAGTGTGTTCAAAAAGTGCTGTAGGGCCCCTTAATGTGATCATTTGGGATCAAGACGAACTTTGTAGGCTAGACTGATCACAAAGACCTCCTGAAAACAAAATTTTTTTCAGCCCCCCCCTACCCCTGCGGCATATCTCATGATATCAGAAGCCTTTGGTGTGGCAGTTATGCAAGTGTCTTTATCTAGTGTAGCAAAGGTAGTGTGGCTTGAGAAGGAAGCACACAAATTTTGGTAGTGTGTCACCTATGCAGTAGAATTTTGAAGTTTTTCACTCCTCCTGGAAAGACTGTTCTCTACTATACTGGCCAACTTTCATGCAAGTTGATCATATGTAGTAGTAATAACATGGTCTTGAATTTTTAACTTCTCTTTTTTCTTTTTCCAGTCGTTCCATGTCCTTACTACTTGTGCATAGGAATGCCAAGTGTTTCAAGGGACACTAAAGTGCAAAACTATTTTTCACGTACTAGTTAAGTACAATTTCACAATCCCGAAAACACCACTCTTACTGCGACACGACGCTTGGTAAGCGGGAAAACACGCGAAAAGAAAATGCGGGTGGAGACGCCACCTTAAAATTCCCGCACCAAACACTGTGACGTCATAGATTTTGAAGGCGTCTACTGAGTCCTACGTAGCTTCTAATCGATAAAAGTGAGGTGCATTGTCATCTGTGAGTGCCATAGACCTAGCATACGAAGTTTCAGAAAATTTCATCGAGCCAATGCTGCGAAAATACGAAAAATACATCCGGAATTTCCTGACGTCACGTGTGCAGATATCAGTGCCAAATTAAAAAATAAAACTTCAACCTTGATTTTTTCCGCTAATAATGAACTTATGATAGTGAAACATATGGTTTTAGAGTTCTCAGAGTGCAGTTTGTCAATCTAAACCAAGTCATTGTTTCGCTTTAGTGTCCCTTTCAACATGCTGGTGTGCACTCAAGAAATTTTTGAAGGACCCCTGATACCAAAATTGCTAACTTGATATGTTTTTGTTATTTGACTGTCCCGCATATCTGGACACTTCTGATCGATTATCGCTGATGAATGTTGTGTTTAAGGTATCTTAATTGGTTTTAAAATAGGCATGACTGCTCATCTGAGTTAGCAGCACTTCGTGACATTTCTACTAGTATAACGCAGATAGGGGTCTCTCTGTGCCGTTGACTGAGTAAAGCGAGTGTTGTCAACATCACAGACAAGTTTGTAGGGTGCACACAATACCACAATTGTTGGCTGCCAGAAGCTGTTGTTCCTCACCCTCCTTGCTCTGTTGGGCTGCACTCAAGGTGGTTCTGGCTGCTTACACGAGAGGTGTTTTACTGTATTAATCAATCTTTTTTTTTCCCCGGGGCACATTTTAGACAGTGAAGTGGGTGCTTGGCAGGCGGGTGTGTCATTTTATTGTTTTCAACCGAAGAATGTTCCTGGTGGGTAACACCTTAACTCAGGGGTCTCAAACGCTCCTCACCTAGTGGCCCGCAGTCACAATTAGGCATTGTCAGGGTTCAAGAAACATCGCTACTGATCTCGAGAATAACTAAAATCTGAATGCTGATTCTGAAACATAGCGTTTTCATTCCACGATTATTTACATTTTAACACGTGGTGACCCCATTGGGGTGCCTCACGAAAGAAATGCCTGATACCAGTCATGTCTGTGTAGCTCATGACAATAAAAAAGAAAATATGGGATGAGGGCAGTCATGTGGGGGGCTGGGCCACCAGCGAAAGTTACGCGTGCCGCGAGTTTGAGACTCCTGCCCTAACTGATATCACAGCACCCATGTTGTTTCATTCTGACCCGTATGCGGGGCCCCGATTCAAAAACTGCACCATCAGCATCGCCAGAACTTGAGCACACGTGATCTTATGGTGTGGGGCGCTAGTTTCTTGGGATTTTAGGCGGGCATTTTGCAGTGATGACAAAATTGGTCATAATTAACGATGCTGGCATTAATAGTACAATATGTTAGAGCATTTACAAAACCATTTTGAGATTATCAGACAGACAGCAACTAATTAAAGCATAAATGACACAAACAAAAGTTTGGCTATCAGGGTCTTTTTTGGGGAAAGCTGCTTTTTTGAACCAAAAGTTGCCAAAAAAAAAAAAGATTTTTTGGAAACATTATTTATCCTGCCATTACTGATGCATAACCTCACCAATATTCATGCATCCTAGATCATTATTTTCACCATAACAGCCTTTTATATCACATCAGCCACCAATGGTGTTTTGTTCATTGCTGTTTTCCCTGGTTCATTTTTTTTTGTAACCTTATAATCTTCTAAGATGTTTTTCTCAGCCTTGACATACTCAATTTTTATTATTTTTGTCTTGCTGAAAAGCTTAGTGCTTAGTGAGTGCAATAGGATGCCAAATGTTACTTTGCAAAGTTATCAATTTTGAGGAAGGATGAAGTATGAAAAGGGCTTTTTCTGTCACTAATTGAGAACTTTGAAGCTTCGTAACTTTTGTTCTAAGAAGGCTAGAACCATATAATTACACTTATGCACTCTGAGATCTGTAGAATCCATTGAAATTTCATTCAGCAGAATATAAGTAGCCAATTTATTAAATATGTGATCAAATCAAGTTTTCATGAATGTGAAATTAATGGCATAATCTACGTAAAAACTGAGTTTTGAGTTCATATTTTATACCATCGCATGAAAATACAAGTTTTCATCATCCTTTAAATAATATAACTTTGTCTAGAGCTACTTCTCTCTTTTTAGGGACATTAGATGGAAAAGCAATTTTTCTCATATTAGTAAATTACCCTTTCATAATACCAAAAGCACTACTCCTTCACTAAGAGGAAGCTTGGTACTCAAGAAAATGTGCAACATGAAAATATAGGTGTGGACACAACTTTCCAGGGTGTCTACTGACCGGGGAAACCGGGAATTCTTAGGGATTTCCGATAGTCTGGAAAAACTCAGGGAAAACTCAGGGAAATTGTGCTCCCATCAGGGAAATTCGCTGTAACTTCATTTTAAGGGAATGAAAGTCTCGGTAACGCTGGCTTGATATTTGGTAAACACATTTTTCTAGGCTTGTGCGAATATTACAGTATTCGAATTTGCTTCGATTCGACTTTAAATTATTGAAAATTTCGAAGTATTCGAAATTTTTGTGTATATTAGTCTGCATGTGACCCCCCTGTAAAGGTGGTCTCACTGCAGTGGAAAGGTGCTAAGCCGTGAAGGCACCTATCTAGATGTATACTTGTCTGCATGCAACTCCCCTGTAAAGGTGGTTTCACTGCAGTGAAGGGATGCTAAGCCGTGAAAACACCTATCCAGGGGAAATCCGCACTGCCGCGAAGCCCCACTTCAAGGTTAAATGAACCTATTACCCTCACATCGATTCATCATATTTTAAGCTTAAAAGCTTGTTATACCGGCTTATATGCTCTAAGTATAGTAAATTTTAAAACGTAACATATATTAAAGCTAATCACTTTCATTCTAACAAAAGTCAAAGCCTGCTACTATTCAAAGTTGTTTCCACTTCCTTTGAACAAAAAAAAAATGGCATTTGCACAGGCCTTGTTCCAATTTTTAAGGAAGTATTGTGCATGTTAGGTCATGACAAATATGCCCATTTTTCTTTAAATTTGTGATATATACTATTCGAATTCAATTCGAAATTTTTCGACCAAAATCACTATTCACTTCGAACCTAAAATTCACTATTCGCACAAGCCTACATTTTTCAAACCGTGCAGCCCCTGTGACTGCGGGGAAAGGGTGCACCTCGTTGCTCTCCTCGACTTTGGAGAGACGAAATCGGAGAGCATCCTGCTGATGCATGGCATGCGGGAACCATGAACCATGGCACATCATATTGCTCACTGTTATTTAGGTGTTCTGTGACTACGCAGTGCAGTTCCACATTTGTTGTAGTGCATGCCGTGTGTTAGTGCCTGATAGGGTGTTCTTGCTATCACTGCGTGACAAGTAACAAGCATGAGTAGTCGTAGAGGTGGTAGCAGTAGATGTAAAGAACTCTCAGTTATCATGCAAACGATCGCGATCGTTCATTAAGCGGATGTTCCCTACAAGGCTGGTATCTTGCAAGCAGTTCCGATCAGCGTGAAAACAAACGCCGCTGTTTCTTAGTGGATACCGGGAAGCTCCCGCACCCTGTGAGCTTGAGCTTCGAAGATGTTAATTGGGATTCTGTGATGAATAGAATAAATTTCCAGGCTAGAGTAATCGCAACCAACAGGCGTGTTTACCGTAAGGGAAACCTCTTTTTTTTTGTTTTCTGAGGGCACTGTTGAAACAAGTCTTAAGCAGTCAACCAATATTTTTTGGAGCTGCAGCTCACAGTCACTAGCCGCATCTCTGCTTATGGCACAGTGGGGATGTTTTGCAACATAGTTGAATTACAGTACTTTCTTCAATTGTAATAGTTGCTTCAATCTTTAAAGGGGATGAGTAGACTGCTCATACCTTTGTGCATGTTGGGCTCTAGTCACAAAGTTTCCGTTGAAGATATAGACAGATCATTTTGCTTGCTGCAGCGGCCATGTTTTTTGTAGTAGTCAGCTGCTATCACTGGCTCAGACAGGCAGGGGGGTGGTGGGGGGGGGGGAAGGAGGGTAGGTTTGGGAGGTTCAAACCCCACCTAAACTTTTTTAGTTTGCTTGTGTATAAATACACAAACAGATACAAATGCATCCACGAACATGTATAAAGCATGATTAAGTCCCCTCGCCCCCCGGAAAGAATTTCTAGCTACGCCTCTGGCTGCTGTAGCCTATATTCATTCAAAGTTCCAATTTGTTGTTATCACATTAATTGCTTCGTCCTTGTGGCAAAACAGCTACTTCTTTTTCTAGTGTACAACGTACAGTTTTCTATGTTGTGCGTTTGTTGGACTGAGTGGAGGGTAAGGGGTTCGGCTGGGTAACATGACAGCGTCGGCGTTGCACTACTGTAGGCAACACCCTAACATTTTGATAACAAGCAGCGGCAGCAGAATAGGTGCAATTGCACAGTGCATCAAACTTGCAATTATTTCGTCCTTACGCCTGCCGCATCGGTGCGGCATCAAATCGTGGTCGCAGGATCTGAGGTTCTACAAAATCAATTTTTTTCGTGTAAAAAAAAAAAAAAAAAAAAAAAAAAAAAAAAAAAAAAAAAAAAAAAAAACTTTTCAGACTGCCGCATTAGTCGAGCATTCTTGCAGCATTTTCAGTGAAAGAATGAATTCTTCGGCATGTATACTTTGCATGAATAGTCGAATTTCAGTTAACGAGGTTTTGATATAACGACGTGAATTGCCCATTTTACTGACTTCGCTATATCAAGGTTTAAATGTACTCTGTACTATTCTAATGGGATTAAGTCAGTTTTATTTTTTAACGTGCATACTTGAGAGTGACATCATTTGTGACATGGTGTCAGCCCGTTCTGACAAAAGAAAAAAAAAAAGTTGTTTCACTCAGGGAATTTTAGCAAAATCACTCAGGGAAAACCTGGAAAACTCAGGGAATTTTGAAGTTTCAGATTGGTAGACACCCTGTTTGACGTTGCCACACCGATTCGAGTGACGTTATAGATCGTGATGGCATCTGCTAGGGTCTAAATAATTCTTTATTGGCAAATAGATTAACATTATGCAGCGGTGGTCCAACTGCGCCATTTGTTCGATTTTGTTACAATCCTATTTCTCTGCACTCATTCAAGTGCAGCTTGTGCCAACTGCGTCTAAGTTCTCTATTTCACCTGCTTACACAGCAGGTGGAATAGAGAATTTCTTACTCAAAATATTTTTTTTTCTGGCATAAAAGATACCAACAGCTCTTCCATACTGGCGCAGATGTCCTCGCCTCTTGCTCTGTTCACCGATGTGCTTTTCATTATTATATTCGGCCCAGCCAAAATATCGGCGCCACAACATGTGCGTTTGATTTCTGTTGTGTCATTGGCAGTTCGGCATTTTTTCTGGAATCTCATCTCTTTGATGAAGAACTGACGATAATACTTAGACAAGTGCTTTTTTTGATGATCACCATGCGTATTGTAAATGTAGCTATGTGTCCATAATAGTTAACAATTATTGAGTACAATGAAGCATCAGCTGTAGTAAGTTTGAGTGATGATAGAATGTATGGTGCACGTAGGCCATCGCAAAGGGAAAGTTCTCGTTCGCAACCACTTCTTTTTTTACTTTTATTTAATGGTTCGGCTCTGGTTTTCTGGTTAGGTTGATATTTCTCTTTGAAATGATGTTTTGCACCTGGCACTCGCGCAGCGGTCTAGTAAGGGTGCTCGACTGCTCACCCGAAGGTCACGGGATCGAAATCAGGCCACCATGGCCGCATTTCAGTGGAGATGAAAATGCTAGAGGCCTGTGTGCTTAGATTTACATGCATGTTAAAGAACCCCAGGTGGTCAAAATTTCCGGAGCCCTCCACTGTGGCATTTCTCATTATCATATCGTGGTTTTGGGACGTAGAACCCCAACAATTATTATTATTGTTATTTGTCCCTTACAGAAACACTATGGGCCATGCTCGCCTTGTGGCTAATACTTTACAGCAATACGCATCTTGTATATTGCGATGATGCCAGCATATGATATTCTTTCGTGTTAAGAGCCTGATTGATGGTGGCTCTAGCTGTTGGTCTTGTCTACTTGTTCGCGTTACAGCAGCATGTACAGTTTGCCTACTAATAAGAATAGGCACCAAAATGTTATGCTGTACTGCTCCAAGTAATCCCAAACTCTGTTTTGTCTGATCCAAACCTGCTCCAAAGCAGCCTTTTTCCTGCTCTAACAATTGCTCGAAGTCCTGAACTGGCTCGACCACCACCGCATTACATTCTAAAGGAACTAGCAAGTGTCAAGAAGTTTTATTGAGCCAATGTAACAAAAAATATGAAAAAAGACAATTGGAAACCGCGACTTCAAGCTGACATTCAGGAGAAGCGTCGATGCAAAATTAAAACATGAATTGAACGTTCATTTTAATAATGAACCTGCAGTAGTAGAATTAATGACAGTACAGTTTGTCAAAGATTAATTTATCATTCTAAGTTGATTAAGTGGTTCACTTCAGTAACCCTTCAAGACTGTTCTATTCTGCCTGCTTAAGTATGTCTGTAGTCGCATGGTTAGAGCATTGGGCTTTTATTGTTGAGGACTTGGTGTAACAAGTTCAGTCTGCCTGTCTGACATGTTAATTTGTTAATTTCATTATTTACTTGCATATATATGCAGTACAAGCTCATTAATACATACCCACTTTAAACATAGTTACAGTTAAAACCTAGTTGTGAGAAATCCTTGACTGAGTTTCATAATGCTTAACGTGTTCGCTGACCACTTAAGGGGCCCGAGACACTTTTTGCTCATGCCGTTTGGTAGTGTAGCGATTGGAGGCTCTTGTGAACACGTGAACCAAACGGTATAGCACTGCACGTGGCAGGTAATTGACAATTGCATTTCACTGACAGCTAGAAATAGCTCGCTGTTCTCTCAGCAAATTCGATCAGTGATGGGCCTGACTACATCAACGAAAGGAAGGACACGGCCATTGGTTGATTTGATCATTCCTGTGCGTCAGAGTTGCCGTTGCTGCCATAGGGTACTGCCATGGGCTGGAGCGCCTTGTAGTTTTCTATAGTTATATAGTAGTGACACAAGCATGCTTGTGATCACACCAAAAGTGAGCTGACATGTTGAAAGAACAGAAAGTGCTCTAGGTCATGATGTGCGCTGATGTACCTTCTTACCCCTTTGTCACCCCCCCCCCCTCACATTCGTCAGCAAACTTGTTGGGGTGAAAGGAGAGCATGCGACAAATTCTTGTGACCCCGCTTGTACTTCACGGATTCAAAAAATTTGTGCTGCAATTGATTCATGAGGCAATAAACACCGATAGTGAGGATATCGATGATTACTTGGAGAAGTGTTGCAGGATCACTAAACTGTAGTGTCTCATCCTATGCATACCAGTTCGTACGTACTGCGATCACTTTTTGTGCAATAAAGATTAGCTGTGCCCCCCCAGATAGCTGTGTGGCCGATTTCACAATGTGCTGCAAAAGGTCTTCCATTTGTTCGGTAAATGCAGAGACCTATCGACCAGTTATTCTGACTTTGGTGCAATTGCAGCAATGCCTTTACAGACAAGCATTGGAAAAGAATGAAGGCTTGATGGCAGGCGCCGACTAGTGCACCAGTGTGACTTATTGCCGCCAACCCTATCAAATAAGCATCGTTGGCGTAGCCAGACGTGGAGTTGCAGGGGATCTAACTTATCTCACCCCATGAAATTCTTCAGTGTCTATGTATATGTATACATGCATACATATGAACACATGTGCATATGTGCATACATGTATAGGGGCTTGCAGCTATTTTGTAGAAGCAAACATATATCAATAATACATGCATGCAAAGCTCTGGAAAATGGTGTCTAGAAGAAAGCATTGCAGTTTTACATTTTACTGGTTTCAGTTCTTTTTATTGCTCCTTCTGCTTTTACCAAACCATAGAACATTTGTTAATACTGTTCAGAAAGAAGCACTGAGACGTTAGCTCTAAATATTCTGTCAAAATGTGCTAAAGAGATGTGTGCCTTTGTGTTGTCGTTGAGTGCTACTATTCGCCCCGAGATCGAGTGAAGTCGCCGCCTGGTGGCCACTGTCTGAAGCGCGCCTAGTGTGGATTGCTCCTTGCGTCGTCTGCTAGCCACAAAAGGCTAGAATGTGCGCGTACGTCATGCTCATCCTCAAAGGGCGGTTTGTCCCGCTCTGTTCGCACAAGCTTAACTGCTTGTACGTTTACCTAGCACGAACTAAAGACACCTTTGGCCTTGCTCGGCTGTATATGCATTGCAATAAGATCATGTTTGTGCACTTGCCGAGAGTGCTGTGTCTCATCGTCGTACCCTCCGTTCGCCAGGATCATTTCGGTGTAGGTGCCGCTTTGTAGTTGAAGCACATCGTAAGTGCACTTCGCGTTGTCTCAAACATGAGGAGTATTAAATATTGTGCGAATGCAGTGTTTTAGCGACTCAGTGATACACAAAGTTTTGCATTGTTATTAGGTGTCTAACTGCGGCGCTTTTGCTTATCGGTTATGCGACGAGCTTTAATTGTGCTTGAGATAACCTTTCATTGTACGTTCCTGGTCCCACTAAAGCGAAATATTTCTGTCTCGTAAATTCTGACACTTCGGTACTTAATTAAATTGTCTCTTAAAAAGAACAGAAAATGGAATGACACGGAGGTGATTAAACTTGAGTCGCCGTGCACAATTTTAACATTGGGCGAAGTTTATACAGACACACCCGTGTGCCTAGATTTGGGTTCGCTTTAAAGAATCCAGATGGTCAAAATTAATCCAGACGGCGTGCATCACACTTATTTCGTATAATTTCACGCAATACATCATTTTTTAATTACATTATCTTGAGCGCTTTTGTGCCATTCTTATAGACTGACGGAAGGAGTGGACGTTATTCGCTTGAAAATAAAAATATATTTGTCCCATCAAATAACCGAACCTTTGTAGCATAACTGTCATGCAGCTAATAATCAATCGAAGAAAGCTGCGTGCTGAGGTGTTACCTTTTTATACTGTTATTGGAGTAAGAACAAGCGCACTAAAGCACTGTCAGCCACGTAGCTTTCCTGAATAAACTGATCAACTTTCCTACGTTCATTTCATGGAGAAGTGAATAAGAAAAAAATCCAGATGCGTATTCGCGGTTATTTGAGTTCATCGCCCAAGAATATGGGATTTTCTCTTTTTTTTTTTAGTATCCAAGACCAGCATGCATGAAGCAAAGAATTAATTCAGTCGCACTACAGCAGTGCGTAGTAGGCGGGACACGAGCTCAACATTTACAAATAAAAATACAAGAAACGTGACATAGTACGAAAACGCAGACAGTCACCAAGTGCGAACATTCCTTTCAGTGGCAGACTGCGTTTCTCTAACAAGTAATAGTAACGTTCGGCGAGTTTCGCGCATCCATTCGGTAATGGACGAAATATATATTACGAGTAGGCTGCAGTCAACGCATTTTATTCGCCGACAATCTGCTCAAACCGCTCACAAAAAAGCGCCGCTGCGTACATTTGTATGCGCACCGCCGGCCGCCTATCCACACTAGCGCGGTGACGGTGCTGCCTCCTGTAGCCCGATCTCGGGGTGAATAACCGTTTGTGGGACCTTTGTTTATTTTGTGTGTATAAATGGTTTCCTTCCGGTAAGTTACAGAGAAAGTTTTTGTACCTGTGGTGATCAACTAAAACAAGGTGCAGTATTATTTATAAGATTGTTCCCTAAAATAGCTGTGTGCTTCTTTCTTGCAGGAGGGCCTGATGGAGACTGGTGGTGAGGCTGCTTACCGGCAAAAGTGCAAAGCCCTGAAGGAGGAATATGACACTTTGCACAAGAGGTATGCGGACTTGACAGCGGCTCACAGTGCACACATGGCACGCCTGGAGCTTTGCCAAGAGGAATTACAGCGGCTCAAACAGGGGGGCCGAGGAGGCCCTAGCTGAGCGCAATGCTGCCCTGCGTGACCGCACAGGCCTGCAGCAGCAGTGCACAGCTGCCATTCGCCAGTGGGACAGTGCACTGCGTGAACGCAATGAGGCCCGTGACCAACTTGCCAAGGTGTGTGAAAAATACAGGGGTACCAGCTCTGTCCCAAAAATTAGTGCATAAACCTCCTCAGACCCAAGAAGGCAATTCGAAGTCAATTTATTTCAACCTTCTTTATTTTGGTCTTGGGCGTACAAGAAAACGGAAAAAAATTTATTTCGGATGAATATGACAAAAAAAACTGGCGAAATTGAATTATATTTACAAATTAAATTTAATTAATTAAAACTGTTCTAATAATTTTACACAGCTGTTAACTGCAATTTAGAACACAGATTATGCATAAAAATTGATTACAACTTCATTGGAGACCATTCAGCAGTGCTGTCACACATACCGGGCAAAAATGAATTACGGAAAACTTTACGTGCTGGAAGACGAAAAAGCTAATGTTTCTGGGAAACACCATTTTCAAGCCCACGGTGCATCACAGATGCTCGACATGGAACACCATCTCGTTGAGCTTAAGTAAAGTTATGCCTTCCACGCGAGAAATTCAAGCTGAAGGTAAAAAATATTTGCTTCAGAATTAACTGCGCTTGATCGAAGCAATGATCCAATTGGGGTCACAGGGACTAAACAGGTTAAGCTTAATAATAATAATAATAATAATAATAACAATAATAATAATAATAATAATAATAATAATGATAATAATAATACTAATACTAATAATAATAATAATAATAATAATAATCATCATCTTGGAGGACGCTTGAGCTTCGCCTTCAAGAGTAGAACGCGATAGTGTAATTGGGCCCCATGTGCATCGCCTTCTCAATTGCTAGTCTGGATTCGTTTCTTGGTGCATGCCTCAACCGCGTCATTTGGAAACAAACGACTGTTGGTGTAACATTGGGCATTTCAAACTATCCTAAAATGCATACTGCAACTGCAGTTATTATGTGCCCACTATGCCACAATTCTTCCTTTTGCGAATCAGCGAAGGGCCCACTATGCGTCCGTATGGCAGCACGTAAACCTGCATAGCTGATCACTTCGTTGATGCTTTTGCAGCTGATGATGATTAAATGTGTCTGAGCGCTTTGTAATGGGTGGGCCTTTAAAACACCCACTCTTGCAATCCACATTTTGATTCCTGGCGCGATTCAACACTTCTGCCACGCAATATAACATGCGTTAAAGGGACCCTAAAGAGGAAAAATGAGTCGGTTTAGATTGATAAATTGTACTATTCGAACTCTAATGTTGTTGATTTCACCATCATAGGCTTATTAAAATAGGAGAAAATGAAGGTCGAAGTTCCATTTTTAAATTTCGCGCCTGAATTCTCCACGTGTGACGCCACGGATTTCAAGGTGTATTTATCATATTTTCGCGCCACTGGCTCAATAAAATTTCCTCGAACTTGGTATGTTAAGTCTATGACACCCTCAGAGGTCGATGTACTTCATTTTTATTGATTAGCAACCACATGCGCAGTAGCTGACGCCGTCAAAATATGTGACGTCACAGTGAATGGTGCGGAAACTTCAAGGTGGCGTCGCCATCCGCATTTTCTTTTTGAGCGTTTTCTCTCTTACTAAGCGTCTTCTTGCGGCAAGCGTGGTGTTTTCGGTATTGTGAAAGAGAAGTTTACTAATACCAGAAAAATCGTTTTGCTCTTTAGTGTCCCTTTAACCCTTTGAGGGCTGAAATTTTTCACGAAATTCACTCCAAAAATGTGTAATTTTTTATTGCTGAATTAAATTCTTCAGATGATTCTATATCAGAAAATTTTGTATTGTAATAACAAAAAATCATTTTTGTTATTACATATACATGGTTTATTCGTGAGTAATATCCAGCAAAATCCTAAAAAAAAAACACTTATGTGACATTTTATAAATAAAAATTATGCGTTGCATTAAACATAGCTCACAGACATACAAAAATAAGCACACCAGAGTACTTTTCCGGTAAAAATTGTTTTTTCTCCAACACTAAACACTGGGGAATAGCCAATTTTGATCCAATCCGAATCGTCTCACCGCGCACGCTTTCGAGATGTCGCGCCTTCATTATCATGCGAGTCTGAACCCATAAGTATATCCTCGTCTGACGAACTGACACCCAATGAATCAGATTCTGATTTGGCACATAGGGAATAGTCAACATCGGAAGAATCTCCGCTCGATTCCCTAGCAGCAGAGCGACCGGTGTGCACTTTAGCAGCGTAAGTGAACTGCGTGAGTAAGCGCACGGAAGAAAACTGTGTGGTTGTGTGCCCGTCCGGAAAGCAAAACGAGTGAAAAAGCTATAATAATCCTTCGTCTTATCGTAAACGAGACGGAGTCCCCAAAACAGGAAATGCAACCATGGTGGCAATCGTTTGTGTAATTTAACGCCGCTTGGAAACAGATGTAATGGCGGCCCAGGGAGCAATAAATAAGAGAGTAACAAGTGGTCACCCTTTGAGAGATTAGAAACCAGACAGCCATCAGCTTTGCGGGTGCGAGAAGCGATCACCACCCGAAGGACAAAACCGAAACCAGCCACACCACGTGCGCACGTTTGGATGCGCAAGTGAAAGCTGGCGCGCCGCTTTGGAAAGAAAAAAACTTCGGCAGATCCCACGTACCTTGGGAATCGATGTTATGCGAAGCATGCGGAGGGAAGGTGACTGTGTTGTAATTTTTTTATTGAGCGAAACGTTACGAAATGACACTAAAGATACGTACAAATGTTGTACGCGCAGACATATGTTGAACAGTCGCATATGTTTTTTGTAACCAGTTGTTTACAGTTGCTTAACGATGCCAACAGCAACATGGGTACTATTAGCAACACAAGAAGCGGTAAGCTGATATGTAGAGCTTGTGCTCCCGAGGATGGTAGCCCTGGACACTGCTATATAAATCAACTTCAGTGGATGGCGCTTAACTACAATTGACGCTAATCCGACGTGATGCCTGTATCATTGGAGTACATATGTAATGTTTATAAGATTAGATAAGCAGCACTGCACCCACAATTCACGTTTCATCAACATTATGCCTGCATAAGGTCTTTTTCCAAAGCAGTTCCGAAACCTGGCGTGGCTCTGTGGTAGAATGCTTGATTGCCATGCAGAATGCTAGGGTTCGATTCCTGCTGGGACCATAGCATTTATTCTTTGCGTTTTGGTCAACGCTGCCGATGTCAGTTTTTCTTAATGCTCTCGTATTTAAATTACCGACGTCTGTACTCGCTCTTCCTCGGTAGATATAAACTGTCAAACACCTGTGGTGCATACCCGCATACCTGTGGCACATACCCGCCCGTGGCATACGGGTATGTGCCACGCTTGTCTGGCGGAAAGGGTTTGACGACGTACGTGACGGGATTGTCACATTATTGATGTCATGACCAGCGAGTCATATTCGTCAAAGCATCTTACCCTACCATACTAATTTTGCTTTACTCCAAGTTAAGGGGGTGATCACGAGAGCACCCATACATAGGTGGCTAGATAGATAAATAGATAGCAGGCTCGTAGCCAGGGGGGGGGGGTGCTATGGGCTGGCCCCCCCTTAGCCCCCCCCCGAAATTTTGCTGGAGGAGGGTGTTTTGCAGAAAATAAATAATAAAAATGGGGGGTTTTCCCCAAACAGTCAAGGCCTTCGACATGTGCCCCCCCCCCCCCCCAGAAAAAAATTCCTGGCCACGGGCCTGATAGATAGATAGATAAGTAGATAGATACGTAGATAGGCACACTAAAAGTGCCTGCAGTACGCAAAGAAATGCTTTGTATTTAAAAAAAAACAACGGAGAGACGTCGGCGCATGAAAAAAATTCCACGTACAGTCGAACCCGTTTATAACGAACTTGAAAGTGCTGCGCGTTATATCTGTAGTTCGTTGTACATGGCCTCGCCCTTAAAAACGTGCACTTAGCGACCAAACCGTTTTTTTTTTCCTGTGTATTTTAATTAAAAAGTGCCAACAACCCCTCCGGTGACAATTTAGGCCTTTTCACGTGTTAAACGACGCCCGCTGTGTGCTCACGAGTGAATTAAACCACTGTTTGTGGACCCATGCTGTCCCACTGAAGCGCGGTACCGCCACGTGGAACCAATCATCCCTGGCTAGTTACATGCAGCACGTCGCTAACTCGGCTCTCGGCGTCGCATGCCGGACCGTTTGCATTCTTTACTCCAGGGCGTGCTCGGGTGCGGTGGGTAGCCTGTTAGTTCAATACAACGAATACACGCATTTTGCAAGCAACATGCAAGCGGCCTCGTACGACGCGGCGGCGAACTTGCGAACGGCTGCATGACGCGCTTGCACCGCCGTCACTCCGTGCGGTTTAAACACGCGCAGCCGAGCATATATCTGCAGATGACTGTGAGAACGTTGTCGGTGATGAGTCAAAATGGCACGTTCATTGCCACTGGCCTCCTCACCTTCGCTCTTTTCTGATGCTTATCCGTTAAGGCACCGCCGCAACCGCGCGGAAGTTGTTATCATTGATCAACCAGTCACCTGAAGTCGGAAGACCTTTTGCGGCACACTGCGGCGTCGGCGAGTTGAGCGTTGCAGTGAACTTTTATGCGACAAAAAGGTATCGCTTCTCGCATTTATGGCTTCTTGCGTTCGAAGGCATTGTTTGGTTCATCATCGGCGGTCGTAGGTGCAGAGAACGGTGACAGAAATGTTTGCCGTGCGAAAGCTGATCCCGAGTCTTTGTGCTGCCTCCTAATAATTTTTTTTACTCACTGCTGTGGAAGAAATGGCTGGAAAGTGAGCCATAGTGAGCGACCTCGCTCGCAGCGTCCGAAATCTGCGAGCGGTGCTCACCGCCATATTTTTACCGCGACCGTGTCGGAAGGGTTCGTTGTAAAAGTAGGAGGCTTTGAAAAATGTTCGCTATATGTGGACGCAGTTCCAATGGGTAGCATAGGAAAATCGTAAGTGCACCGAAATATGGTCGTTATAACCGATAGATCGTTATATCTGGGATCGTTATAAGTGGGTTCGACTGTATTCCCAAAGTGTGGCAGCACATGCCAAGCAAGAGAAATGATCGAAAAAGACGTGCATTTTAAACATACAGGCAATGCCGTACATGTAGGGCGAAAACCCTTTGGTGCCTCTAAGGTGATGCCGTACATGTATGGCGAAAATCCTCAAAGGGTTAAGGAGACTCTTTCCACTACATGACATTCATATAGTGTTTTTCCAAAGCAGTTTCAAGCAATAGCATGGCTCTGTTGTAGAACACCTGCTTGCCACGCAGACGGCCTGGGTTCGATTCTCACTCAAACCGAGGAATTTATTTATTTATTTATTTTATTTCCATCTTTCTCGATTTTCTGGTCACGGACAAAATGATGATTTTTCACTCACATCCAACGACGCCGACACCGGAATTTCAGCGAAACGAGCTCTTTAACACTATTGCGTTAAAATCTTTTAACAAATCTTGAAAGTGCACCCCATTAGAAACAATATACTAATTCTACCTCCTGTTCCATTACTGGATGCACTTCTGGAAGTCCTCCTCTTTTAAGCACTTTAGCAGCGATGTAATTTTTCTTTGAATAGTCACATTCCCATTTAGTTGCTTCTAGAGCACTAGTTTGTGTGTTAGGAAAAAGGTCGCAGGTTCCTTAACCGGGCAAGTGAAGAATTTCATCATAGCGAAGGAATAGACTGCATGCAAAATATGTAGCTCCATCCATTCTCCCCACTGCAACTGCTTGGTTGTTTAATCTTGGTTGTTTCTGGCAGAGCAGACAACTGATGTGCATTCGCAGAGCATGTGTGTTTACCTACCTCGTGAATGCGATGGAGTAGATGTCACGTGCCATCTTTTTTATATTTTTACTGGTCAAGATGCCTGTATGCATTGAATGTAGAGTGGCTAACAGTAAAGGGAAACAAGATATGTGTGAAATCTTTCGCCAATGTCCAGATAGAATCAGAGAGCCATTTGCTTTAGCAAAATATGTCGGGCATGATTCAAACACTTGATGCTTAGCGATACGAAGGCGAAATTCCGCATAGGTATTCACCCTAGCTTGGGCAGCTTGCGACAAAAACATGTTGGTGCACACTTGTCGAATTCTATAGCATAAATGTGCGCTATTTTATCCACCAAGGGTGTGGTGGGTGCAACAATGAGACGGTGTTTTGGTACCCTAAGACTGCGTAGTACAATTTATTACCAGGATTAGTAATCCCAAGTTGGGTCAGTCTAGATTCGCATTTAAGTAAATGTGAGATATGGTGCTTCTGTATGACAGAGATAATACTTGCTGCTTCTATGATTGATGGGGCTTAAATTTTAGCACACTCATTGCTCGGGCACAAAAGATATTTTACAAAAGTGTAGTGTAGGAATAATTAGGAAAATGAAGCTACTATGTTTGCTGCTACTCGTCATGTTTTGTTATAGGTTTGTAGCATTGCATCCTCAGTGGCTGTGAAAAAGTACTGTGCAGTATGTCACTATAAAATGCTGTGCACAATGAGTGCCACTGTGTGCTATACGCTCGTTTGTAAGTCCACTTGCAGACGACAAGGAAACACACAGATCTAGGGATCTGTTTCTAATGATTCTATGAATGAATGGCAACGTTTGCATGATTGCCATGAGCAGCTACATTGATGAAATGAAACACTAGATGCTGCACGCATCCACGGCAACTACCGTATATACTCGCGTAATGGACGCACTTTTTTTTCCGAAAAATCGAAGCAAAGTTGGGGGGGTGCATTTATTATGCGGGGTAAATTTTACAAAAACTTTTTCGGGATGAGCAAAAAAAGCGGTAATGCAAAAAAAAAAAAAAAGGTTAGGTAGCTTAACCTTTCGCAATTAACATACGCGTACACTGTTTCGAAACAGCTTCTTTATTGCACTTCACTCATCTTCGGTGGTTGATGGTGCTATCTTCTGCAAGCTGTCCCCGCGCACTCCATAAAAGCGTTTCGTGGCTTTCTTTTTTCGCAATCTTTTGTTTAACCGCGACAGTGGTATCTGCTGTGATCTCGAGGGGCGGCCGGAAGCGTACGCAGCGCACGCTACGACGCACCGACACACTTTGCAAACTCCGTGACTCCGTGGCAAACTCGCACGATGACGACGTTGACATTGCAGCAAGCTACCATCATTGCAGCAAGCTACTACCGAAGCATCAAAACAAACCGTCGATAACAAGATTAACCACAAAATACGGCTGCTGCCTCGCTCTCCGCATGAGATGTGACTGTAAAAAGGTAGCCTATATCTTGCATTCCTTGAAGTACGCGCGGATAACAAACATGAAAAGCAAATTGCAACCGAAGCGAGGATCAGGGTTGGCACCATGTTAAGGGAATCGTCACGCTCTTTCCTGGGCGACAAGCGAATTTTTCTGGTTTTCCAGAAAACTGCGACATGCCTGTGACGGCGACGGATGGCCCTTCACGACAGAAAATCCTGTCGCCGTCGCTCGAAAATGGCGTGCATGTGGTTGGG
Source organism: Rhipicephalus appendiculatus (assembly GCA_030522465.1). Lineage (NCBI taxonomy): Eukaryota > Metazoa > Arthropoda > Arachnida > Ixodida > Ixodidae > Rhipicephalus > Rhipicephalus appendiculatus. Next base: position 1,305,629 of record JALIZH010012685.1, on the reverse strand, counting down.
CTGGTTGGGCCTCAAAGTTTTGTATTTGCAGGAAGAGACCATTGGTTGGCGCGGGCAGTTTTGTGATCTTCGCTCGCTGTGTGCTTGTGAGCCGCGATGTCTCTACACTCGCATCGTTTGTGAATCCCGCTGTGGCGCAAGGATAATTCAAAAGGACAGGGCACGCACACAGATAGAAAGAAAAACAAAGAACTGCGCGCGGCAGCGGGTGAAGGGGGGGGGGAGCGAACCGAGGGGGGTCGGCATAATAAAAAAAAAATGGAAGAGATCAATGGGCAAGGAGGCGCCACTTGTCAGTTCGCGGGACTGCAGCGGACGAATGTAGGGGGTGCGTTTATTATGCGGGAGAAAAAAAAATCCAAATTTTGACGAATGAAGTTGGGGGGTGCGTTTATTATGCGAGTGCGTTCATTACGCGAGTAAATACGGTATATGTGCATGCTGCCACCTCTTGACAGCACCATGATGGTGGCTCAAAACATCCGGCTCACTGTTGCCAGACGTCCTAGCAATTTGGCATATCTAGGCTTGTGCGAATATTCGAGCACTTTCGAGTGAATATTACATTCTTCGAATTCGCTTCGATTCGAATTTACATTATTGGAAATTTCTAAGCGTTCAAAATTAACGAATAGGTGTATATGTATTAGTCCTCATGTAACCCCCCTGTAAAGGTGGTTTCACTGCAGGGGAAGGGTGCTCTACCGTGAATACGCCTATCCAGGGGAAATATGCACTGCCATGAAGCCCGACTTCTAGGTTAAATGAACATATTACCCTCATATTGATTCATCATTTTTAACTTTAAAAGCTTATTATACTGGCTTACATGCTCTAAGTATGGTAAATTTAAAAACGTTAGATATTTTACAGGTTATCACTTGCACCCTACCAAAAGTCAAATTCTGCTACTATTCAAAGTTTCTTCCACTTCCTTTGAATCAAAAAGAATGACATTTGCACACGCCTTGTTTCAATTAAAGAAAAACATTGTGCAGGTTAGTTGGGTCATGGAAAGTATGCTCATGTTTCATTGTAATATGTGATATATACTATTTGAATTTGATACGAAGTTATTCGACCAAATCACTATTCACTTTGAATTCACTTTGAACCTAAAATTTACAATTTGCATAAGCATATGCATATCTGCTATTACGTGCCAAAAACTTGCACACTATCAATGCAGAATGTATAGCTACATTATCATGGTGCAGAATCCAGCGCTCCTCTTTCGACAAATTTGGTCGCATGGGGTGCACACAACATCTCAAATGCTTCAGGACTGTCATGTAGTAAGCTGCATTGACAGTTTCATCTTCAGGTACAAATTCATGGTGCACAATTCTACGGTAGTCAAAAAACACAATGAAGATTACTTCGATTTTTCCTTTGCTCTTCCACTTTGTTTTTTTTTTTGCTTTGACTCATCTTTATGTTTCCACTCTTTTCTCGGTGATTTCATCTCACTGCCATCTCCATAAAGTCGCTGGTGACAACTCTGCAAGAATTCATTGCTGTCCAGTGAAGTTCTCAGTCACTACAACTATATTTTTGTCACCATTGTTGCTCAGTACTTGGCAATTTTGGCCATGTCCCGAGCGATTGCCGTCCAAATTGGGCAGAAGTGCAGTGTACATTGGACACCCTGCGCGATAGATGTTCTATGACATCAGAGGCTGGTGCACTGCTGCGGCATATTTGAAGCATGAGTTGGGGTGGCAAAGCTGCAACAGTGGGAAAACCAGAAGCATGGTGTCATTGCCACCGGAAGTTGAAGTTGTTTTGAAGTAAGAAAAAAAGTGTGAGCATGGCGCACCTGGTAATGTAGTTTTCACTTGGTGCTCAGAGGAGTCCTTGCCGAGGCAGAAAAACAGGCTGGGGTGAGAGTAGTGAAGGAAAGTGAGGCAGCTGTGTTGTCGATCATCGAACACCTGTGACTCGACCATTATGGCATCATTCTGAAAAATTTTTGCAGCTTGTTGTTTGTTGTAGACCAGTATACAACTGCTGTATACGACCGCAAGGGAGGGGGTTTAAGGGCTCTTTAAGAATGGTTTGCACAAAATTTACCCATTTACTTGCAAGTCTACCTTGTCATACTGCAGTCTATCTTATATCAGATGTCTATTGTGCCCTCTTGGAGGGAGAAGGAGTTGTGCCACTACACCCTGTCCATATATTTTGCTGACTCTGCACATAAACTTTCAGACATAAACTTTTTGGATTGACCATGTACATTGTACTATGTGTACAGCTGGAGTACCGCTTCCATATACAAGGAAATGTGTTGCTGAGGTAGTTTAATGAGAAGTCTGCTTTAAGTCACTGTAATAAAATCTAATGAATACATAAGAGCAAAAATTATGCCATCTCTCAGAACTTCTAAGCTTTGGCTATGCATGCATGGGACCAATTCAGCATGATGAACCACAGCGCAACACCGAGAAGAGGACGATTGGACGAAGGACACACAAAACGTTACAATTCAGCATTTTTAGCAGTAATACGTGTGCAATAAAAAAAACATTTTACCCTTTGTATCTAGTTTAACATGAGATTACTTGCTTTTTCTGTTCCTTTTTTTTTTTGTGTTTCCAGGTGCAGCAGCAAAGGGATGAAGCCATGAAGGAGATTAACCAAGCCATGGCTGTGCGCATCAAAGCCTCTAAGGACCTGTCTCGTCTAACTGAAGAGCGTAATGCAGCTGTTCAGGAGTACACCTTGATTATGTCGGAACGGGATTCTGTTCACAAAGAGATTGAACGGTTGCAGGAGGAACTGCAGGAAGCACAAAGCAAAGCACGACAAACTGAAACTGCCCACAAAGCATCTCTTGATGAGGCAAGTTTGATATTTACTTTGCTATGTGTGTTTCAATTAGGGCACTATCACTTTCCCAAAGTGCCAATTAAATTTTGCAATTTTGATCATGCAGGCAGAAATCAAGGAGTGTTGTCACAGTTTATTAAATCGTAATAGAAGTTTAGAATGTCATATTTGCAGGAATGATCACTACAGTGGAACTCCAGTTATATTATTGAACCAAGAAGAATGAAGCTATGCTGCCTGTGAGGAGTACTGGATTTCAATTTTAAACAACAGAAAAGTTGTGAAAAGATTTGACCTTTAATAACTTCCTTTTTTGAAAAGTTTTTAAGAAAGTCACTGCTGCCAAAGAGATGCAAAGGAGTTATGTTCTTTGATATAGAAGTAGAGCTGTGGGAAAAACAATATTTTGGGTGCGAAGTGAATTCAAATATTAAAGTATAAGTGCGAATCAAATAAAATATTTCTCAAATATTTCTCGAATATTTTTCGAATACTTCGAAGTGAAATTACACAAAAAAACTGGCAGAGGATCCCTAAGCATATTCTTATCAGATAGCAACATTAAAGTGTTAGTTTTGGCTAGGTTGGTGAAGCGCTGCAGGGGTGGTGCTCTCTAGTGGTCTTATCAAGAATGAGGCAATGCAGAGGCTGAACTGTATTTATTTACATGATTTGGGGAAACTAATGTGGTGCCGACAACACTTTAGACGTGAAAGGAAAGGCATATTTCCTCAGCCTCTCCTCTGCTTTCAACTTCTGTGGAGGCCCAACTCATGTGATGGACAAGGGCGCGCTCCCTTAAAGGGCCCGTCAACAGGCTCCTACTTTTTTTTAACACCCCCCCAAACAAGCTCGCCAATTCGTACAGTAGACCGCGGCGACCACGTTTCCCGAATATTACAGCGCTGCGCGCAGACCCTCCATTTCGAAAAACAATTCCCGCGCTGCTTTCCTACACCTGACCCATCCTCCTTGTACACGCAGTGACGTCAAGTTGGCGATCGCCGACCTGATGTGGTACTGAACTCGTCGATTGGTCTTTTGCCCTACGAAACAGCGCCTTGGCCCTACGGTGATGAGGTTTCGGCCGCGCAGTACGCATTTTCATTTTCCTGTGCTGCCCTCTGCCGTTTTGTAGAGCCCGAGACTACCGGGAGAAGCGGTATTGCCAGAACGAAAGCCTCCGAGATAAAGAGGCGTCTCGCTACTTTACCGCTTGGGAAAGGGTCGTCTCTTCGCATCGCGCTTCCTCCCTGCGCCGCTGACACGTGCTCATGTGGGGGAAGCCCTGCTCGGTCGTTGGCTGCGCGCCGATGACGTATCACTGACGTCGTGTCACGTTGCCGAAGTGGGCGGAGTCACGACGACGGGCTACGCCTCCCCATTTCTACAGCGGAGAAGGGTGGTGAGGCCGCGCGAAAGTTTGAAACCAGCTGAAACGGATGTTCTAACCCCTGTAACTTCCTTATTATTGCGCGTATTCGCAAAATTCTTGCGGCAGCAGGTTCACATAGCAAAAGTGCCCATATTTCTCTCTATAACAATTTTTGGACCTCGGGGTTGTTGACGGGCCCTTTAAAGTCCAGAGTTCCTAATCTGCCCCGTAGAGGGCAATGTATGAAAAACATCTGAAATTTCGGATGCTAAAAATCTTCATCCAATTATTTCGGACTTTCTGGTCCGAAGCGGCATTCATTAAAGGCCCCACCTCTGCCGCGTTGGTTCAAACCAGTGTTTCGTAAGTATATCCGGTTGTGGCTATAGCAGTGCCCGAAAGGCAGCTTTGCCGCAATGCCAGCGTGTGATGCGGTGAAGCATAACAAAAATATGAAGGGACCACTGTAACGGTGCAGTGCGGCGATACGGGTAAGCACCAGAAATGCACGGAGGCGTAATAGCGGCAGGCCGCAGGCGGCAAACGCGCCAGTACGGCTTAATTGCCGACAACCCATCTGATAAGCATCTTCAGCTAACTGCTCAGTAGTGCATGTGGCTTAGTGCAGCTTGTGGTATGCGTACGTCACAAACGCGCCTCGCTGCTGTTCATGCTGTCTCTTTGTGCGAGACCGCTAAGTTTGCCGCACAGACGCGCTGCCTTCACAAACACAAGGAGCTTGCCATCGCCGCGCCCTTGTACAGTGAGAAACAGAGTGGGCATCGCGAACACTTTCATTACAAATGCATGCATACGGTACAGCAAGAGCCCAGGCAGTGATGGGGTCAGCATAGTTGGCGATGTGCTGCACACAACTAGGAACGATCGGCTTCACGCGGCAGCAAATGCTGCGTATTGGCAGAGATTCGGCCATCGTTTACATGCACACACTTATCAGCGAAAGCCGGAAGAGTCGTCCGCTCTTCCGCCACAGTCTTTATGTTCCATCTCATCATTTCCAAACACCCCATGCGAGAGAGCTCTAATCTATTCTTCTCGTTGCTGGTATCAGTGGTGCTCATCACGTGACACAAATGTACGTAGTTAAGCGGGGTTTGTGGCAGGTACCGAATGTATTCACGAGAGCTTGGGTGGTCATTATAATGCCTGATAAGTTTTTTTGAGAGGCATTAAAGCTATTTCGGACGTATAGCTGTGGCAATTTGACCGCTTGAGTGGGATAGAAATGCATGAATCCGTTTTTTCGTACTGCCTGATTTTTCGGATGATTTCTTGGTCTCTAGGGGGTCCCAAAAATCGGGCGTTGACTGTATATTTACCTTCCGGAAGTTCGAATTGTTCAAATAATAAAATTCGGTGCGAATCGAATCGAATAGCTAATATTATTAGAAAATATTCGGAAATCGGAATATTTGCTCACCCCTATATAGAAGAGAAAAAAAAAAAAAAAAAAAAAAAAAAAAAAAAAAAAAAAAAAAAAAAAGGCCTTAAATTGGCATGTGTGCACTGTACACCTTGGCACTGTCCCCTGTGCCATGATAATAATAGGGAGGTGGTAGTGCTGTTTCATCTCTTCAATGATTTCTTGCTCTGTGCTGTATTTTCTATTCACAGTTACGGTTGCATGTGCATTATAAGTTGTTCTTGCTTATTAAATCATTGAGTCATTAAAAGTACTATTTTACATTATACGTTTAAATTGCTGTTTGATGAGGACTCATTCTTCCAACATTTCTTTTTTATACAGAATGGCTGAAAAGTTGAAGGACTATTCATTATATTAAAGTCCTATATCCGTCTCTTCTATGTTGCCATTGTTACGCATGATGGGTGCAGCTATTCGAAAAAAAAAAATTTAACAGTTTAGCAGAAAGGGCAAAGCATTGAGCCTTAACCTCATGATCAATACACTCTTCAAAGCAAGTTTTAAAGCTTTTGGAAATAGCATGAACTCTGGCAAATGAACATATAACAAAAGAGTTGTGTCTTTTCAAGAGTGCATTAATTCCTCTTTGCCCATTTACTTTTACTACTTTTATTTTATCACTGCATGTTTGGGAGTATAGGTACTTAAGCTTCCTTTTCATTATAAGATTAGCCTGGTTGGAATACAGAGATCACTTGCAACTAACCATTGGGAAAGCTCTGTCAGTGAGGCCAAATATAATATATAATATATAATATAAAAACTAAACTTGTAACACGCACAACATTGTTAAAAAGTACTCTTAAATATGCTGCTACTCTGACAGAACCCCCAAAACAAGGCATAAGAAAAATAATTAAGGTGTTGACACTCTCTGCCTGCCGTGACGGAGAGTGCGTCCAGATAATATTTGGCTATAGTATATGCATCAGCTGCAGTTTCGGGGGCGCTGCGGCGTGGGAGCCTAAAGGGACCGAGCGCAACGAGGCAGACGCACATTCTTCTTCCTTTTTAAATGTGAAGCATTTCTTTGCATACTGTAAGCACTTTTGCGTTTCTATCTACGTATCTATCTATCTATCTATCTATCTATCTATCTATCTATCTATCTATCTATCTATCTATCTATCTATCTATCTATCTATCTATCTAATCTATCTAATCTATCTATCTATCTATCTATCTATCTAGCCGCCTACGTCTGGGTGCTCTCGTGATGGCCTCCTTAACTTGGGGGGTAGACCAAAATTTGTGTGGGAGGGCAAGAGATATTGACGAATATGTCTTGCTGGTCATGACATGAATAACGTGAAAATCCCGTCGCGTATGTCGTCAAACTCATTTCTCCAGACACGTGTAGCTCATACCCGTATACCACGGGCCGCGGAATGCGGGTATGCGCCACAGGACTTTGACAATTTATATCTAGCCAGGAATGGCGAGAACAGGCATTGGTAATATAAATGCGAGAGCGTTAAGAGAAATTGACATCGGTGGCTTTCACACTGGTAATTTAAAGGCGACAGCATTGAGAAAATTGGACATCGGCGGCGTTGACGGCAGGAATACAAAGAATAGAAATCAGAGTCCCAGCAGGAATCGAACCCAAGCATTCTGCGTGGCAATCAAGCATTCTACCACAGAGCCACGTCAGGTCTCGAAACTGCTTTGGAAGAACACCCTATGCAGGCGTAATGTTGGTGAAACGTATATTGTGGTTGCAGTGCTGGCTATCTAATTTTATAAACATTACATACGTACTCCTATGACGGAGGAGTCATGTCGGGTTAACGTCAGTTGTCTACTTAAGCGCCATCCACTGTAGTTGGTTTACGTAGCACTATCCAGAGCTACCATCCTTGCAAGCACAAGCTCTACATATCAGCTTACGGCTTCTGGTGTTGGCGATACCCATGTTTCTGTTGGCATCGTTACACAACTGTAAAAAACTGGTTATATGAATCATATGCGACTGTTCAACATGTCTGTGCGTGCAACATTTGTATATATCTCTAGGGTCATTTCATAACGTCTCGCTCAATAAAAAAAATTACAACCCAGTCACCTTACCTCCGGATGCTTCGCATAACATTGATTCCCATGGTACTGGGATCTGCCTAATTTTTTTTTCTCCTTGTATTTTTCCTAAAGCATCGTGCACACTAGTAACTAGAGCTAGACATGCATGCCACATTTTTCGTGTCCAAAAAACGCCACATGTGGCGAATGCCACAGTTAAAAAAAAAGTCATGATGTAAAAGAAAAATGATTTTTTGTACAATGTGGTTCTAATGCTGCGTTCTCACGTACGCAAAGCCGTTACCGACGCTACGTAAGCAGCTTCTTGTCTATAGCTCATGCGCCGGCCGCATTTGCGGGGGGGAGGGGGGGGGTGCTGCGACGTGGGGGGGCCTAAAGGGACCAAAAGCGCCGAACATTATCTGGATGCGCCATGGGGTGGAGTGTCAGCACCTAAATTATTTTTCTTGCACCGTGCTCCAAAAATTTTTAGATATTAGCACAATGAATTATGTGCAGAAAAAAAGCTATTTATTTTTTATTTGGCCACTATGATGATAATTTTCACTGTCATCTTATCTGGATGTTCTTGATGTAACTCCTCTTTTCCAATTATGATTTGTTCATTAGTAGAAGGGCACATAAAGGTAAAAGTCTCATGTTCAAATTTTTTTTCTTTATCGAAACCTCAGTGTGCTAGTGTGACATCATGGATTTCAAGGCATTTTTTGCATTTTAGCCTTGTCTTTATAAAAGCTCCCAAAACCTGCCTTGTTAAGTGTCTGGCTCTTATAGAACACTGTCTAATCCATTTTTGATTATAAAAACTTATACATGGCCTGAAGATGCTGTCAGAATGTCTGACATCACAGTTAGCTGCTGTGGGACCTTCAAGGCAGTGTCACTAACTGCCTTCTGCCTTTGCTTCTTTTATTGTTAGCCAGTGGTTTACTCGTGGCAAGAGTATTGCTTTAGGTATTGTAGCAGGGTATTTTACTGATACAAACAAAATGATTTTTCACTTTAGTGTCCTTAATTTTGTGCTTTAGTGTTCACATATTAATCAGGTCCAATAAAAAATACTTTTAATGTCTTAAGGGACATTATGTCCACTAGTTCAAACAGAATAAGGTTGCCAGGATGATAGAGAACAAGTGACCGAACATGTCACTGTCAAGCGAACGTTTTGAAAGGGGATTTGTCTTCATATACGACCAAGTTCCCTTTGCAGTTGATGGAAAATTTGTCAACTGCGAAGCATTCTTTCTGAGAAATCTGTATGGATTTCCTATTAGCTTCATGCTATGAATATGAGGATGCCAATTTTGTCTCGTTGTGCAGCGTGGTGACAAAGAGCACTGGGATATCCTCAGTGCAACAAATTTACGTGATAAATAGCACAGTTCCTATAATAAAGGAAGCCTCTGTATTTCTCCTTTCCAAAGTTTGTGGTTTGGCGTGCCTGCGTGTTTGGTCTTTCACCAGTAAAGTGCAGTTCACTACTGCACCAGCTTCATGATTAGCCCACTCTCGTCAGCATACCCACTCAATTCTCAGTGTCACAGCAAAGTGGGCCTAAAGTAAATATGAGTGTCACATGAGTCACATGCTCATTCTCCGTGTCTAGCTCTGTGCTTGTGTAAAGGCTCCGCAGCACTACTTTAGGAAATGTGACATGTTTTATGTAATTTCATTGTGATGATATTCATGGTTCCTGTTACCCCAGTTGTACTTGAGCAGAAAATACTTCAGTGCTTGCTTCTTCTTTATTATTATTATTTATTTTTTTTGCCAGATGGAGGGCCTAAAGCGAGAGATAGCTTCTGCCCTTCAAGACAGAGATCGTGCACTCAAAGAGCTGAGCGATCTACGAGAGAAGCAAGCTGAGTGCAACCAACAGTCTAGTTCAGAAGATGCTAGCCGAGCGGAGGCAGTGCGCAAAGACTCATTGCCATCCTCCTTAGCAGATGCTGAGCAAACCAATCAAGAAATGGAAAACCTTCGCCGGAACATGGAACGTCTGCAGGTGGAGCTGGCTGGTGAGCATTAACAAATCTTATGCTATGCATGCGCTGGCTATGTTTTTCCCCCGTTATTTTCTCCCAAATGGTCATGGTTTAGCAAGCAGATGCATAAAGTAGTTCTTATTTTTTAACTTGAGATTTCTACGCAAAAGTGAACTAAGTCTGGTGTAGTCTCTTGTCAGTTTTTGGTTGCACTATCAAAGGCAGTACACACCAGTGTAGTTTTATGATTGTGGCTGTGATGGTGGATTTTTTACTTCCTGTGGAGTAGGGATGTTTAGCTTGCTGAGCTGGGTGTGGGTAAAACTTGTGAAGTCATTTTTGGGGCCTTTTCGGGCCAGATGTGTAGATATTGCACAAGTATGGCTGTTGCGTTGTTCTCCCCAGAAATGTTTTAGGGGTGGACTCCTTGCGAATGGGAGGGTGGAAAAAGGTTGCTCCTAAAATGACAATGCAGAAGCGGCGGCAGCCATACGCACTAACTAGGTTGACTCTCGCTTATGTTTGAGAGAATTTCAGGCCTAAACTGGCACCTGACATTTGCAGAAAGTTCAACTTTTCCAGCTACTGTCGTACGTTAAGGGAGGATGCTTTCTGCATCTAAAGCTCCATGATTGGCACCAATGTTCATCAGTTCTTTGACTAACTTTGCAAAACCATTGCTTCTGATGGTATCGTAAGTACGTAAATCCTTATTGCAAAAATGGGCTTGGTAAAGTGGCAAATTTTCTTTTACAGTAGCTGTAACAAGTGCGCTGGTGTGTTTTAAGAGCTTTGTCATAATTGCCTTTGCTGGATATTCCACTGCTTTACATGGGTGCTGCTGCAAATGTGAAGTGCCACATTTTGAAGAAGTGTAGGCAAGGGAGGATTTGCAAGCTATGCATATTATGTATCTGACAGGTGCCAGTGTTGCACTGTCCACCATCCGATCCAACTTGTCACACATGGCACTTTTGGCATTGGATTGTCACACCAGCTTAGCTGTCTGGCACTCAAGTCTTAAGTGCAGCCCATGGCCATCGTAAGCACTGCACACATAAGGTACACATAGTTGAAGATGATGTTAGATTCAGGTTCAATTTGGAAAGAATGACTTCTCTCCACCACTCAGCGAGGGATTCGTAGAGATGATGGATTCTACCAATCACAAGGGGCTTCACTAACGAGAGTAATTTGCTAAAAAAAATTCAATGAGTTTTCTTTCTGTTATCTCTGCTGGTCTCCTCCATTTGGTTCTCTTAGTTTTCCTTCCGCTTGGGCACCCCTTATATGGTAGCATCACTGAAAGAAAACAAGATAAAGTGATGCAGCATAATACACAAATACAAAGTAATGTGGCATTCCTTTTTTTTTTCTGGAATTGGCAGTGTATGTTGCCCAGGCTCATACATTGTCAAGCAAATGACACACTCTAGAAGATGCCGGGTGACTAGCTGTTATATCTGACATGCATAGCAAGCAATGGGGCCTTCATCTTGCCATTAGTTCAAGAGGACCGCTGGTGGCACATGCCTTTGTAGCCTTTGTCCAGTTCCTGTAGTGCTGCAGGGGAACAGCAAGACTCAACACCGCCGCGATGTGTGCAGGGCTTTGCTGGAAGCTAAACTACATCCCAGTGGTGTAGCCAGGGGGTGGCACACTGGGCCTCTGCACCTCCCCCCCCCCCAAAATTTTTTTTTTTTGCGATAGCATACAGACCCAGAATGACACTGAGCACATCTGCCTGCCCGGCCCCCCCCTTCAGATAAAGGAAGCCCCCCCCACCCCCCCCACCCGAAAACAATTTCTGCCTATGCCCCTGCAACATCCATTTGGCAACCATTATGGTGTCTCCTTTTCTGTATTGAAGCTCGTCCTATCCATCTTGTGCAGCACTGAACAAATGCCAAACCACTTAAAATCCAGCCGGTAGTGTCACAGCAGGCTGTAACGACTTGAATTGTAGGGATTCATTTCAAGACTGCTTATTGAGAGAGACGGTGATTTTTGATAGGAAGAATAAATGGGGTGGTGTGAATGGTAACTGTCTTATGATAAAGAAGGTAGGCATGCAAACACGGACACAAGAATTCAGGTGTTTGTCTTGTCGTCATCTCTTCTTTTAGGTAGGCATGCAAACACGGACACAAAAGAAGAGATGACAACAAGACAAACACCTGACTTCTTGTGTCCGTGTTTGCACGCCTACCTTCTTTTAGCATGAATCCGCACCAACTAGCGAAACTTTGTCGTTCTAAGGTAACAACTGTCTCTCGAGTGAGGAAATCTCAACTGTAACAAACAGGGGAAGGGAATGTTACAAGATATTAAAAAAAAAAAAGGAAATAGAGGGGAGTGTTTATTGAACGCAGCGACTACAGTTGGAAAGGACAGATAAGAGGGGAATAGCAATGAAGAAATATCACGGCCGTTTCGACAATGGAGCTTCTGTGGAGCAGGTGCAGATAAGTGTAGAGGACACTTTGTGTCGAGTTGGCGTCAACTCGGCGGAGGGGTGTTGCATGATGAGTTAATCGTCTTTTCTGTTAAGCGTCCCGCCCACAACTGGTACCCTTCGGCGGCAGGGTTCACCATGATCTTACGATTTCTGTCTGTTTTCAAAAACGTCTTTCTGGTGGGAGGTCCACGACTACGTTAAGTAGTCTTGACAGCTTCACGGTATAGGCAGGTTAGATGGATGCTATGAGCTAGACGGATGCTATACCCCTTTTTAACGCCGCAGTGACCTCCACGGATGTAGCCCCATATCTGATATGTTACAGTTACACATTCGTTAACTCTGTGAATAATCACTGTGTGTGAGCGGAGAACAGCATGTACAGACGTCAGGGTAATATTTACTTGGAAAGTGGAGGGCTAAAAAGGATTTTGGGCCCAAGATGAAAGATTCCGTTTGACTTGAGCCCGGCCTGGGCCTGATAAAATATGTGCCGTGCTGCTTGAGTGCGGCTCACGGGCCGGGCCAGATCCTGGGTTTTCAGGCTGGCGAAGGCCTATGCACATTTCTATTCTAGGTTTAACTGTATGTGGAAACGTGTGAAAGTAGATTTAAACCTTATTCTTTATGAAAATTATTGCACGCATTATACGAGGACGTCACAAAAAAGGACATGCAGACCGACACAGACTGGTCCACGTGTTCCTTTTTGTGTTGTTGTCGTATAGTGTACAAAGTAATTTTCACAATGAATTCAAATGAGCTAGCCTGCCTTTCTGTTCCATTGCAGTTTAAACTTGATTTTGTCGAACCAATATACAGCAAGTTATGCTTTCAAATTAGCATGTAAAACTTGTTACTGGTATTTGTGTTACATGAATTTTTTTCACTTTATATATAATTGAACCTTACACCTACAACCAGCATTGTGAAGTTTCCTGTAGTGCTTACCACGTGCAATCTTCAATCGCGCTTGTCACGTCATACATGGTGACAACGGACACATTAAATTGGATGCCGATGCGAGGCACGTGCAGGGCAGAATCAGGGCTGGGCAAAGATACTTGAAATTGTATCGCGATACGATACAAGATACTGAGGCAAGAAGTATTCGAGATACAGATACAAAATACTACCGCAATAATTGTATCCGATACGATACTTGCCAATTGTATCTTAAGATACTTCGATACATTCGGAAATTTCTTATTATAGACCCGTATAATGTAGCGAACGCCTATGCACAAAAAGGTCTGCTTGAATATTTCTTAAATGTGACCAATTTCATTTCATTTTAATGAAATATCTCTTAGTATCTTAAAAGTATTGTCCTTCTTGCTCAAAGTACGTTAGTTTACCGCAGAAGAACTTATTGGGGTTTGTTTTCGCTGCTTAAGAGAACAGCTCATCGCTGACAGTGGTTCTTGCTTGTCATTTTTGTAATTGATGGGAGTCGCTGCACAGATGGGCGACCAGGTAGCATGTTGCCATCTAATAACAAGAGCTTCCATAAGAAGCCTTATACACCACGATGGCGCTAATACCGGTGTTTACTTTTGCCTTGTCCATAAAAGACCGTTTATGCGATACCGAATCACTGGTGTACAGCAGAAACATCGCCGGTAGCGACATTTTTTGTGGCGCATTGTGTATACGTACAGCACATCAAGCTGCGATGACTTTTCATATTCCACTTATCTCCTGGCGTAACGCGTTCGTTCTCGATATACTCACTAACGTGCAATCGTTTAACAATTTGTCTTCAACGAGAGAACATGTGCACAGCAGAAGCGCCTGAGACCTATTGTATTGTCACGTGGTGGTGACTATGAAAAAGGTGGCAGTCACTCTGGTACAGACGAAAATCTCTATTGGGCTGACGTGTGCCCCGAAAACTAAGTAATTAAGAGTACAAGAAAAGCACGCTGTACTCTGAAAGTCGTTGGCCGTCGGTAATCTGATCGTCGGCGGGACGCGTTGTGTTTTATGCATCAGTAATCGCCCCTTCCAGAGTTATCGCTGGTGCTCGCATAAGCTCCCGAATAGACTGGAGTACTCGCCTACTATGCGTAATCTTAATGATAATTGTTGGAGTTTTACGTCACAAAACCACGATATGATTGTGAGTGGCGCCGTAGAGGAGGGCTTCGGAAATTTTGACCCCCTGGTGTTCATTAACGTACACGTAAATCTAAGTACATGCGCCTCAATATTTCCTCTCCATCGAAATGCGGCCGCCACGGCAGCGATTTACGCGTAATCTTAACAGAACAATCGCAGACAATCGCGAGGATCCTGAAACACTGCGGCGCAGCTACCGCCGAGCCTTGCTAACAGTCTTTTGTGGTTTAAACCCGATCACACCAAAATAAAAAAAAATAAAAAATGAGAGCGCGTGGCAATATAGTTCAGTCAGAGATTATTATTCAGTGAGTGAAGTACAGTCAGCAGAGTTCAGTCAGCGATTACTGTTTCGCACTGTAGTGTTGCGATAGCAGTATCTTGTATCTTAAGATACACGATACATTATTGAATATATCGGAAATACAGATACAGATACTCGTTTTGCGAGACGTATCGCGATACAGATACAAGATACCCAAAGAGTATCTAAGATAGTATCTGCCCAGTGCTAAGATACTATCTTAGCACTGGGCAGAATCCAGAACTGTGTTGCCTAGTGTGTGCGATAGGATGAAAACTCATGTGTGCACCAGGATATGCACATGCTCTCCTTTGCTGCTGCTTCAGAGGTGTGAAGGAGAGCATTCATGTGGACCTAACCACTTTTAGAAAAGATACCTCTCTGCTTCATGACTGCACTCTATTGTGTGGTGTGCTATTTGAAAAACATGTTTGCAAGAACCGCATATAACTCAGCCATTTCACTAGTAGAAGTTCCCATTTATTAGCCTGGTCTTCCATTATTGCATCATCATATTGAGCTTAAAGGGCCAGTAAACAACCCCGCGGTCCAAAATATGGGATGAAGAGATAACTGTGCACTTGTACAGTGTCAACTTGCCGCAAGAATTGTGCGAATAAGTGCTGTAATAAGGAAGTTACATAGTCATACCTGCCAACTCTCCCGAATTGTCCGGGAGACTCCCGAATTTTGACCTAATCTCCCGATTGTACGAATGCTATCTCGAATCTCCCGAAAAGTGGCCACCACCGCAGAGGTGCATTTTTTTTTTTAAATCGCGCGCGTACGTCAGCCTTTCCTGCTGCGACAGTTGGGGTGCTGCGAAAGACCACTCGCCACTACACTTCTAGTTCATTGTAACCATACCGTAGAGTACCACTAAATATATTCTAGGTACTACAGTACGGCGCATCTGGGCGAAGGCCGGCCGCGAGACGCGCTCGCCACTGTACCGCAAGAAGGCTAGGGAAAAGTGGTCACAAGTTTTGCATCTGTCTGTCTTGGCCCCCCGCATTGTGTACGCTAGGCCTACGCTGCCTGCCTAGGTGTCAGTTGTGTTCGTTACGTGGTTGTGGGGGGTTGCGTGTTTCCCCGAGTTCAGTTGGAAGGTCGATGGCGGTATCGAAAGCAAAGAAGAAGTACTTGCAAGTGTTTTGGATCATACACAGCTGAGTTTCCGTGCTTTGTGACTTCAGGGAAAGGTGACAAGTACGGATTCTGTACCACGTGCGCCTGTGATGTAAGCGTTTCGCACGGTGGCAAGGCCGACATAAAGGTGCGCATCGCTTCACAGAAGCATCAGAACTACGTTCGTGCTGCGGAAGGACAGGGCAACATCGGTTCTTCCAAAAGAGCTGCGAAGACAGTGCAATCCGCGCAGAATGCCCATTCACGATATTTCTTGTGGAACACATAAGCGTTAGTGATGACGCAGGACCGCTGTTTCGGAAAATGTTCCCGAAGTGCGAGGACGCGATGCGGTACGGTTGCGGACGTACGAAAACTGCCATCCTTGGGGAAATGGCTGCAGATGCCGAAAACACAATGGCGGAGGCTCTGAAAAGCAGTGCTTTCGCAATCGCAGTGGACGAAAGAGCAACGACAGTGGGTCGCAAATTTCTGATATGACCCCCCCCCCCCCCCTGCCGCCGTCTCCCGAATTTTCAAGCTGCTAGGTTGGCAGGTATGCAGAGTTTAGAACTACCCGCTTCTGTTGGTTTCGGTTTCTCGCTCGGCCTCCCCACCCTTTTCTGCCATGAAGAGGGGTAGGTGTAGCCTGTTGTCATGACTACACCCAGTTCGGCTATGTAAGATGATGTTGGCAATTATGTCATCGGCGCGCAGCCAATGAGTGAGCAAGGCTTCCTCCATGCGTTGCTCATGTCACAGCGATACGGAGATGAAGTGGAGTGCAAGGGGTACGAGGCACTGGCGAGGTAACAAATATCAGACATCTACAACAAGTGCCGGGATGTCCAAAATCGCATCATCGCAGGGCTAGGGCGCCGTTTCGTAGTGCAGGGGACCAATCGATGAAGTCGGTGCTAGTAAAGTTGCTCATTGGTAACATCATGTCACTTCAAAGGCAAAGAGGATTGATTGGACAGGCACTGGAGAGGTGTGTGCGAATTGTTTCTCGAAATGGAGTTTCTGCGCGGCACGCAGCGCTGTGGTATTCGCAAAATATTATCACCGTGGTCTTCAACACGAATTGGCGGGCTTGTTTGGAAGGTGTAAAAAAAAAAAAAAAAAAAAGGTGGAGCTAGTTTACTGGCGCTTTAAAAATGCATTGTGTTGTTTTGCAGACATGAAGTTATAAAAAGATTAATACATAATTACTATTTTACGTAATCTGCAGGGCCCTCATTTTCTTTCCTTCACTGGACTTGCAGTAATGTTGAGAAACCTGTTTTTAAGCGTGTGACAGTGACATAATTATTTTTTGTAAGTTAGAGGGAAGTTGCATAATGTAAGCTTTGGCATTCATCAAATGCCACTGATGGGTAGAATTGATTACCGCTGGTCAGGAAAGCCTAAGCCCAAAGCCAAAGCTTCAGTGTGGAGACTTGTCCAGATATTGGCTATGGACAGAGGTGCTTCCCTTGTTCGCACTAAGCATCTGAAATTATCTCGCCATCCCCCCCTTGTATTGTCTGTAGTATGTTGAATGTGTATGATACTGCCTAATTTTGAAAATGTTTTTTCTTGTGCAGAGGCACAGCAGGAGGCTGAAGTGTGCAAACGACGTCGAGATTGGGCTTTCAGCGAGCGAGACAAGATAGTCCTAGAGCGCGAGAGTATCCGCAGCCTGTGTGACAAGCTACGGCGCGAGCGGGACAGGGCTGTTAGTGACTTAGCTGAAGCTCTCAGGGACTCGGATGACATCAAGCGACAGCGCAATGAAGCATCCAAGGAACTCAAGGAGCTCAAGTGAGCTGCACCTTTCTTTCTCATTGTGAGAAACTGAACAGGTTTCCATAAAACTGAGTTATAAGCGCCCTTTTCATGCTTTTAACATCCTAAACATCACAATCAACATGAAATTTGACAGTGCCCAACTAGAACTGCGTTATTAAATAAGCAATAAACTCTGAGCCATCGCTACCAGACACCCGGCTTGCATTCATGATTGGTGGAGTGTCCCATGGCAATTTATGGGTCTGCCACATTAGCCTCAGCTACAGCTTCTGACCAGACACTGTGATGACCTCTGATGCTCTCGAAGTATTTGGACACTGCCATCAGTGGCACATCGAAAAAGTGGGAAGTAGGGGAGAACGAGGGAAGGAGGCTTGCATGTGAACAGGAGATAGGGTATACAGTAGGCTCTCGATAATTGAAACTTAAAGGGATACTGAACAAAATTTTTGCTGCCAAGATTTCCAGCCAGATTGAAAGATTGGTGGTTGAAATCGATAGAAACAACCTTCATTTCAGGCACAAACTAGAGGAAAATAATGAATTTAATGAGTTTTTCAGAAACCGCCGCGTCTAGCGGCCGCGCCGTGAACTAAAGGATGTGACGTGAAACTCGCCGGAAACAGGCATCCCAACAATGCCAGCCGTCACCCGCGTTTCACAACCCGCTCAGCTCGCACTACGTTTCCCAGAACCAGTACGGGAGCGAACAATGCTCCCGGCTGGGGTAAGGCATCAGTGCTTTTGTGGAAGGGAGAGAGTGGAAAAGAAAGGAGAGGCGGAGAAAAGGAAGAGAAGGACAGGAGCCGTGACGTCAGACTCTCCCTGCATGCGCCAGGGAGAGTCTGACGTCACGGCTCGCGTCGTGCAGCCGCCGCGCGCTGACAATCCACCAAAAATACAGCCAACTGCTCAAAAATACGTGAAACAAACTCTGTTTATCGGAACAGTGGCGTCTTCCGAGTAGAATTTCGATGTTTTCGTCAGTTTTTCAAATTTTTGTTCAGTATCCCTTTAAGGGGACACCAGGATTTTGTTTGATTTATCGGAAGCTTGAATTATCAGTAGTTCTCATAAACATGACTCAGGGGAACGTACCAACTAGTGGTATGATGTTTGTTGTTTCTCAGGGCTGCAGCAACATCATAGACAGCTATGCATTATTGCCACTAAAGTTTTTAGACATTGGCAATTGTACTGGTATTTGTTATTATGCAGCACATAAATGCGTGTGTAGCTAAAGGGACCGACAACCGCCCAGAACATGAAATCAGATGATTCCACTTATGGAAAGATTGTCCGTCGCATTGACTCGGACCAACCCTGTTTCTTTTTTTTTTGTGAGAAATAGATTTATATTTTTATTTCATCATTGAAAGTCGAGAAAAATGGCCTTTGGTACCTCTAACGGCAAAAACATGAACGGTCAGATGTACCCAGTCACGCGACTGTTGATTGGTGCACGCGGTTGAGGATTTTTTTTGTCAGTATTGAAATATTGTTAGTTTCTTTATATTAAAATATATTAATTACTCTAAAAATATACATATAGGCCTGCATTAGTAGTATGTGTTCAAGTGGTGCTGTCTTCGCTTGATGTAATGTTCCCATGCTCGTCAATGCGTCCATCACACAGGAGCAGGCAACCTTGGGCGCAGGCGCCCACAGCACTGTACAAGTACAGGGAATGTGTATAAAGCCATGTCATCTCATTCTAACAGCTTGTTATTTTCAAAAATGGTTGAAAAGCTCAAAATAAAGGTGGTTAAAGGGCCCGTCAACAGGCTCCTACTTTTTTTTAACACCCCCCCAAACAAGCTCGCCAATTCGTACAGTAGACCGTGGCGACCACGTTTCCCAAATATTACAGCGCTGCGCGCCGCGCAGACCCTCCATTTCGAAAAACAATTCCCGCGCTGCTTTCCTACACCTGACCCATCCTCCTTGTACGCGCAGTGACGTCAAGTCGGCGATCGCCGACCTGACGTGGCACTGAGCTCGTCGATTGGTCTTTTGCCCTACGAAACAGCGCCTTGGCCCTACGGTGATGCAGTTTCGGCCGCGCAGTACACATTTTCATATTCCTGTGCTGCCCTCTGCCGTTTTGTAGAGCCCGAGACTACCGAGAGAAGCGGTATTGCCAGAACGAAAGCCTCCGAGATAAAGAGGCGTCTCGCTACTTTACCGCTAGGGAAAGGTCGTCTCTTCGCATCGCGCTTCCTCCCTGCGCCGCTGACACGTGCTCATGTGGGGGAAGCCCTGCTCGGTCGTTGGCTGCGCGCCGATGACGTATCACTGACGTCGTGTCACGTTGCCGAAGTGGGCGGAGTCACGACGACGGGCTACGCCTCCCCATTTCTACAGCGGAGAAGGGTGGCGAGGCCGCGCAAAAATTTGAAACCAGCTGAAACGGATGTTCTAACCCCTGTAACTTCCTTATTATTGCGCGTATTCGCAAAATTCTTGCGGCAGCAGGTTCACATAGCAAAAGTGCACATATTTCTCTCTATAACAATTTTTGGACCTCGGGGTTGTTGACGGGCCCTTTAAGCATAGTTACGGTAATTCCAGTGGAAGCAGAACAACGACAGCTTTCACAAATCACGAGAAGGGCTAGTGGCATCGCTATCAATTTTCAGCGTTGCTGGAGGCACCGAGGTGAGCTTTCTGTCGGGCCATAAGAAACTGGGTCGAGAAAATTCGGCTGTCGGTACCTTTAAGGGACAAAATTCGTTGTATCCCATGACAGCCACAAGCCCCTTCCTAATCTTTGGAGGCTTTCCCATATTACGCTGTCGTACTGTGGCGAAAGTGACTTTAAGAAGTGTTCGCCATGCTATAGACCAGGGGTCGGCAACCTTTTCAGGCGGAGGGCCAAATTGCATGAAGCCGACACAGCGGGGGCCGCACGGCCAATACGAAAGGCCGTGTGGCCCTCCCATTAGCCGTGCTTTGGAGGCAAAAAGGGAAAAAAAATCAGCAAATTGACAATAATTTTAAAAACTGGACTAGAAATCACGTTTATTTGCAGCGCACATGTCACGAAGTTGCAATCAAACATAGGTAAGAAGCGAAAATGCCATTTTAGGTCAAAACTTCCATGTCGGCGTTCATATGGGAAGTGATAAGGGATGGGGGGGAGGGTTTCGATGTTGTGCCGAGGGCCGCAGAATACTGCCCTGCAGGTTGCCGACCCCTGCTGTAGACCACTGCCAGAACGTCTTGGCTTTTTTCTTCTTCCTCGGTGAGCATACGATTGTTGGTGCACATGGTTTGGCTAGTTTGGCCGCTTTTTAGGCAGACAATTGGCTTTATTTGCGACTGTTAGTGACATAAAAATGCATATGTCAGCTTGCAGCAACAAAGGCACCAGATATTTTCAGGGATGGACAAGTGAAGAGTTTGAGTGAAATGAATTTGCATAGTGGGGCAGTTTGAATTAAGCGGCTTTAAAATACATTGAACACATAGCAGGCCAACCAAGCTTCGTCGCTCATAGCCTTGATGGAAAGTGTGGAACACTCTTTTTGTGCTTGCTGGAGCCACGTAACACATTGTGTTTTTTACAAGCCTGCAGCTGACCAATAATCCCTTGCGTACTACCTGAAGGCATTGAGTCTGCCAGAACAAGCCCTTGATCAATCCCCTATCCTTCATTCATTCATAGCTAGGGTCTCGTTTCGGCAGACTTGATGTCTTCAGGTAGTTTGCGAGTGATTGTTTAATAATGGTCAGCTGCCAGCTCATAAAAAGATCATGTGCTATGCGATGCCAATTAGCAAATTAGCAAAAAGAAGTGTTCCGTACTCACTGTCATGACTACGCATTCCTAGGTTTACATGCACAGAAATTCCCAATAAGGTGGACGGGAGGATGACTGCTGCTGTAGCTCAATTGGTAGACCATCGGATGCGTTATCTGAAGGTTTTAGGTTCAATCCCTACCAGTGGCAAGTTGTCTTTTTGTGCACTTTAATTTCTTTGCATTTATGTCATAATTACCACATTACAGCTAAAGGCTACAAATAATGCCCCTATACTTTCCTTGACTTCATTGTCTGTTGGTTTCATTAGGTTGTACTGCATCCAAGGTGTTTCAATAAATGTGTAGAAAAATCTTAGAACATAAGAAAAATGGGATGTTTGCTCAGTACTGACAGTAAAAGGGAAATGGGGTACTAACTGCTCTCAAGTGACTCGCTAGCTAGAGGCATTAACCCTTTCCCTACCGAGGACGAGCTGAGCTCGTCCACACAGTCTGTACTGCCCCCCACTGAAGACGAGCAGGGCTCGTCCATGCAATGAAGCTACTCTGATTCATTTTGCGGGAATTTCTTTCACTTGAACAGATGTTGCAGTAAAAAATTTAAAACATGCCCAAAGCATGCATTTCGGTATAGAAATGAATGCTTGCATTTGCAATATATCGTTTTTGGCCAAAAAACTCGGTAGGGGAAGGGTTGCAGTGGTGTTGTTCTTCATTTTTTAACCTATGTGCATCATGCATGTTACCATGGCAAGCGCAGCCCGCATAACCATGAAGCGAGTAGATCGATGGTTGATAAAGTTGCTCGTTAATTACAGTAGCTTCTCAGTAAACGGAATCTCTTAAATGGAACTGCTGCTTAAAGCCAGTAAACAATCCCGAGGTCCAAAAATTGTTATAAAGAGAAATATGTGCACTTTTGCTATGTGAACATGCTGCCGCAAGAATTTTGCGAATACATGCTATAATAAGGAAGTTACAGGGGTTAGAACATCTGTTTCAGCTGGTTTCAAATTTTCGCGCGGCCTCGCCACCCTTCTCCGCCGTAGGGAGGGGGGAGGCGTAGTCCGTCGTTGTGACTCCGCCCACTTCGGCAACGTGACACGACGTCAGTGAAACGTCATCGGCTCCCAGCCAATGACCTAGCAGGGCTTCTCCCACATGAGCACGTGTCATAGCGGCGCGGGGAGGAAACGCGATGCGAAGAGCACCCTTCCCCTAGTGGTAAAGTAGCGAGACGCCTCTTTATCTCGGAGGCTTTCGTTCTGGCAATACCGCTTCTCCCGGTAGTCTCGGGCTCTACAAAACGGCAGAGGGCAGCACAGGAAAATGAAAATGCGTACTGCGCGGCCGAAACTGCATCACCACAGGGCCAAGGCGCCGTTTCGTAGGGCAAAGGACCAATCGACGAGCTCGGTTTCACGTCAAGTCGCCGATCGGCGACTTTGCGTCACTGCGCGTACGAGGAGGATTGGTCAGGCGTAGGAAAGAAGCACGGGAATTGTTTTTCGAAATGGAGGGTCTGCGGGGCACGCAGTGCTGTAATATTCGGAAAACATGATCGCCGCGGTCTACTGTGCGAATTGGCGAGCTTGTTTGGGGGGGTGTAAAAAAAAGTCGGAGCCTGTTGACTGGCCCTTTAAATGGAACAACTTTCTTTAATATGATTGTTTTTGTATTTTAATTCTTCATCATCTCTTGGTAAACAAAACTCCTATTAAGCGGAACACATTTTCCTGGTCCCTTCAGGTTCCAATTAACAAGATTCTTCTGTATGTACTACAATGATATTTGGTGTGCCTTGACTGCGGTAGTCGATTGCTAGTAGTGCTAAAGAGTGTGGATGACTTCGTATGAATGTATAGAATCAGAAAAAAAAAAAGAAATAGTTAAATTAGCTATTTATTTCAGCTTTCCTGAATAGTGTCGCAATGTTTAGTGAAGCCTGTGATAAAATTCTTTAGGAGAATGTATAAGTTTTGCTGTAAAGAACTAGATGATACCTGTTTATTTGTGCACGAGCTCTTCTTACTTAGCAGAGTTATTGAATATTCTACATAGTTTAACTCATCATTCACTTCTTCATATATCTCTATTTTTATTTTTACCAGGGAAAAAATCGAAGCCCAGCTGGAGAAGGAATCAAGAATGAAGCAACTCAATTCAGTAGGCAATAATCATAGCAGGGACTCTGCCATCGACACGGATCTTCAGGAATGGGAGACTGAAATCAAAGAAGTCCATCTTGTGAGTCCACCCTTTAAATTTGAAATTGCAGTCGGTCATTTACAGGCAGCTTATGAGCAGTATGAGTAATGTTGATATTGCTAGTGACAGGTGGAAAACTTACCATGTCACATGCAGTATACCACCAGCAAAGCCCTTCAATGCCTATCAAAGGACTCTGTTGTTAGTTCAGGTTTACTCTATATACATAGAACTTTGTGTGATCAGGAACTGTAATTTTAATACAGTTTGTGGTTGTAATTTAAATTCAAAGCTGTCCTTGAATAAATATCGTATACTATACTCGTTAAATGATCACAGGCTTTTTTACGGAGATTTAAGGTCAAAATCGTGGATCCAGCTGTATCTGGAGAAAAAGACGTACTAGCTTTCTTTTTTGCAAATAATTTTTTTGTGGTACTTATTATATTAAATTGTAGTAAAACCTCATTATTTAGGATTTCATGGGCCGGAAAAAAATTCTGAATTAACAGAATGTTGAATTATTGAGAGTATCGGGAAAACATTCAGCAGATGTCTATTAGATCTACACAGTTTTGTTTTCTTCATGAATATGCGAATCCTGTTCTTACTTTGCATAAGGACAGTGTAATAGCTGCAGTTTCTCATCATCTCATGACTTCCTTCACAATGGGACCACGGCACAAGAATCCCGTCTCTTAATTCATCCTCTTAATTCATCCGAAACGTGTTCTGCATCCATCCTATGTCACATATGGCCGCCACCAGCACCGCTACGCGCACGTGACAATAGCTTTTTCACTGGCTATATGACTGGCGACAGATGGTCCATCATAATGTAGCAGGCGAGTTTTATAGCAGCATGTGCATTGCGGCTGAAATGCCCTTCATCTTCAACAGCTTCCGCAATGTATATAAGTTTTGTGGCACTGTGCCGAATCAGAATGAAACTACTGAGTTCCGCACGCATTGCGGAAGAAAACTTAGTCACTGTGACGTGATCATAGTCAGTGTCAATGTAGTTCTGAAGCCTATGCACATAGAGTCGAAACTAGTGGCGTGCAAATATTCGAACTTTTGAATATTTTTCTAATAGTGTTTGCTATTCGATTCAATTTGCACTGAAGTTTTTCTGTTCAAAGTATTCGGACTTCCGGAAAATAAATATAACAGTTTAAAATAATGAAAAATAAATATAACGACGAAAAATCGGCGTGCAGCACGCTTGGTCTTGAGTTTTGGGGCGCCAACATCAAAACTGCTAGTCGCTTCCTCCGGCGTTCCGAGCAGTCGCTGTGCGATGAACTTGGGTGGGGGGGTTCGCTGCCGATGCGTAAAGTGCTCATCCATGGTTCTGAGGAGCTAGTGGGCAATGCGATTCGTTGCTTGCGACGAAGCACATTGCGGCTTCTTCGTTTTCGCATGTCCGCTAGTCCAATGTTCTTGCCCACTACGTTTGGATTCGTCTCGTACATCAGCGTCGTGAGCAAAGTTAGGCCTAGCCTCGACTCCGGGCAGGAAGCTCGGTTGCAGTGCCTGATGCTTCAAAGTTCGTCATGTTCGATCGTGAGTACAAAAAGTCGTCATGCGGTTGTCTTCGTCACGAGGTCCGAAGCGCTGATGAGCAGTACCTCTAAACGCGGGTCCCACGAGTCACAGTTTGTCTGAGACACGTGTCTGCGATGTTCGCGATGAGCGTGATGCACTATGGTAATCTGATGATTGAGGTTCAGCTTGCAGCCACCGAACTAAAGCGTAATTATATTCTAAGTGATCGTCGACCCATGAACACAGAACGAGTGCGAACACTAGTGCGATTTTCAGCAGTTTTGACCTCGTGACGCGCAATCAGCATACGATGCTCTCCGGGAGCGAGGATCAGGCCAATAGCGAGGCGTGCTAGAGCAACATAACGGACGCAGCTAATAAAAGGCCTCGAAATGAACTTTCAACGTTTGCTTTTTGTATGCTTGTTTCCGAATGGAGGACCTAGCTGAAGCGGGAAACTTGAAGATGGAGAAATGCTCTTTACGACGAACCCAAAATGGCGGCGATCGTGCCATTGCGGAGATGCAATTTTTTACAAAAGTTTTTTTTTTTATTATTTCCGCGATAATTTTTGCCACCTTGGCAGGTGCAACAAGTTTTTTACCGCACTTCTATGTAGGTTTCAGTGAAAATATTTTGGAATCAGAAAAAGGGCTACAGAAAAGTAAAATGTGATTTTCAAAAAATAGATTTTTTTTGTTATTTTTCGAGATGCTAAAGCCGCATGCCCCCTTAAGAATAAATCCGTTCTTTGGCCCTGTTTGTGACTTGTAGTTCTCTTCAGTTGTAACATACCCTTCGGTGTTTACATAAAAGTGTGTTGTAAAAGTTTTCAGATTTTACATACTCCTTTTACAAAAGACGAAACTTTTCTTCACTACAGAGGTCTGTTGTGATGAGGTTATGCTGTGTGCATTCTGTCACCATTTTGTGATGGTGATGTCACTACACCTGCCACTGGCGGTTGGCTGTTGCTAATGCTGCAAATGTGGTTTCGGTTTCGTACTCAATCGACTCATTTTGCAAAATGTGCTTTCCGAATTAGCGTCTTCCGTCTTAGCGCTGCAAAATTGGTGAGATATAAAATTCATTAATGTCCCCCCAAAACACGACGAAATATTGAGTTTTCCAGGCTCGTGGCAATACTGCACGTTACGTCACGCGCGTCGCTCCGCGACAGCTTGCAGCAGGTTCATTTTCATACAGCGGACAGCGCGCTGCTGCCAGGTGTACGGGTTGTCGTGTGAAAGTAATTGTTTTCTTTTCAACCTTGTTTTGCACTTCATTTTAATGTGAAAGCGTTGCTTGGCCAGGTTTGTGAAAACGCGCACTTGTCCAGTGTCCGCAGAAGCCATGCGCGGAAAACACGTGACCTCTCCCACCTGCACTGACGCTGGCGTCAATGTGTAAAGTTGTCGACACCACTTTGGTTGTACCAAATCATGTAAATAAACTAAATTCAGCCTCGGCATTTTCTCATTATAAGACATCTACGGGACACAACTTAGCAGCGCCCCTCCAGTGCTTCATCAACCCAGCCAAAAAAAGTGCTTTTGTGTTCCTATCTCATAAAAATATGCTTAGAGATCCTCTGCAACATTTTTTCTGTAATTTTGCTTCAAAGTATTAAAAAAATATTTGAGAAATATAACAAAATTATTCGATTCGATTTGGACTCAAACTTTATTAGGTATTCAAATTCGCTTCACACTCAAAATTTTGCTGTTCGCACAGCTCTAGTCGAAACAAAACTTGTGATTGCTACGCCACGTCAGTGGCGGATGAAACCATGATCGCTAGTGATGTGATCGGAGTGGAGTGTCCACCCAATTCTGAAGGCAACAGGTGAAAATGTAATTACTCGTTGCAGCTTTCCTGTCATTACCACACGAACCATGCGGTAATGACAGAAAAGCCAGAACGCTTCATACCTGTGGGCTTTTACCACCATGTGTGACTTGCACTGGCTGCGAGCCTTCAAAAAGCTGGGTTGCTATCCATCGTGTTAGTGACCAAGGCTTCAACGGGTACGGCAAAGTAGTTTTGTTTTTACTTGGCGTGCATGAACTGCATGGGCGCACACTATTGATGATCAAGTCGACAGCGACTCCAGCTTTTTTTTTTTCTTTTTTTTTGCGCAAGAAAGAAAAGAAATTGCAAGAAAGAGAAGTTAGTAATGTGTTGATTTTTGCATGGTATCTATTAGTGTATTTAGTATATTGTATCATGGTGCATAGTACCTATTTATTGTGAGGTCAGTTATCTTCTACTTCTGTGTAACAATAATCAACTCTTAGGCTTGAAGTACATGGGCAATTCGTTGTTGGTTATATCCATTCTGAGCAAACAAAAAATAAAATTTTTTGGGTTACTCCTGGAACGGGGCACATTGAATGCTTGTTGGACATGGTAGTGTCTGCATCAAAGTGATCCTCTGCAGCAATACCCTGCACAAGGAAGTTAAATGGGCACTGCTTGTCCACTTGGGATGCATGTACAAATGTGCACACCACGTTTCAAGCCTGTTAAAATAACACATGATACGCAACAAGCCTCTACAGTTGGTGAATACGATTGTACGCACCACCGCTAAAGGCAATAATACACACAGAACTAGTCAAGGTAACCTCTGTGCTGCACTCTCTAAAGTAACTTATGTGGTGTTTATTGCAGATACGTATTGCAAGTACATATCAAGCTAGCTTTATTTCTCAAACGAGAGCAAATGTTTTGATTTGTTTGTTTTCTTTTCTTTACTTTCCTCAGAGGTATGAAGGTGACTTTGGCTTTGACATCAGCGGTGGCAAAGAAGAAATGCAGGCTGAGCCTTCTGTTGCGTACTTCTATGTCAGTTCAATTCTCAAAGGAGGAACTGCAGAGGGAAAACTCCTGTGAGTTGTCTTCTGTCAGTCATTGTTTTGCTTCTTTAAAAGCTAGTTTTGCACTTGCATTTATCTGTCCTGGGGTATGTCACACCTCGGTGGCCTCATCACTAAGTGATGTCACCGTGCATGTGCAGCAGCCGTGGTTGGCAAAACACCATCACTGCCGGCAGAACCAAAGGCAATATGACCGTTTCTATCTATCTATCTATCTATCTATCTATCTATCTATCTATCTATCTATCTATCTATCTATCTATCTATCTATCTATCTATCTATCTGTCTGTCTGTCTGTCTGTCTGTCTGTCTGTCTGTCTGTCTGTCTGTCTGTCTGTCTGTCTGTTTATTTATTTATTTATTTTGCAAAATGTAAGACACCTAAAGGAAGGTGTTCACTATCAGGCGACATTTCATTGAGGGTGTTTGTGCTTTGCAGACGCAACTCAAAGATGAGATTATGAGAATACATGTATTATACCGTGATTCATGGGGCGTTGTGTTTTTGAAAAAGCCAGACTTTGGAAACCAACCCAGGCTTTGGAAATCAACCCAGACTTTGGAAATCTTAACCAACTCTGTGAAGGAGGCTGTGTCACAGAAAATGCAGTACCCAAGTCAGCAGAGTTGTCAATGGGCTGAACATCTCAACAAAAGCAAAGAATACAAATCAAGGCTCGAGCCGTAATCAAACGCAGACATTCTGCATGGCAGTCAAGTATTCCACCACAGAGCTACGCCAGTGCTTCAAACTGTTTCGGAAAGAGACTGTCATGAGAGATTTCAGCTGGCAGTGCACTTAAAAATTAGACTACATGCAGGACACAGTGCTGCACAAGTTCCTTTCTGCTGCACTCGCTTTTCTTAAGTACAAGTGCCTGTCTGGGCTTGCTGGTGATGCACTGTTTGGGCAGCACTCGTGAACAATGATGCTCAGGCAGAAACTCAGTAAGCACTGTGTCAAATATCTGTGTATCCTTGTCTGGAATGCTGCAAAAGTAGTGATTAACATGTGGACACTCCAGTTACAGCTTTATGCTGATATGGAACATTTGTTTCTCAAATGCACAGTAGTGTGTACCTGAAAAGTGTGTAAACACCTGGGCATGAAAAGCTGAATTAAAAAAGTTTTTCTTATTTTGCACTAAATGCTTTTGAGCAGATAGTCTGTTTTGTAGTTCTTTGCAGCATTCAGTTGGCAGAATGGATGCCCCCTCTAATTGAAACTATTTTCAAATTAGATCTTGCCAGATGTAACAGTGCAAATTGTGATTTTTAACTTTTGACAACACAACCATTATATGCAAAGGTACACACAGAAAGATATTAATTTTTTTTAAAATGTGCGAAACAAGCAATTCTGCAGTGCAGCCAGGAGCTCTTCCCACATTACCAAGTGCCGATAGAGACTGCTGCATATACATACAAGCATGGTGTCCTTGCCCTACCTGACTGTAGATGACACCACTGGCCGAAGATCCGCTCCCTTACTAAAGAGATCTGTAGGAAAGAAAAAATTTTAACGTACACTACTTGCTATTGTTAATCACTTTTATTGAAAGGATGGCATGAACACCAGAAATGTTTTTTTGAAACTGCACTGGCCCAGGTTCTAAAAGTAATTGTATAGATTGTGCTATAATCACTGCAATGTTTTTTTTTTTCTTCTCAGTATGTTATAAGGCATTCATTACATTCGTGCAAATAAGGATACATCATATATTTTTGATGTAATTTTATTTTTTTGACATTGAAGGTGAATGCAACAAAGTGAAGTGCCCAAATCACTTAACAAGATCTAAGTTCAGGGGAAGATGGGGGGGCTTGAAGTGCTTAGAAGTTGTCGAACAAGGAATATAGCTGGAGCCAATGTTTCAAACAAGGTGACTTGCCTTGATGGAGGCAAATCTTGTTAAATTATTGGCTCTAGCGACATTTTGTTTGAAAACTTCTAATCAAACTGATTAAAAATAGTCTGTGACTATTTTTAATTTCTTTATTGGTTCCTTAGGGTGAATGACGTCATTCTCAAAGTCAATGGTCTTGATGTGGCTGGAATGGACAAGAGAACTCTGTGTGATACTGTCCAAAACTCGAAGGGATCTCTGACTCTGGTAAGCGTCTGTTGATCATCCAATGCTTCCTGTTGCAGGAGTTAAATCGTTGACCTTCCTTTGTGTGCTTTATATTTAAATAATGTGGTAACCAATGATTTTGTTACCTGTGACAGGTTGTGAAAAGAAGAAGAGCCATGAGCAGTCGGGGAGTCATTATGTTAAGCCTGAACTTGAGCAGCTCTCATGAACATGGGATCACCCTGGAAAACGGCCTTTACATCACCCGTATTGGCCCAGGATCAGTAGCCGCTCGAGAGGGAACTCTAGCAGTTGGTGATAGAATACTTTCTGTAAGCTTCTTTTGTACTTCTTTTTTCCAACACATCTGTTTCTTGTGTCCTTGAGATGCAGTTAAACCTTGATATAATGAATTATGTCCGCGCTGTATCTTGTCGATTACGAATTTTCATCAACTTGCCTGAGTTTCTCTTCTCAATATAACAAAGGTGATTGAAGCAGCAATTTACTTTGTTACATCAAAACATTTTTGTACTAACATTCAGCCTTTTATGCAAAATATAGATGCTGATGGATTTCATTTTTATTTGGAAGGTGCTGTAATAAAGATCCATGTGATTGGGCAGCACGATAAAAATAATATCAATAACAAGAAAAAAAGTTCAGTTTTATTGAACCTGGGAGCCTCATTAAACTTGCAGTTTGATACTGCATCAATGAAGTCTTCATCAGACAAAAGCATGGGACGTGGAAAACTGAAATAAATGCAGGTTCAACGCAATGGTAATCAGTGTTAGTGAAACTATTACGCACATTCTACTGTTGTGGCTTGCCATAATAACAGAGGATGTTGCCCAGAGGGGTACAAACATGCTCTCCATCCACTCAGTCCAATGAACATACAATGTCAGAACCTGTCGCATGCCTGCCACAAAAGAAAAAGAGTTTCAGTTCAAAATTGTATGAAAACAAGATGGCAACCTGAATCATGGCACCCTCATCATGGTGACAGCATTTGCTATTTTGCGACATCGTGTGCACGCATTATGTCGGAAAAATTGAGCAATATTTGATATGGCATACCAAGCTTCGTTCACCATTATTCATTGTTCAACAGAAGTTTTGTTTGTTTTAATTACAGAACAGCAACATAATTTTTGGTGGCGTTGGCTGCAGTGTCGTGGATAACTGTGAGCCACTATTTAAAAAAAAAGGAAAAAAAAAACCCACTGCTGCTGGTTATTTAAAAACTTGCTGCAGCAGTACATTCGCTGAAAAAGCTTTCATTTGCTGTAAAAATTAAACTTGTGCTAATATTCGAGCCCGTTGAATATTCGAACGAGTATTACAGTATTCGAATTCTCTTCGATTCGAATTTAAATTATTGGAAATTTCGAAGTATTCGAAATGAATGAATAGGTGTATATTTCTTCGCATGTAACCCACCTGTAAAGGTGGTTTCACTGTAGTGGAGTGGTGCTGTACCGTGCATACACCTATCCAGGGAATATACGCACTGCCGCAAAGCCCCACTACAAGGTTAAATGAAAATACATATTACCCTCCCATCGATTCATCGTTTTTAAAGTTTGAAAGCTTCTTATGCCGGCTTATATGCTCTAAGTGTAGTAAATTTTAAAACTTAACATATTTTGCAGGGTATCATTTCCATTCTACCGAAAGTCAAATCCTGCGACTATTCAAAGTTGCTTCCACTTCCTTTGAACCAAAAGGAATGACATTTTTACATGCCTTGTTTCAATTTTAAAAAATATATTGTGCAGGTCAGTTGGGTCATAACAAATATGTGGTATGTACTATTCGAATTCGATTCGAAATTATTCGACCAAATCACTATTTGCTTAGAATTCACTTCAAACCCAAAATTGACTATTCGCACAAGCCTAGTAAAAATGCTTTTAGTTCTGATGCTCTTGCAGGGTATTTATATGGTTTTCTACAGCAAGTCCAGGACAGCTTTTTAACGCGATAGCGTTAAAGAGCTCGTTTCGTGGAAATTCCGGCGTCGGCGTCGGTGTCGGCGTCGTTGGTTGTGAGCGAAAAATCATCATCTTGTCCGTGACCTGAAAAATCGAGAAAGATTCAAATAAAATAAATAATACAAATTTTCGGGTCCGAGTGAGGATCGAACCCGGGTCGTCTGCGTGGCAAGCAGGTGTTCTACCACACAGCCATGCCTCTGCTTGGAAATACTGTGAAAATAACTTCCTTTGCTTGGAAATGCAGTGAAAATAACTTCCATGCTTCGCAAGCGCAAGCGTCCCTTTATATAGGCGTCGCAATATAACATGTAATATCCCAGGAATATTGCGTGGTACAAGCGTACATTGCCATCGGGCGTCAGAATATGTGACTATCCTAACGATTTCATAGTTTGAAGCCAGCCACCCATTACAAACGGCACACACCTTACTGCACGTATTCCCTTAACACCACGTAGTGGGTGCATAGCAAGTTCGAAAACATTGCCCGCATTTGTCGCGCATAATTGCTCCTGGTTTAAAGCATGCTACCCATTACATCCATTACATAGTATGCACTAAGTGATTGAAGTACGCACTAGGGACAGGATATCGCTATCGCGTTCAACCCTTAAAAGCGAAGATTAAGGGTCCCCCCAATTTTTTTTACTTCAGAGTCGTGGAGATTCAGCTCTGGGATAGCCCTTAGAAATAGTGAGATTGTTTTTCTCGCTGATTGAGATTATTTGCAAGTGAGAGGCTGTTGTGTTTGATACTGCCGCATCTGTGGCTGGTCATGCTTTTCACATGCCTTGTGGCGACAGCACGAACACCAAATTGCGCTGTTACATAAGGGATCCATGGATCCGAACACGTAACTGCGCGGATGTGTACAGTGTGTGATACCTGTAATACGATCCACTAGGGCACCCTTGCTAATATCTTTCTCTGCCTCTCTGGAAGTGAGGTGGAGAGCATGCAGTGAAGCTTTTCCTGCTAGGCTGCAGCTGGAAAAGTTGCTGCACTTTTTTGGGGCTGCCCTCTGGCGCACAGTGCGCAATTTGAAAAAGGCATTCGCAAAAACTGTGCATAATTGGAACATTTCACCACTGGCACTAGCATAAGTTTCAATTTATTGCTTCAGTGTTCCTTTGTTTCGTTATATTGAAGTGAAAGGTATGTAATGTTATATGGACAAAAAATTATAAAAAGTTTATTCACTGCAGACCATTTATAACGTAACCGCTTACAGTGCAGGACCGGCTACAATGCGGTTTTTTCTGACTCCTGTTTACCCTCCCATAGGGCTACATGTATATGCATACCGCTTATTGTGCAGTCCCCCGAGATGAAAGACCGGTTATAATGCAGTTGCCGGAAAATCCTCAGAGAAGCGAGGGAGCGAGCGCGCAGGTGCGCCGGCCGGGGAGATAGCGAGAAGGGGACGCGGAAAGAATGACCGAGGAACCAGGCGCCAGGGCGGGGGGGGAGGGGGGGGGGTGAGGAGAAAGAAGACAGGTGGTGATGGTAGGCGGGGTTGTTGGTGGGGTGCAGCAGCCCTGGCAGCCCTACGTGGGTGTGGGGTGTGAGGAGGAGGAGTGGTTGCGTAGGCGACGGGGAAGCCTTTTACCCCTTTGCCGCTTTTGCTTTGGCCGCCTGTCATGCGCGATCTACCACGAACAGGCGCCCGCGTCCACCGCTGTTTGTCTCTTTGGTTGCGTCGTCGTAGAGAGCAGATTTCGCACGTGCGAATTCGATTCCCGCGCTAGTGACAATGCTTTGAGACGCGATCGAGCTTTTGCCTTTGACCACCAACAGTCGGACTTACAAGCTTTGAAGACTTTTTTCAGGATAGTTGCGGCGGCTGTTCTCCCGACCGCGAACCGAAACTTCGTTTCACGCGTGCTACCCTCGGTTTAGCTCGTGAGTGCGATCTCTTCTACGCCCGATATCCGTGTTTCGTGGGCAAGCGTCTCGCGACGGCATGCCACATTGCAACCCACTTGCTAGGCCTAACGAACGCTAGCTGCCTCGTCGGTAGTGGCCGCGGACTATCAAAGTTGCAGTTTGGTTCCGAGTCAACAGAACATTTCGAACTTGGTGCATTTGGAAGGGGCGACTTGCATCTTCAACGAAAATGAGGGCCTGTGTGTGTAACACTCGTGTGGCGGTTCGGGGTCGCCACTGTTTTCGACGTCGCGCACGCGCCCGGAAAATCGAAAGCGTGTGGAAATTTCAGTTGCCGTTTGACGTATAGTTTCTGTGCATTGCGGTATTGCGGCAAAGTCCGCATAAACGAGGAGGTCCGAAAAGTTAGTTGGCGTCTTTCCGTCACGGGCGTTTTTTTTTTTTTTGCCGCGTTCGTTATGTCGGCACCGTAGTTCTGCGGGCGCTAACCGTTCAACTATTTCAAATTTAAGCGGGTGCAAACTTATGTCCCAATCGCATGCCCTCGATAGTCGGGATCGCGCGGCTGTCTCCTTGTCATGTTTTGCACACGTGCAGCCTTTCAAAAGTGTTGTTTTGGTTATGGTGCGGTACCGCTTATAGTGCGGATATTTGCGACTCCGGCGACTTACGTTATAAGCGGTCTATGCTGTACTTCAATATATCGACTTTTTTTTCATATTGAGCTTCATTATATAGAGCTTTAACTGTACGTGATTTCATTGTTTCCATTCCATGACATTTCATTTAATGTGCACCTTCTGGAAAAAGCGTTGCTTGTACATAACTCTGTCAAAGAGCTGCTAAAACAGATCAACAAAAGTAAACTTATTAGCATACAAAACTATACGTCCAGCGATAGAGGCAGCAGTAGCAAAGGGCAGCAGCATCTAAGTAGCTAAAATAAAACTCTGTATGGGAAGGACCATAATGCATGCCGTGAAAAATAAGCAAGGCAATGTTGTTTACAGTTTTAGCGACATAGTGAAGGCGGTTGAGGACTTCTATTCTGAACTGTACAGCTCAGGTATAAATCACCTTACTTTGAGTACAAGTCGAACACGACACGGAAGTCCCAGGTGTAACTACAGGCGAGATTAGAAAGGCCGTACAAGGCATGTCCTGCTTAAAAGCAGCTGCATGAGACAGCATTACAACTAGTTTGATCAAAAGTGGAGCATTGTACATATTTTGCTTTCAAAATTAAAATATACAAGGGAGTTGGAAAAACAACAGTATTGATCACCCTTATTTTAACATGGAGGCGAAATGGTAGAGGCTCATGTACTGTGCGATGTCAGTGCACGCTAAAGAACACCAGATGGTCAAAATTTCCAGAGCTCACCACTACAGCGTCCCTCATATGTAATCATATCATAGTTTTGGGATGTAAAACCCCTCATGTTATGTGTTCTTTCAGCATTGTAAAAAATATTCACATACTTGACTTTAATCAACCTAGAGAACAAGCCGGCTTCAGGAAAAGGTACTCTACCATGGATAACGTTCATGCACTTAATGAAATAATTGAGAAATCTGCTGAATACAAAAAAAGAACCTTTACGTGACAATCATAGATTACGAAAAGGCATTTCAGCTCTATAGAGATGTACCAACAGTTCTGGAGGCATTGTGTTGACAAGGAGTGCACGAAACGTACAAGCATACCACAGCCAATATATAAAAAGACTTCACAGCTACCCTGCTCTTCCTCAAGAAAAGTAGTAAAATCCCAACCAAGAAAGGGGTCCATCAAGATGCAATCTCTCCACTGGTATTCACTGCTTGTCTAGAAGAAGTGTTTAAATGACATGACTGAGAAGAGATAGTAATGAAGAATAATGGAGAATGTCTTAGCAATTTGTAGTTTGCGGACGACGTCATACTCTTCATCAATGAATGACGAATTACAAAAAAAAATGATAGAGGAATTAAATTCGGAAAGCATCAAAGTAGGGTTGAGGAGGAATATGCAAAAGACTAAGACAATGCTAGGTGGCCGTGCAACAGAGTAGAGTTCGTGATAGACAACTAGACCCTTGAAACAGTAAAATAGCATGTATTATCTAGGCCAAATACCAGGGGAGCCTACTTGCATAAAGGAAATCTCCTAAAAGAATAATGATGGGATGGTGTGCATACGCTAGACATACTCAACTCACATCAAGTAACTTACCACTGTTACTAAAGCGGCAAGTTCACAACCATTGTATTTAGAGAATTCTGAAATGTGGGGTGGAAACCTGGAGAATAACAAAGAAACTCGAGGAGAAGGAGCTGACCACCCAGCATGCAATGAAATGAAAAATGATAACCATAACTTTAAAAGGCAGGAAGACAGCAGAGTCGAGCAGTGGACAAACGGGTAGCTGATATCCAGGTAGATATTAAGAGAAAAAAAAATGGACCTGGACAGGTCACGTCACAACAAGGACAGGTAAGCGATGGTCAGTTGGAGCATTGGAATGGGTGGGAAGCACGGCTGAGAATGACAATGGGCTAGGTGGAGCGACAAAATAAAGAAATTTTTTGGTGGCACTAAAGGTAATCAGGTCGCATAGGACAGGGCTGGTTGGAGATCATTGGCAGAGGCTTCCGTCCTGCAGTGGACATTGCTGATGGTGGTAATGAAGTTAGGGTTCAGACATTTGGCACTTGATTAAAAAATTATTTGAAGTGTTTGGCACTTGATTAAAAAATTATTTGAAGTGAAGGGGTCCGCCCTATGTACGGCTGGCGCAGAAGCTTAGCTACGGTTCCAGCCGCACACAGTCGCACCGTGCACGTATCAACGGCCCCTTCCCATAGCTCGAGTCATCGCAGCTACGACTGGTTCGGGCGAATAAGGCAACAGGCTAGTTCACCAAAACAAGACTTTATTACTACGTTAGCAATAATGCGTAAAAGTCACTTAGAGGGATAGTCCGCTCTATGTAGAGAACAAAGGGTAAGGCTTACTCCTTGGTCGATGGCCGTGGCTCGCAGGGGGGACTCGGAGGCGAAGTTAACTTGTCCAGGCCTGGTACGAAAGAGAGCGTCTCTCCGTCCGTCCGTCAGGTTTTGTTCCACCTCCGGTTTTCCTCCCCCGGCCAGGGTTGCTCCTCCCGCCGGGGAAGAGTAACTCGTTTCCCCGGCGAGGGTTGCTTCTCCCGCCAGGAGTGAGTAACCCGTTCTGCGAGCCGGGAAGGGGGGGAAAGCGCGCGCTGGCCGCGGGAACACTAGGCCCTCCCGAAGAGGCTCGCGTGCATCTCCGGAGGGATCAGTTTGCCCTCGCTGCTAGGCTGAACGCGCTACCGTCACAGGAAAGGAAGCATGGGTGCGCGTGCTCCCCCACAGAAGAAAAGTTTCTTACAATCAATTTTAACACGAAAGTGTTTTATGCCGGGGTCCACCACGGCTCTAGTGACATATTTCCGTCACAGATATGACGTAAAATATACTCTAACAGATGGCAAAGAAGAAAGTACATGGAAAAGTTCAGTCGCCGGGAGTCAAACCTACAACCTCTCGTTCCGTAGTGCACGGCGCGAAACTACTCGGCCACAAACCGCACGTTCTTTAGCGTACTAGTGGCAAGCTATTTGTATTCATAATTTACCGAAGGCGGTACTTGGTGACTTCAGCGTGCTTTTGTTATAACTAGCCAGACGGCGCGACGGGCTTGAAGGGTGCACTTTAAAGGTCGATGCTCTGCTCAGAGCGATGCGCGCATGCTTATCTCGTGATGGGGGGCGGTTTGTACGTCTTGTGCTTCCACCGCAAGTAGGCGTTGAAGCTACAGAGAGCACAAAGGTCGCTTCACTCGCTTCAGCGACTGCGTTTGCGAAAGAAGCACGCTGCTCACACACAAAGAAGTAACAAGTGTGGCAGTTGTTAGTTCGTGCTTACCCGTGTACCTAGATTTCGGTGCACGTTAAAGAACCCCAGGTGGTCGAAATTTCCGGAGCCCTCCGCTACGTAGTCTCTCATAGGCGTGCGCAGGGTTCCCCTTCAGGAGGGACAAAGATTCGTCACAGCGCCCCACCTCCTTATCAAGTCAATGTATGAGGCAGACTTTGCTCCCCCCCCCCCTCTTAGGTGACTACGGGGGCAGCCCCCTCCCCCTTGTGCACACGCCTATGGCGTCTCTCATAATCATATCTCGTGGTTTTGGGACGTTAAACCCCAGATATTATTGTTAGTTTGCGCTCGTCCTGTGTATACTTGTGTGTTCATTTCGGGCGTCCTTCTTTGTGTTTGAGCAGCACGCTTTACTTGTTGAGCTGTGGCAGTTGTTAGTTCGCGCTCGTTCTGTTTATGTTCTTTTCGTGTGTCCTTTCTGCTTGAGGAGCGCGCTGGAAGTTTCGAGCTGCTTGCCGTTCTTCGCATGATGTTACAATTAGTTGCTGTAGCATTCATTCCTTCACCCTTGTGGCAAAACAATGCACAACAAACGCTCAACTACCGTTGTGAAGACATGTTTCACTTTCGTGTTTTACCGATTCCTATGACAGAGGGATCAGCCAAGTTTTTTTTCTTCACATGGATGCTCACACATTTTTTTGTTTTCAGTTGCAAATTGTTCCTTGCCTTCAAGCACACTTTTGTGATTTTGTGTTTCATTACGGTGAAAGTAAATATACTTAAAGATTGAATGGCTTCATTAAAGCAGTTTATTGCCTCACATAGCGACTGCTGCAAAAATTTTTAGGATCCGCCAAGTACGAGCGGAGTTTCAGAGATTTGTTGCATGCTGTAATTGCTTTCTCTCTTCTCTCGTTCCGACGAGCGCGCTGGAAGCTAAGCAGGGAGGGATGGCACAGGGGAAAGAATTTACGTCATGCACGCGTTATGACCTTGAGCACTCTTTTTTTTTTTTCTTTGAACGCGCAGCTTACTTTGAGTTTGATCATGAGCACGCATGCGGGAACTTGTCGGCTTCCTGTGGCAGCCGTGGCAACTATGCAGCTCACAATGCTCAAATCAGCCAAGAGCTGTGAATTTGGGTATATCGCACGGTCATCTGGGTATCTGGCATCATTTCTTGAAAGAAGAGAGAATAATAGTTTTAGCCAACTTTGGTAATTGTAAATTCCAGGCCGCGTGCCGTGATATATTGTTTGGCTCGCGCGTTCTCAGAAGCGTCAACTAGCGATCGGCTGCGTTTTCCGACCGTGCTGAAAAAGTGTTGCGGGCCCCTTTAAAAAAAAAGCAGTACTGTTATTGAAAGGCATGTCCTAGTCAAATAAGCTTGTATCAGTTGTTCAGTTAGCCGATTTGGCCCACAAGTTGTATGTCAAGCTCTGCAGAATGAGCAGCATAGTTGTTGCACTAATGGTTAATATGTGCATGGGAGCTGGATGTCAGTAACTTATTACTTGTCTCTGATATGAAAAATGTTATTTTACTTAGTGAAACCATTTCACAAAGTGGCAATTATTATGTTGCAAATTATGAGACTCAGAGATAATAACTGTGTGTTGCATCTGCACAGATAAATGGCAAACCAGTGGAAGACCTCAGGAAAGCCATGGAGTGCTTAGACAATGCAGATTCCGCTGTTCAGCTCCAGGTTGTGAAAAATGCTGTCTTCAGCAGTTCGCCATCAAGCTCCACTGCCAGTGGCCACAACTTCTCTGAGAAGCTTGAACGGTCACCTCTTGCTCATGGTATGTGCTCACTCAGATGCAGACAGTATACACACACGTATACACACGCCTTGCGCACACGCGCACGCACGCACGTTTCTTTTCGCGCACGTACGCACGTTTTCGTGCACGTACGCACGTTTCTTTTCGCGCGCGTGAAAAGAAAAGAAAAGAATAAGCAATACTATCTTTCACAAGAAAATACTGTTCACAGTTTCCACCTCAAAGATTATGTTCAGACTTTCTTCTATATGTTAAAAAACAAATCAGAGTAACAAATTTAGACCAAAGATGGTAAAAGATTCATGGTAGGTTTGGTTTTCCTCGTTTGGTCCGAGGCAGAGTCAAAACGTTTGGTAATCAGGGCTTAAAGTCTCCCATCATTAGATGGGGGGGGGGGGGGGGGCTTAGGGCGGTGACACATACACACACGTGTGCGTGCATCGAACAAGAAAAAACGAAGACGCCCACAGCACTGTGTGTGTCTTTCTTCCTTGTACCGGTCTGTCGGGCTGTTATATATTGTTTATGTGAGCTACCAACATGCCCAAGTTTCTACCCATCCTATGAGTGATATTACTTGTTAAAATAGAATGTTTTTGTTTAAAAGAAGACCATTGCATGGGTAATTGTTTATGAAAATTCATACAATAATATTGAGTGGGGCTGCCAGAGAACAAAAATCCCCCCATGTTCTTAAAAATGACAGCTGACTTTTACCCTGAAATTAAAAATATATTACGTCTGTGTCATACGAGCGTTTTTAAAAGGCCACCCAGTTGATGGCCATCGAAACGCCACAACTCTATCCACTTGATGGAATTATTGCACTGCCACACAGCAGTTTTAAATGGCCGTTGAGTGGTTCAGGCGTTTCTCGCAAAAATTGTGTGGTGCTGTGGATCTTTATTTTCATATTCATGTCACCTAAAGTTAAATAATTTAAATTCACTTAAAAGCCCAAATATGTCTGTTGTTTTTGTTTAAACATGTCAACAAATTGTTCATTTGTAGCAATGAATGCATATTTAGTTTTTATGTTGTTGAGCAGCAATACTGGCAAGCGATACATGACAAGACAGCACGATGAAGATAAGCACGTTGTGGTTGTTG
The DNA here is from genome assembly GCA_030522465.1 of Rhipicephalus appendiculatus. Classification (NCBI taxonomy): domain Eukaryota; kingdom Metazoa; phylum Arthropoda; class Arachnida; order Ixodida; family Ixodidae; genus Rhipicephalus; species Rhipicephalus appendiculatus. The sequence continues at coordinate 1,265,003 of JALIZH010012685.1, read as the reverse complement.
AGAGTATGTGCCGTTCCCACGTTTCAGGTGGCAAAAATACTGTATTAAATAATTCACAACGCTCACATGTAATGCTTTTAAAGCATACTGCTTAGATTCTTTTTTTTCTAATGATGAATACGAGAGCACTGTGTACGAGAGGGCACGTTTTTGCTGTTTTCGCTTCCGTTGCTCAGCAACTATCGAAGTTTCGATAAAGAGTTGGGGTGCTCTGTTGACTTGATATACTATGACTCGGCGGCCTTCGAAGTGTACCGTGTAGCAGCTCGTGCTTGACCATTGAGCCAATAGACCAGGGGTCTCAAACACGCGGCCCACAGATCATTCGTCTGCGGCCCACGGCTTCACACGGAATAAAGAGTTGTGACTTAGCTAAGCAGTACTCGCACTGTTTTCTCGCCTATTGCAATTAATAACGCTTTGTTCGCTTAAGCTATGGAAACAGCACTGCTACCAAGCATTTATTTTTCGTGATGTTTCGCGGTAATGTCTCAACTTATACTGACCCCATGCGGTCAGTATAAGTTGAGACATTACCGCGGAACAAAATGTTTGTTTCTGAAGTGCCATCCTGATTTTAGTTATTGTGGAAATCATTATCGATGTTTTTCGAAACCTGATGTCAAATCATCTTCAAAAATGAACCATATATGGGACATGTAAAATGCCTGGTTTCAAATAGCCATGTTAGTTGACATTTCCTTGAAATTCTGTACCCCCCCCCCCCCCCTCCCCGTCCTTTACTTTCCCGGCCCTTGTGGGAGTAAATGGTGTGACTGCAGCCCGATAGCTGAGTTGAGCTTGAGACCCCTGCAATAGACTATTGGTTGCAAAACCTTCCAAATGCCTGTGTGACACGGGTATTACACCTGAAAATAAAGGTCCTACTCTATCTCTGCATCTGGAGGACTTCAACAAGTGTTCACATGTGGTGTAAGCCTTGAAAGCTGCTGTTTTCAAATCTGTGTTGCCCTTCAATATTTTTCTGTATTTCATAAGAAGAACTGATGTTTTTTAACAGTGTTGTGCGACTATAAACTAAATTCTAGTTTCAATACTTGATGTTCCAGCAACTTTCTGCAGACGGCATTAGTTTGCTACATTCTCATCGTTCATGAAAGCAAAGATAATAACAAAGCTGTCTGTGTACTTATGCTTAATTGTTAAGGTGATTAAAGTATCACTCATTTTGCATTTTGTATTCCTGCAGGGTCTCCCCCAGCACACCCGCGTGAGGAAAAATCTTTTGTCTCATGCTCAGTGCAGACAGACACACTACATGAACTTGGAAACCACTCCAAAACGTTGACCTTAAGCAGCCGGAGCAGTAAGTCAGGTGGAGCGTCAGAGAGAGCCACTGTCGGTGTTCAGCCAACACTCCTGGACAAAGCGTACAACAAGATCTTTGGTGAAAAGCGGGTCTCCAAGGAGAAGAAGGCCCTGCTGCCTGATGAGAAAGGCCCCATTGAAGAGTTGGACTCGATGCTGGAGTGCTACAGCAAAACTGGCGGCAAGCGCTCATCTGGCAGACAACAGCAGGAACATAATGGGGGCACATGGCCCAAGTACCGGGGACCTCCACTCCAGCTAGGCGAGGCCGGAGTGGCCAACACACTCCAACCTCACAAGCGACGAGAGCGCAAGTCCCTGGCATCCTTTACAAAACAGCTGCAAGTTCCCTCCTATGCAGACTTCCCTGCTGAGTTAAGCTCCCCTTCTAGTGGCAACTGCACCTCAAGTTCAGGCTCCTATGCATCTCCAGGCAGTCCCCCCAAAGGCTCCCACGGGTGTCCAGCAGAGTTCAGAGCGGGTTCCGCTGCATTATGCAGCTGGCCTGCCTGAAGACCGCCTGGACTACTCAGTGGTTTCTGCCCACAAGGATGTCCTTGAAATGTACCAGCATCGAGGAGGATTAAAGAGTCGGCCCCACTCGGCCCATTACCCTCGTGAGGCCTATGCCAAGCCTGTTACACCCTATGCTGATGTCCTCCTCTCCGGCCATGTACATCAGAGTCTACGTGCAAATGTGCCTCTATACCCACAACCACGAGGCCACCAACATGCCTACTACCCGACATACATTTCACGAAGTGGGGACTCGCTTCTAGCAGCTGACGGGGCTGAGAGCTTGCGATATGGACCATTGGGTGGGGCAAAGGGGGATGGCCGTTATACGCCCTCTCCATGTCCATCCCAGTACAGCTTCTCAGGCACTTCACCAACTCACAGCCTGGACTTCCCCCAACAATTCCAACCTGTGGCACCAGCCCCTAAGCGCCTTGTGCCCACACATGTGCATGGACCTTTTCGTCCCGAAGAGACTTACCCACAGCCCTCATATGATGGTTTGGCTACATTTCCAAAGCGGAACCAGCGCATACGAATCCCATCAACACCAAGTGTCACTTCAAAGTCATCAGCTGGAAAAGTGTCTACAAGCTCAATAGAGAAGGCCCCATCACTCACTGATCGTAGCAGCCCAATGCCAGCTTTTACAGTGGAACTGCTCACTCCCAATGGGTCTCGGGCCATCACTGAGCTTAGAGGCCGAAGGTAAGGCTCCCTAAAAATATAGATAGCTTCCCACAACGAGAGTGATACAACATGAAGCATTGTGAACACACATAATTGGCTGGAGAGACCTTTTCTTGTTTCATGACTGTTGAAAGTGGTGGGGTCTTCAGTATACTGATTTGATTCCATTCAGGTTTTGACATCTGGTGAGTTCAAGACCATCAAATAGTAACTTGCATTGCATGTAAGTTACCTGCTATGCTTGAATTTTTGAAAGGCGCGACAACTTAGACGAAAAAAACGAAAGAACCACACGAACACAAGCGCCGACTCTCAACTGAAGTTTATTCAATAGCACACACCATATATATATACACACGTGGCTACACACAATGCAAAAGAACAAACAAAAAACCACAGCATGTTACCCATTAAGGTACAAGATTTCCTTATCCTGTAGCGCGATTGAGGGACAGCTGATGCATGAATCATTTTTATTTTGGATGTGCCTGAGGTGATTATGCCTGAGGTGATTTGAATCATATATTGAATATTTTTCAAGTTGTTTTTGAGCAATGGACAGCTGTTTTTACCAGTATGGTGAGAATATCGACTTCCTAGTACTCACATCATTAACAAGTACTATCTCTTATACCATTGTACATCACTGCACATAGTTTACTAGAGGTACACATGCCGCATTCAGAACAAATAAATTTGTTCGTATACACAAGCTTTTTAATGTGTGTGAACAGTCACAGTTTAATAGGTATAGTTTGGCTGCCTGAGCAGCACAGCACACTGTACTATGTCATTTCTTCCTTTTTATGTTTATTTCAAATGTGCAAGCCTCAAGCACATACAATACTATTGATTCTGTGTTATGATAGAAAAATGTTGGGCTTGCAGATGAAAGTGCAAGCGAAGGGAAAAAGACAACACAAACAGTGTGGTTTCCCTTTCCTCTGTGTCCCTTCACTTGTGTCTATGTATGTATGCCAAACTTTTTTTTTTAATGAGGGGTGCAACAGCTGCGCCAATTGCGCCATATTGATACAATTCCCCGTTTTTGCGCCGAGCTGCGCCAAAACCATGAAATTGGCGGAAATTGCGCCACGCTGCGCCAAAATGCCCGTGACCAGCCTCAAAATATTCTCAGTTGCGCTAATTTCAAGCGAGAAATGGAGGCCACGTTGGCCACCTGCAGTTTGCGTCATCAATCACCCTAACCCTAAACCACGGACTCGCGAGACGCGATCGACCAGATAAAGAACAACGCCGCGCGCCCATCGGTCCGCTAACCGCAGCGGATACCTATCGGCGGGACGACGCGACTTCCAGACAAAAATGGGTTGCCGTAGGCACCAATGCTTTGTGGGAAATATGAATTTCCTAGTCAGCAAACGCGGCTATGGCATGTTAGCAACTAAAGCTGGAAGCGTATGCCGCATTTTCCGCGCGAACAAACTCTACGTGTTGCGAACACCAGCGTTGCCGGCGACCACGTTGGTTGCCATAGCAACGGCACATACTGTATTTACCCAAATCTAACGCGCCCCCGATTCTAACGCGCACCCGAATCCGAAAAAAGAAAAAAAAGAGACATACTTGATTGGAACGAGCACGTGATTTCCGCGAACGAACGGGAGAAAAAGGGAGCAAAGTATTTTCAGCAAGGAAAAAAAAATGTTTATTTACCTAATCGCTATCGCTCTCAGAGAGCTCTTTGTCACTCTCGGACCAGAGCATCTCGTCTTCAGTTCCGTCCATAGCATTAGAGATTCCACATTTCTTGAAGGCTTTCTCAACTATGCCAGATGGAATCCCATTCCAAGCTTCAGCCACCCACCTTGTCATGTCTTCAATCGAGGCACGCTTCAGCCTGTTGCCTGATGTGAATGTGTGGCTCCCGTCGACTAGCCACTCACTATACAGTGCCCGCATGCGGTCTTTCATGGGCTTGTTAATGCAAACGTCCAGCGGCTGAAGCTGAGAGGTTAAGCCACCTGGAATCACCACCAAGTCCGTCTGGCAAGCCGCCAGTTTATCTTTCACGCGCTGATCCAGGTGACACTTGAATGCGTCAAGCACAAAACCATTATCGTGACGGACACGACGCGTCTTCGAGGATGAAGCATCCATTGGGCCTAGGGATGATGCTGCGCAGGCCGAACTCAAAAAGGCAGCAATAACAAAGAAGGGGAGAAAAAAAAAATACACACGCACTTCTGCAATAGTGCCACCACAACTGCGATGCAGGTAACGAGGGAAAGAAAACGTGCTACCATGGTTGCCAGCAACAAGTTGCTTGGTGCTGCTTAATGACGATGACGGTAGGCTGCGATGGGGGGAGCCAGTTTCGGTTTGTACCCGATTCCAACGCGCATGCAAATTTTCGACCCATATTTCTCGAAAATAGGTGCGCGTTAGAATTGGGTAAATACGGTAATACATTTTTCTGTCTTGAAGTTGCGTCGTCCCGGCAATAGATATCCGGTGACGTCGCCGGGCCAACGGGCACACGCCGTTGTTACTTTATCTGGTCGAACGCGCCTTGCAAGCGAGCCGAGAAGTTGTGCCCTAAACCTAACCCCATCGTGAAAGAAAAGAAGGGGGGAGGGGGGGGGGGTGCTGTAGCGGTGTTCGAAAATTTCCTGGCCTTGTCCTAACCCGTGCAGAACGCTGCTTAAAGGCCAACTCCGGCGATTTTTTGACCGTGTCAGGATAATGGTGCTTTTATGTTCCTGAGACACTCTTGTCACGCGCCCGATAGCTGAAATGCTCAGCAAATTCGAAAATAATTTTTAATAAGCAAAAAGGCGCAGTACCGAAACCGAAACCCAACCGAGTATACTGTCCAAGTATGACGTAGTAGTTTGTTACGAACCGGAAGTCGTGCAAGGCATGCTGGTCCCGCCGGCGCGGAATATCACACGCTCCTCCACAGAGAACAGAAAATCGCGCGCCAAACCAGCGAAGCGCCGGCCAAACATCGTCGCCTTGTGACCAGCACAATATACGCTGTAGCGGCCAAAGTTAGCGAACCTATCGGCTGCGTCACTTCCGTCGACCGGCAAACCAACACGTCACACACGCAATGTTGCCAATAATTGTGGGAAGCCGGGTGGGCGTTTGCAGACAATCTTTAAAAATTCATTTGCAAACAATCAGCGCATGTCTCAAGCTTGAAATTTGGCATAAATGACGGAAATGTTCTAAGGAACGTACCCAGCGAATTTCATTGAGATCCATTGACCTCGAAAAACCTCCGGAGTTGGCCTTTAAGCCACCTTTGCCGCAGTACACCGGTGCTCCGCGGAAAAGCGTATTAAGAATTGGAAGGGGCTGTTAGCACTAGTCACGGGACAGCTCACTCTGTTCAATGAATCATGCGTGTATACGCCGCATAACTGTGACTACTAGTATGGTCGCTGACGCCTAAAAAAGTTACTCGCAATCATTTGGAGCAGTATATGACATTTCTGCAGCCCTAAAAAAAGCTAACAAAGCTGTGCGCCAGTTTTTTTTTTCTTTTTTTTTCGCCACCCCTACTCCTCAGTTTTACGAATCCCCGAATTTCAATGTCGCCAGCTTGGCAGATCCACATTTGAATTCGCAGGGTCTGTTAAAGGATTTGACAGGTGCGGCAAATGCTAATGTGGACTTTACCATTGTTTGTTCAATAGGGTAGTTCAAAATTCTACTTTTATTGAAATGGCAGTGCTCATGTTCATTCACTCTGCACAATTTAGGGGATGTTGAATAGTTTGTACATCTTTTTTTTTAAATATAAGTTTTTTTTATACTGCTCCAAATTTGGTCTTTCGTGATAAAAAATGGATGTTTTTTTTCCTCGTAACCTGCTCCAAATTTGGATTTTAGTGCTCCAAAAGTAACATTTTGCTGCTCCAAAAATTGCTCCAAATTCTACTTCGGCTGTTGCACCGCTGTTTAATGAATCCCTACCAAATAGCTGAACTGTGTTGTTCCAACATTTGAAAACGACTTAAAAAATGGTCATGCCCTGAAATAGTCACTGTATGAATAAAAAACCTAATCACATAGTACCATAATGTGTTGACAATGAAGCACTCAGCAGGCATAGTGTCAGTAAAGAATTAACTCTTTGTTGGACGAACTTCAGGTCGTGCTCAAAGTCGCTTTGATTGCGTGACATTCTCAGCTTTGACCTCGTTGTCTAGTGCACCAGAACCTTGGTCCATCTTGTATGGCCTGTAATACAGCATCGCGCAAGTCATCACTTATAGTTCCCATCGGCGTGTTGGTGACGATGGCACATGACATCTGCGAATGTCCTTTAAGGGGTACTGACACCAATTTTCGAAGGTGAGAATTTCCTGTATGCAGAGACGGCTCTTAGCAAGTGGGAAGCTCACTTAATGTTGACAAGAGATTTCGTTTTGTCATTAAAGTCAATTTTCACACAGTGCACCTACTGACATCGACACTACCGTGACGCCAGGCTGCAGTGCCAATTCTGGTGACTACACTCACCAGTACTTCTAGTTGTGATGACATCAGGCACCAAAACATTCTACATGGCTGGTTGTACGTCACCAAGGGAACCATGTAGTGAATCGGCCGTGGAAACTTCACTATATCTTGTGCGAGCACGTGATGAGAGGCTCATACCGTATTGTAACGTCAGGGTACAGCAGGAACCGACACCAGCTTTGAAAAACATGCTGTACAGTAGAACCTCGTTGATACATTCTCAGAAAAAAACATGGAAAATAAACGTACTATCCAGGAAAACGTACGAGACGAATCCAGTAAAAATTGATGCTGACAAGCCCATATTGAGGTGCAAGGGCAAAAAACATTTATTTCTCAAGAAAATATAGAGGGACTCTTCGATTTTCGAACTTCTGGCATCTCGCTGGCAGCCAGAGGTCAGCCAGCTAGTTCCGGTCCTGACAGGACCAAAACTAGCGGTCGTGGTCACGAGTTGAAATCCAGAGACAACCTGAACACTGCAAAATCAAACGGTGGGACAACCAGTGCAAACGTAAAGAAACGCTACCGCCGTGGCAGCAAACGAAACTTTGAGCCACGTGAGCGTTGGTTCTTTCTGCATTGCCGCTTGGAAATATGGGGCTAGGTAGAGCAGAAGTGATATTCTCGATCATACGCATTTGGGACACGATCACGCACGTTCGCCAGATCACGTGCGACTCTCCCTGTCTGTGAAGAAAACTGCCGCCCCACTAATGTCTTAACAAGCTCAACCCTGCGCAGTGCATGTAGCAAGCGCGGTACAACACGATATGCGAAATCTCGCAAAAGTGATAAGCGTCCCCGATAGCGACAGCTGCTCGCGGCTGTCGCATACTTTGTCGCACACGCGCTCTGATCAGTTTGCGTGGTCTTAACTTGAGACATGCAGCGGTATGTTCGCCGCCACTCGTAATTGCACCATCTCGCACGGTGGAACGGGCTTTAAACGATAATGGCTGGTGTAATGGCAACCGAAGGTGAAGTCCCAAAGCGGCCGCATTGCGATTCGTCGAGTACCTCACAAAGATGGCGACGAGCGCGCATCGTCTCTTTTGGCATCTGATAGCGAGAAACCTGCAAGATACCTCCCATTACATATTTGTCCAGGCAGGTTCCGACGACCCCATGGTAGGCAGGATTGCCAAGCCAGAGAAAAACGAACGCCGACTGGAAGTGCGCCATGTGATGGGCGGAGCAACCCGAAAACGAACGCGCTCCGGGAGAAAAGGGCACAATTGCAGTGATGTGATAGCTGCGCCAATTGCGCCAAACTGCGCCAAGAGGCCAAACCTGCTACATCCTGCTACATTTTTGCAAAAATGTCATAATTTCCGCCGAGCATGCGCCAAGACGTCGTTCTTGCAGTCTTTCGGAGAAAAAAGACTGAATGGGCTTGCAAACTATATTTAAGTTACCATGCACTGTAATTTAGAGTGGTCATTGGAGCATACTGGCGAGTGCTATGTGGTTGTAGTTGTTGCTAGGCGCAACCCTGCCAAACAATTCAAACTGGCCCATACTGCGTGACTAGGCCATACTGCGAGATTACATTATTAAGTTCAGCGAAATAGCTTCCAACCGTTGTGAACCAAGCTAGAGACCAATCTGATTGATTCCATGAACAATGAGCAGTACATGTATGTGGTTGAATGTACAATTTCGCTATAGTTAGTTTTAAAAGAATTGTACCAGTTTCGTAATATACTTCCTGAAATGATCGTGCAGGCTGCTTAATTTTTAAGACTTAGTCCATGCAATGACCAGAATTTATCAAGAGTTCCACGTGATGCAGTGGACTGTGGTATTTTGCGTAGAATTCATGGTGTCCCAGCATCCCGGTATCTCGCTTCTGTTTCTCGACCGCATCAACAATTCGCGTTTTAGAACTTGTCGAATTTAAACACGAAGCCTCCCAATACTGCAAATTTCATGGAGTACAAGGTAAATTTGGGCACAAATGACCAATTATTGAACCCTCTCTTTTATTAACCGGCCATGAACCGGAACCCTAGCGATTCTCTCCATAAAGCGCCATAACAGGCACCTTAATTATTATGTTACTTATTGGTATTGCAACCACTATTACCGGGTTTTGAGCACGCTGGGATACAATGCATGGAAAATAGAAGGTAATGCCTAACAAAATAGTATGTGTATGTGTGCATGCAGAGGTTACCAAAAATCGTGGAGATAGGTACGAACAGAATAATATACCGACAAAAAGGACGCCTGAAAACTATAAATTCTGTTTGTGATTACCGAGAATTTATCATATGTGCACCACGCAGCTAAGGCCACGGTTGTTCTGAAAGCACGAACTGCATCAGAATAGTTCTTCTGGATAGTAAACAGAAGCATGGAAAGTGTACACTGCTTGTGCTTTCATTATTGTAACTAAATCATCAGGGAAAGTCATATTATTCATTTACAGATCTGAAGTAGATTCCGGAAAAATGTTAGGTTGCCTGAGTTCGCGGCACCAAAGAAACTTAGGACTTTCTGCAATAAAATTAAGAGAAGTTACTTCCCTTCACCTTTTAGGGTATTCTAAGTCAGCATGCATGTATCAATATGTAAATTGATTTTGTTAAACATGCGGTACAACTGCTCTTGCTTAGAGACAAGTATTTGTATTGGAAAATGTGCGCTTGGTAACTGCTCCAAAAAGTTGTTGTGCTGCTCCAAAGAGAGGTTTTAGCTGCTCCAGAAGCTGCGCCGAAGTGGCTTTGGTCGATCACATCACTGCAATTGCGGTGTTGGTATGGTTACGTGCCGTGGCATGTTGTGGAGCGGCGGCATGTGTGTTTCCGTAGGTCTCGTACCGAACCGTGGCGGACTGGAGGAGCGACAGCCTCCATTCTTTGTGCAGCATTGTTAGCTCCGCAGTGTTCCCCCGGCTGTTGTTGTAGCCATGGTGTCTGAACAAAAGTGTGTGGAATGAGTGTGCATCTGTGTACCGTGCTACGGATGAAGGCCACTCAGCGAAATCGGGCCTTGTGCTACATGAAAGGCATCTTTTTTTTTTTTTGTGTGAAAGCCGTTTGAAGATGTTGACGGCGAGCGTCGCTGCCTACCTTCGGGTTGGTATGTGGTTGACAGAGAGCGCAATTGAGCAAGTCGGAAAAGACATGTAGGGGCGATCGAGTAATTTGGAGAAGATGCAAAGGGGACAGTTCAGCAAAGCAGCGCGGAGGGGGAAAATTAGACACTGCGGAGAAGCCGTCGTCTCTGTGCGGTGGCAGTCTGCCAGTGAGCGCTTCACAAGTACACGAGAGGGCCCTCTTTGCACATCTTAATGAGAGTTTCTGGCTGTGGAACGTATCATACGACCGCAGTTTCTCGTGTTGCTGAACGTAGCTGCCGGATAATCGTATTTTCCGGGAACGTATTAACCGGAACGTCTTATATGCAGCTCTATGGGGTTATTTTTATTAGGCTTGTGCGAATAGTGAATTTTAGGTTTGAAGCGAACTCGAAGCGAATAGTAACTTTGGTCGAATAATTTTGAATCGAATTCGAATAGTATATATTATATATTGTAAAGAAAAATGGGCATATTTGTCATGACCTAACTAATGTGCACAATATTTTTTTAAAATTAAAACAAGGCCTGTGCAAATGCCATTTTTTTTTGCTTCAAAGGAAGTGGAAACAACTTTAAATATGACTTTCGGTAGAATGCAAGTGATAACCTATAAAATATGTTACGTTTTAAAATTTACTATACTTAGAGCATATAAGCTGGTATAACAAGCTTTTAAACTTTAAAAATGAATCGATGTGAGGGTAATATCTTGATTTAACCATGAAGTGGGGCTTCGCGGCAGTGCAGATTTCCCCTGGATACGTGTTTTCACAGCTTAGCACTAATTTACTGCAGTGAAACCACCTTTACAGAAAGTTACGTGCGGACTAATGAGCATCTATTCGTCCGTTTCGAATACTTCGAAATTTTCAATAATTTAAATTCGAATAAAAGCGAATTCCAATACTGAAATATTCGTTCGAATATTTGAAGCATTCGAATGTTCGCACAAGCCTAATTTTTAGTTTCCGCGATTGCGAGCGTAGGAGCCGGGAAATCGTATTGAGCGGGAACGTATCAACGAGGTTCTACTGTAATTACTTTTTCAGGGTGCACTCACGCTTTCGAGTACATTTTCTAGGCTCTTGAGGGCTTGGGCTTTCATTTGACACAAGAAAACGGCAACTGAAAATTATCGTGTCAGAACCCATTTAAGAACCTGCTGGGAAAGAAATCCCACATTGTTTGAGGGGACTTCTGATTTTTATACCCTGTACTCGCCAAATCTTCCGGGAAGAAGTATATGCACCACAATTTATTATCAACTTACCAGTTCTAGCAACTATTTTGTACACATCGATCCAGCTTTCTAGGTTTTCAGAAATTGATCTGCAGAAGGTCGGTGGTCCCTGGGTAGCCACAGCACAATCATTGTGAGGACAGTATTCAATGCATTATTCGAAAGTTTTGAATACTCACACACACAAAAGCATAACCTTGCCATGAGGTATAGTGTACATTTTCACAATGGCTTACATATGAGCTTACTTTTACACAAATCATGACACATGATGTGACTTACAGTGAGAGTGCACCAACGTCAACTTGTCACTGCACTTGTGGTTCATGCTAAAGGCTTGGTTGACTGCTGTAAAGGTTGCTAAAGGCAAGCATTAAGCCAGAGTAATATATCAAGAACAGTCCTTTTATAAAGAGAGCTTGAATGTGGGAAAAAGTTAACGTCACCACTGTGAAAAGAGAACTAGCTCCTGATAATATTTAATGCATTATTTTAAAAAATGATAAATAGTTGTGAATGATTCATACCTGCCAACTCTCCCGAATTGTCCGGGAGACTCCCGAATTTTGACCTAATCTCCCGATTGTACGAATGCTATCTCGAATCTCCCGAAAAGTGGCCGCCACAGCAGAGGCGCTTATTTTTTTTAATCACGCGCACACGTCAGCCTTGCTTGCTGCGATAGTTGCGGTGCTGCTGAAGAGCACTCGCCACTACACTTCTAGTTCATTGTAACCATACCGTAAGTACCGTTAAGTATATTCTAGGCACTATAGTACCGCGAATCTATGGGCGAAGGCCGGCGACCGCGAGACGCGCTCGCCACCGTACCAAAAGAAGGCGAGGGAAAAGGTAGCACAACTTTTGCATTTGTCTGTCGTAGCCCCCCGCATTTTATACGCTAGGCCTACGCCACCTGCCTAGGCGTCAGTTGTGTTTTTTACGTGGTTGTGGGGGTTGTGTGTTTCCCCGAGTTCAGTTGGAAGGTCGATGGCGGTGTCAAAAGCAAAGAAGTACTTGCAAGTGTTTCTGCATTCATACACAGCTGAATTTCCGTGCTTTGTCGCTTCGCGGAAAGGTGACAAGTACGAATTCTGTACCACGTGCGCCTGTGATGTAAGCGTTTCGCACGGCGACAAGGCTGTCATAAAGATGCACATCGCTTCACAGAAGCATCAGAACTACGTTAGTGCTGCGGAAGGGCAGGGCAAAATCGGAAGTTTCTTCCAAAAGAGCTGCGAAGACAGTGCAATCCGTGCAGAATGCCTATTCATGGGATTTCGTGTGGAACGCAACTTGCCGCTAAGCTTTAGTGATCACGCAGGACCGTTGTTTCGGAAATTGTTCCCGAAGTGCGAGGACGCGACGCGGTACGGGTGCGGACATACGAGAACAACTGCCATCGTCGGGGAAATGGCAGAAGATGCCGAAAACACAATGGTGGAGGCTCTGAAACGTCGTGCTTTCGCAATCGCAGTGGACGGAAGCAACGATAGCGGGTCGCAAGTGTCTCAGTAATTGCCGATATGCAACCCCCCCCCCCCCCCACTATGGTCTCCCGAATTTTCAAGCTGCGAAGTTGGCAGGTATGATGATTAGCAATAAGGATTGAATTTTGAATTGCATATTTGAACAAAAAAGAGATTGCAGTCTGGCCAATTTTTATTATATTTTAATGTTATAGAACTCATTGATGCCTCCGCTTCACACTTGTATATTGCAATAGGTTCCTTCTGTCTGTCCTGGATGGCCCAGGTCTCCTAGAAGGGCTTCATTCAACCATTTTGCATTGATATACCCAGTGCATCAGGAAGTCCTGGCTGCATTTCAATTTAGTCAAAATGCAATAACACCCATGAACTTCATGGGACCCGCAAACAGTTTTGAAGCACCTATACGTTATTTGTGCGTAGCATAGACCAATAGCTGAGGATAATTTTAGCATAGGCCAACGCACCAATATCAATAGATTTAATATTTTTATCAGGCAATGAAATTGCTACATTGCTCGCATCAATGCATGGTGGTGCCCGCCAGAACTACTGCAGCTGGAAATGGCCGCTAAGAGTGCAAGCCTTTGTTTGATTGGATGAATGTAACATTAGAAGTGGTCATGGAATTGCATCAAAAAAGACATTATTATGGGGCTTTGTTTTTCTTTTGCGTGCTTTTTCATTGAATGCCAAATAGGCACTGACGCAAGAAAAAAAGATTGCTACAACTACAAAGCACGATTGCACGATTAGCCTCTAGCTTTTTGCTTGTGCGGGTCAGACATCCATACGAAAGGCTTCTCTGCTGCCTCATTTCGCACGTGTAGTACGCTCTTGATTGCTGTTGAAGCGGTGCAAATACACCCCCTCGAGTTCGAGAGTGCGAGTTTGAGGAATCTGTTTTGTTTGTGGCACACTTTTTCTTGGAATGCTGGGGGGTGTGGCACCACGTTGTTTGTTGCTGTGGCAACGGCATGATTGCTGTGCTAGATGGAACGGGCAACAATGGTGTGCAAGCTTCCCCTATGTAGGAGCTTTCAGCTCATTCCATCGGTGGTGCCTTGCAACACATTGGCTAGTGAAATGGGGACATTTGAGCCTGTGAAGATCAAGTTGAGGGTAGGCATTCTCTTTTTTGTATTTTGAACTCTCTGTGCTGAGTAACTTCAGATTGCGTGCCCCTATCACTGCCATTTTTGCTGCATTAATCTTTCCATCCTTCAGTCTACACAACCCGCACGTAAGAAATGGGTACTTGAATAGGGTTAGAGGGTCCTTTAAAGGTAGATGCATGTTAAAGAACTCCAGGTGATCAAAATTAATTTGGAATCCCCCCACTATGGCATGCCCCACATTATATCTTGGTATTGACATGTAAAGCCCCCCAGAATATGTCAAATTGAAGAGACTCACAGTATTGCCGGGCAGTGTTTTCTGAGCAGGCTCGATGGGTGCAATAGCATCAGGCAGAGCATGACTGCATGTATTGGCATTGTAGTGTGATGTTCTTGAACACAGGGCTGACTTATAAGGGGGGGATGCCCAATAACATGCCAGAATTTTTTTTCCCCCATTATGTGACTCTCATGTCTGATGGCAACAGTGCCCATCGCTAGTGCAAGACCTTCCATGTCAGTGCGAAAAGTACATTGGCTTTTACATAATCATCATTGTCAGACTACTTTATTTTCACTGGAGGATGAAGGCCTCTCCCAGTGATCTCCGATTTACCCTGTCCGTGTGAGCCGATTCCATTTTATGCCTGCAAATTTCTCAATTTTGTTGCCTCACCTAATCCTTCTGCTGTCCTTCGGTCGTGCTTCCCATCTCTTGGTATCCATTTCGTTGCACTAACTAGCGTTGCCATCGTTGGCCATCGGTTATCTGTCCTTCGCATTAATGTGACCTGCCCTGGTCCAATTTTTTTCTTTATCTTAATGTCAACTAGGATGTCACTTACCCTTGTTTGTTTTCTGATTCATTTTGCTGTCTTCCAAACTCCTAATGCCATGCCTATCATTTCTCTTTGCATTACATGACGCATGGTTCTTAACGTCTCGAGTTTCTTTGTTGGGCTTCAAGCTTCTGGCTCATATGTTCTGGCATTATGTAATGGTTTCTGATTTAGGAATAGCAGTCAATGCCTACTGGCACATCTCCATCGCGACGACTAACGCCCATGATCATGATTTACCCGTTGTGGTTAGTTGAACTTTCAAACCTATACCTGGAGACAGCGTATCACGAATCGC
Organism: Rhipicephalus appendiculatus; assembly: GCA_030522465.1. Classification (NCBI taxonomy): domain Eukaryota; kingdom Metazoa; phylum Arthropoda; class Arachnida; order Ixodida; family Ixodidae; genus Rhipicephalus; species Rhipicephalus appendiculatus. Next base: position 1,249,901 of record JALIZH010012685.1, on the reverse strand, counting down.
GCGCAAAGATGACATCAACAAGCGCGTAATAAACACTGGCACTGTGCACTTCTTCAAAGCGTTGTCATTTAAAGAGAGAAACGACACGGCGTGCGCTCCCAAGTGATGTAGTAACCTATGCCTGTGCTCATGCATACACTACTCACTGTGCTACAGCTACACGGGAGGCAGAGCTTGAGCCGTGAACGCACGCAGGCGTTCCGCCTACCGCTGGCCTTTGTCTCGCTCCATTAAGGCACCACATTCGTCCGTTGACATCGTTGCCTTTCTGCACCGCTTACTGCAGCAGTTTTATTCGTCGGTGCTATCGCACTCAAAGTAGACGGCGGCGAAACACCGTTGGTACATGTGGAAGCTGCACTACTCCGACAACGAGCCGTCACACGCTAACACGAAACGAAAGGCACAGAGCATAACTAGAGTGACACATAACTGCGTCTAGGGCGACTCCCCACAGCCAGTGTTTGTTGCTGCTATCGAGACGCTTTAACCATGACCTCCGATATTGCGCGCCAGCGCGCAATCTCGGACGCTGTGCTTCCGAGATCGTTCTCTATCGGTGCTAGTAAGTGTCATGCCGCATTACTTCTCTTCATCACTCACAGGCGGCGGCACTGCCTGGCCCCGCCAACAGATAGCACCGAACGAGAGAGATTGTGTGAGAGATATAAGGCACGTTTGTAGAATGTCTTTCGTCTGCCTCTTTAGCTCATTCGGTAAAGCGTCGGGCGCATACCGTCGCGGGCCGAGGAGTCGGAGGTTCGATTCCGGGAGGGGGGATGATTTTTCTGAAAGTTTTTTTCTTTCTCATTTGTTGGCGTCCATTTTATCAACGTCGTATCTATGATGGAAATACGTCACTTAAGTCTTGGTGGACCCCGGCATAAAACACTTTCGTGTTTAAAAAAAAAAAAGAAAGGGGGACATGGCATAGTCGGTTAAATGGCCACAGGCTTTTGCCGAACACACTTTGGAGTTTGCAAAGTGTCCTTTAAATTTTTTTTATCTGTCTGTCCATGTGTGCTTGTGCGTGTGAGTGTGTGGATGTTTACGTGTGTAATACATATTATATTTTGTTATTGAGTGCTTACGTATTCATTTACTTATTCATGCCAGTTTGTTGCCAGAAACTGCCTCGTGAGTTTAAAAAACAAAAACATGTCCCTTCCTGCCGTGAAACACATTCTCTTTCGTGCCGTATCCACAGTAATTTTTTCACATATCTAATAATGCGGGGAAGTGTGACCTGGGGTATGCACACCAAGTCACCATTCACAATTTGAAAGTGAATGCGCCAAAGAAACGGAGCGCTACCAGCAGCTGGAGGAGCGGTGACACAAAAAAAACCGCTGTAATTGGGGATTGTTTCCAGCGGCAGCTTGGGGACATGCTGGAGAAGTTCTCGCTTCAAAACGCGGAATCTGCTCAGCAGCACATTATCGCTGAACTCTTCCAGGAATTATGGTGGTTCCCACGAACTCGCAGCGTTAATTGCACATGGACGTTGATTGTGTACGTAACCTTTTCTTAAGTATGACAAAACCGATCGATTTTACAAAGCTTCTTGCATAATCAGCCATAGTGTACTGCATAAGTGGCGCCTTAAGGTACCTCCTGGGCTACCTTCTGAAACGTCACCTTATTGCGGTGATAAGGTTAAGGAAAGGTTGGTTTGAAGCATGAGGTTTGTTTATGAAATGCACTAAGGCGCCGAAAAGATAAGGAGGGCAAAAGATAAGGATAAGGTCGGTTTATAAATACGGGCCTTAATGCTGCTGCCTTCTTTTTGCTGTGTTCTCCATCTCTTTGATGTTGTAGTACTGCACGTTGCTGAGTTTCCTCTTGTTGATCAGCTTTGACAATTCAACAAATTTTAATTTATCTCTTGCGGTAGTTAATTTTATCTGTTATCATTTTTTTATTAAGTCTTTAGTGGCATGAGAGAGCTTGCTTGCTTCTTGTCTTGATGTTTTGCCTCCAATTTCAATTGCTGCTTCAGAAATAATTAGTTAGTTTCTTTCTACCTTCTACATCTTAATTTTCTTCTTGTTCTAAAGCATTGTTCTTATTCTTGCATGCAATTCTAAATTCCCCAGTTTATACCCGCAATGTCTTTGTGGATTAAAAATCCTACACCATACTCTTACTTCTCAAGCAGTTCCGCTAGCCTATTTCACTAGGTAGGGTGCATATTCTTGACATTACCAGGTTCATCTTCCAGAGGTGTTCTTTTTGGGCTTTTACATAGCATAGGTCATTTATTTGCTGTTGAACATAAGAAAGTGTATGCTAAACATATGCTTTGCTGCCAACTGTATGTGGGAACGTAATCTTAAACAGATAGTATGCGTTCACTATAGTGAACACATACTAGTTTGAGAACCCTTAGCCTAAGGTTCTCAAAGTTTCTGGCTTTGGGGAACCCCACCAGCTTTCCCAGAAGCTGTGGAACCCCTAGTCTCTCCCTCTTTCTACAATTTGCTTATAAACACTCGCGATGAAGGCCCACTAAAGCAAGGGGCTTAGCAATACTGCTTGCAGGAATGCAGTAGTAGTGCCTCTTTCCTTAGTGCAACCTCTCTTTCCCCCCATTAAATTGTACAGGGGAAAAAATGGAAGGGTTATGCTCTGTGAGTGCTAAAGTGCCAGCATGTCTCAGAGGAGGTATTTAATGTTTGTTTGGGCAGTTTCTCATCTCCTTGGCATCAGCCATGTTGCAGAATAATGCTCATGAGTTGGATGTAACATTAAAGCTGTATTCATGGGTTAGATATATATGAATTTAATAGTTTCTATGAAACTATATATACAATAGAAAGCAGAGAATAAGCCAGTGTGAGAAAGCTTAGTTCCGTGTACTCAGTCTACTTTTCGTGGTTAATCAATGAAAGTAACTAGGTATTTAATATTAATAAAACTGTGAGAAACATAAATGAGCTATTCAACTTTGAGCTATGGTGCTTGTTGCAGTGATATAGAGGGCCTTGCAGTTGTTGCAGTAATGGTTGCATTGCAAGCATTCATGTAAGCAAAAGACATTCCAGTTATTCTTCGGTGCCTGCTTATACACTCGTGTCCTGAGTTCTGCTGCCTTCAAGAAATGTGTTTGTTACCTTTAATTTCAATTATTCCAGCTGCCAAGTCTTCTCTTGATGCAAGGAAAATTGAGATGTTCAGGGCTTGTGATCCATTGCTCTAGCTATAGCATTTGCTGCTTATTTTTAGTGTACATTTAAAGTTGCAATTTTGTTTTGTACTGTTATGTGCTGTTACACTGTATGCTACCTGAAAGAAACGAAACAAGTGAAAAACCCCTTCAAAACATCCATCTGAAATGTACGATAGTATAAATTGACCTGTACTGTTCGTTGTTGTGAGTGCTATCACACAAAACAAAACAGTAATGTATTCTGGCATACTTTATTGTGTTTCAGAATACATAACCTCCGCAAGAATTTTTAGGTTAGCATGGTAGAGCTTTTAGTGCAATAAATTTGTTGCACTAAAGTATTTACTGTCTCATTTGTTGTGTTTTATTGGTTGAAACTAAAGTTCAGAAGAGTAGTGGCTGTGTTGTTATGCCTTGTGTTTAAGAACCACAATTTAAGCTCACATGAGCAGTTAAATGGGCATAGATTTTTGTAAACCGAGTATTCTAGAATGTGAGCTATTGCTGTGGTGTAGTGAAGCCTTGTTCAAGGTTATATAAAACAGGCAAGTGTGTGACAAATCCAGGTGGCCTGGTAAACCTAGCACTTGGCTTTTTGTAGTGCAGGGATGTTTAGAACAGGCTAATGCCCTTATGTCGAGATACACTGTAAAATGCAGTGTGGATTATGGTTATTTTGATGATGAAGTGATGCTGACAAGAGAAGCACTTTTGCAGACGACCCAAGCCTGGTGACATGCGAAGGATAGTGATTGAGAAGAGCCTGGAGCCCCTTGGAATACAGATTAAATGTGGTGCTGGTGGCACCATTTTTGTGTCTTCTGTGTCCGAGAATAGCATAGCTGCTCAAGCCAGCCTTCAGGTTGGAGACCAGCTGCTGGAGGTAAGTGGGCAGGCCCTTTGAGCTGGTGCTTCACCTGATGTCTAGCCTTATCAGAGTTATGAAAGTGACCCGCATTCATTTACAGGTGTGCGGGATAAACATGCGCAACGCCACTTACCAGCTGGCAGCTAATGTTCTTCGGCAATGCAGGGACAGCATTACAATGCTCGTGCAGTTCAATCCTGACAGTGAGTCCCTCACTTTGTTCTTACCATATATTGTTTAGTGGGCCACAACCCAATAAGTTATGCTGCCATGGAATGCCTGTTACAAGAACTGGAGAAGGAAGTAGTCCTAAGAGGCAACATCTATTTATTGACTAGCCTGAATATAGAGACTTTCTCAGTTCAAGTGTGTATAGTCATGTAATGGTTGTATGGTAATGTTTTACATTTTGGAGTTAAAGAATGACCCACTGTTACCAGCCTGATGTGGAGTTGCTCACAGTGCAGCACAACGTTGCGCTGCACTGTTAGTAATTCCGCAGAACTCTGCAGGATTGATCAAGGTTTCTACGAGCAGGGCGGGTGTGGGGCTGAGGTTTAGATGGGGATTGCTAGTGACTGCACGGGTGGTTATGCAATGGTAATAAGAATGATAATTGCAATAATCTACCTGTGTCCCGTTGAGCATTTAAGGGCACAGTAACAACTGGGAAGAACTTCACGAGTTTGTCACATGTGCCACTCGCACTACGCATACAAAATTATTTTTCAAGGGGGTGAGGTGGTGAGGGGGGGGTCAGGACATTCAGATATACTTCCTAGATCCATCCATCAGCGTATGTTTTGTGTCAATAATTTTTTGGTAGTTAAAGGGCCCCTAAACCACCACACAGGGGTCAAATTCAGCTGGGGATGCATTGGGGATTGACAGGGCAGATAGACATTGATATTTTATGTCGGCAGCAATTTGAATCTAAGCCAGCCTCAGTGTAAAATGGACTTTCTGGGGCAGAGGCTATATGGTAAATCTGTATGGCACATGGGATGGATGACGCTGCTGAAGCAACAGCCTGAAATATCGTATCTATTAGAAACTCGGATAAAATAGTTCATGCCTTCACGTACCTCCCAGCGGATAATTTTAAGAAAGCCATAAAGCATAATTTTGATCACTCGGCACAATGAACTCATACAGGTTAATAAAATTAATACATTATGAGTTCATTTTATATGTCAAGAATAAGTCAGGGGTTGAAGAAAATCTTGCTGCAAATAATTACAAGTACAAAACCAAATGTGGGCACAAACTTAACCCATTAAGGACCACGAAAGAACTACTGGTCCGATTTTATTGAAATTTTGCTTATTTAATTCTCCACAACAGATAACCACACGTGCAAATTTTCATAGCGTTACGTGTATTTGTTCAGGAGTTATGATACTGTACTATAAAAAGTACGCTGGGCCTTCGAGATAGCAATCGGTGAGGTGAGTGGATGCAAGAATGGCGAATACGCTGGGCCCTTGCCGAACAAATAACGAAGTTATCTTGGCCCACGCAACTTAATCAAGGACCAGTGCTTTAGGGAAAGCGTAACGTCACAGTTTTCGCCACACCTTTTCGATGTATTTTGGCAGAATTCAACTGTTTTGCCGGCTTCTTGTGAAAAATGTCCGTATGGATAGAGGGTAATAGCAAGCACAGTGGAACCTGGAGAGCTTTGATACTTCTCTTGGGTACAACAAGGCGCAGTCAGTGTTTTGCTGTTATGCGATTGAAGGACAATAGCCAACGCCTAGAGGGTCTGCTATAACCTCCAATGTGGTAGCAGACCCTTTATGCGTTGTCTTCGGCTATTTCGATCATCTGGGTAAAAAGGGACTGGTACCACTTTTTCTCAGGGATGAAAATTATCTAGTCATTCGCAGCTTGATCGTAAAGCTCAAACCCCCTCATGGCATTGCTACTGCGGATGAAGAAGGAGGACAGTGGCACTGCTTTTTTTTTCTTTTCAGTGAAGGGCCACCACGATACAGAGCATAGTGACTCAACTGTGTAGTCTTTCGTCAGCATAGCAATTATGCTGTTGTCTTTGCCATTTTTCAAACGAAGCTGCTTTCCTGAGTCAAAAGAGAAGTTATCTTACCCACGTTCCTTTCGTTCAATGTTTTTTATCGTTAGCAGAGAGCATCCATTCATACCGTCGTCATTCCCCTCCTCCTCCTAAGTTCCCAAGTTAGGGTCAGAATCGCCAATTAAAACATCAAGAGGCTCTCATATATTCACAGCGACATCTTTCGCAGCCTCATGAGTCTTAGATAACCGAAAAAACGGCATTCATACCAAAGAAAAGCCTGTTGAATCTATGATGCAACGCACAAGAAGAGTTACATGTATGCTCCCACGAAGTCCCAGTGTACTAAATAAAGTACAGCAACATTTGATTACTCCTCACAGCAAAAGTATGCACTCTGTAGGCTTCTCGCGCTTTGCAGGGATTGAATTGCTCTTGCTGAAGCAGAAGCAGTCCGTTTTTTCAACATATAAAATGTAAAACTTGAAATTAATTTAGAAAAAGTAGTACTGACCACGTGCGTCTAACAGGCTCTCATTTTCCTAAAGTTTGACGGCTCATAAAACAGAAAAAACATAACCGAGTCCATATTCCAAATTAGGATTTTCTTGCTGCAACCCTTGGCATCAGAAATTGTAATGAGCGAGATCAGAATATTCTGTTTTGTATTTCCTACGCCCGAAAAAGGAAGTGTACTTTTTAAAGTACAGTGGTCCCTAATGGGTTAATATCTGTTGACTAAATCAGGGCCGTAACTAGGTGAGTTGAGGGGGTTCTGACACCCCCCGAAATATTTTCGTGCTTTAACTGCTCGGGTGATACTAAAGTATTTACATGCCTTCACATCGACCACCAGTTGTCAAAGTTAGTTGTTCTACACATAAACACCCTCTGAGAAAAATTCCTGGGTACAGCCCTGGACTAAATGCCGCTCCCTCTACCGTCTCGCGTTCTGTCGCTGCATGCTTGACTTGGTCTGAGACACCACCTCTACAGGTGCAATGATATTGCGTGATGTTCCTGCTGCCATAGAGCTGGTGACAAAAGAAACGTATGCAGGGCATTTTATAAAATGCCTTGCAGCCTCACGTGCGCTCCTCCGAGGGGATGGATGGATGGATGCTATGAGCGTCCCCTTTATAACGGGGCGGTGACATGTCTGCCACCAGGCTCGAAAAAAAACTTTCTATTTATGTTGGTCTAATGCCTTATTATAGCAAAGAAAAATATAAATTCATGGTCCATCTCTCTGCCTCTTAAGGCAGAATGACCTTATTTTTCCCCATTCTTCATTTTTGTCCTTTATCTCTACTTTTCTGCCACCAATACTCTAACCGTCTCTTACTTATTTCTATCGCGGACGTGTTCAGCTTTCCATTGTTGTCCCTAAAACCCAAGGCTTCATGTAGACTCGTGCCCACACGTATATCTGGGTTGATATCGCAACATTCAATCAGTACATGTTCCATCGTTTCCTTAGTTCCCCCCACAGCATGTACATTGTTCTTCTTCGTTACAGAATCTCGCTTTATAGCTACGCATTCTAAGGCAACCTGACCTTGCCTCAAACAGTAAAGCGCTTCCCCTTGAATTATCATAAAACCTCTCCCTCCTTATTTCGTTTTTAAATGCGAATGCATTTCTTAGCCGCGCTATGTCAGGCGGCGTTGTCCGGCGTTGTCTGGCGTTGTCCGCGGAGAAGGAGGATAGGTGCAGTGCTTCGCCGCTCCTTCTCTCGCCGTTCGCTCTCTCTCCTCCCTGCGCCCCACTCTCCCGTCCGCTCGCGCCTCACTCTCGACCGTTCGCTGGCTGGGCGCCTCTCAAGGCGATGGCAGAAGTGGAGAGGAGGAGCGCGCTCTGGCGCGTGAGGGCGCTCGCATCGTGGCAGCTCGGCGGAGCTGCCGCGATAAAAAAAGAAAAAAAAAAAAAAAAAAAAAAAAAAAAAAAAAAAAAAAAAAAAAAACAGGCGCTGCGCCATGCTCCCGACCGGGCTGCAGAAATTAGGCGCCTTTTCCTTCTTCGAACCACAACCAGCATATATAAATGGAGTGAAGCGCGCGCGAAATGCATTCGCATTTCCTCACGATTCCCTTCGGGGAGGTGGGGGGCATTTTTTCCCTTTCGGTAGTCACTGAGAGCCGGCTTCTTTTCCATCGCTGTCATCTTCTAGAACACTGTACTGCCATCCAATAAGTCCTCTCCGCCTCTCTGACTTTTCGCTTAATGCTCCTTCTTGCCATGTCGCCCACACTGCTAGCCATATATTTACTGGTGAGCCTCCTAGTTCTTTTTCTCCACTGCGTGTCGACGCTTTTTCTATACAAATACCTGAAAACCTTCCCTGCCCATCTACTCTCCTTCATTTTCCTCAGCCTCTCTTCAAATCTAATTTTGCTCTGAGCTTCCCTCACTTCAAAACCTGTCCATCCCATATCACCCTTTACAGCCTCATTTGTCGTCTTCGCGTGAGCGCCCAACGCGAGGCGTCCCACAGTCCTTTGATTTACACCCATTCCTGATTGCACCTCTGACTTCATGCACACCACTGAGTTCCCAAATGTAAGCCCGGGAACCATCACACCCTTCCACAGCCCTCGAAGCACCTCGTACCTATTGTATCCCCATAACGCTCTGTGCTTCATGATTGCAGCATTCCTCTTTCCCTTTGTTACCGATGCTTTCTCTTGTACCTCCATATATCTATCCCCCCTCATTTACCCACACTCCGAGGTACTTGTACTCGCTTACCCTCGGTATTTCTTGGCCCTGTATTAAGACCGCATGGTCTTCGTGATCATTGAATACCATCAATCCACATTTTGTTGCACTAAAACCTAGTCCTAGGGCCTCGCCTTCCCTTCCGCATATATCTGCCAGCCGCTGTATATCATCTTGACTGTCCGCAAATAAGACAATATCGTCAGCGTAAAATAGACCTGGAAGCTTCTGCTCAACCATCGCGCCGGCCTGTTTGTGTGACAAATTAAATCCAATGTTGCTACCTTCTAGCGCTTTTTCCATCCTCACCATTTACAGCATGAATAACAGCGGGGACAAAGGACATCCCTGTCTCAGCCCCTTGCTAATGTCAACGCTGTCCTTGCTGCTTATTCCTTCCCATTCTACACAAACTGTATTTTCTCGGTATATTTCCCTCAAAAGCTGTATACAGTCGTCACCTACGCCCACTTCCTTCAATATATCCCACAAAATTTCCTGATTAACGTTGTCATATGCCCCGGTGATGTCTAGATAAGCTACGTATAAGAGCCTGTTTTCTATTTTTGATATTTCTATACACTGTGTAAGAACAAACAGGTTATCGTCTAACCGCCTGTCGATTCGGAATCCATTCTGGAGTTCTCCCAAAATATCATTTTGCTCTACCCACGTTTCTATTTTTAATTTTACGGCCTGCATCGCCAACCGGTATAGTACCGATGTAATGGTTAGCGGTCTATACGAGCGAATGTTATCCTTTTCTCCCCTGCCTTTATAGATTAAGTTCATTCTACTTTTTCGCCAACTGTCTGGTATTTCCCTCTCCTGTAAGCACTTTTCTATGGCTTTCAGCAGTGCTTCTTCAGTGCTATGTCCTAGTTCGTTGATGAGGCTGACGGGAACCCCATCTAAGCCCGGAGTAGTGCGCTTAGGAATTTTTCCTTCGGCCTTCTTCCAATTGAAATTCTCAAGTACTACATCTTCGTCGGTTGTACTCTTCTGCATACTTTTACTCACCGGGGGAATCCCCTGGGCGACCTTTTTAAACGAAACGGCTGTTACCTTTCGGATGTAACCTAGCGCTTCATACCCTTCCAATTGATTTCCTTCTTCATCTACCATATGTTGTTGCATTGTGACAGACTTCCTACCTAGCGCTTTTAGGTGGCTCCAAATGGTGGCTGGCCTCCGCCGCTCCGCGCGGCTTCCCCGCGGCCGCCAGGGAGATTGGTTGAACGTCACGAAAAGTGGGCGGCGCTGAGGCGGCGTGCGGAGAGCGGCGAGATGAAAGAATCGCCAAACTCTCCCGAAGGGTATATATGGCTCTGAGGCGCGGTAGAGTTACTGTATATGCTCCCTACGGGAGCAGAGTTGCGCATAGGTCCGCCATTATGTTCAACGGCTGTGCAGTGAAGCCGCTCGTCGCTCGCGCAGGAGACAAATACGGCGCGACGTTCCGGCGCGGGCGATGTGCCGCAGACTTGTTCGCACGCGCTGAGCAAGATTGCACCTTTACAGCGAAGCTGCATATGGCTGTAGGTCCTCGAGCATCGCGTCCGGGGAGAAAACGACGCGTACAGCAGCAATTTGACAGCGTTTGGCCAATGCCGGGGGAAGTGCAGGACGCGGAGCAGTGGCTTATACGCGCAACAAAATATCAGTTAAGTGAACCGAGTGAGAATTAGTGAGCATAAGGCCGATTAAGTGGACCAAAGGTGACGGACTTAATTGAACGTGAACTGAGTGATCGAAATGTTAAATTGATTGAAAGGTGCCGAAGGTGAACAGAAGGTATAATGCATTTAGTGAAGCTGTATATGGCTAGGCTCTGACAAAAACCGCCAGGCCTCGCGTGCACAGAGAATACTACAGCGGAGGCCAATCTCACGACCACAGTTTTCTCATGCATACTACGATCGAGCAGCTCAAAAGTTCGCTTGCTACCGCGTGGTACCTTGCAACGAAAATGGTGCGATTATTTTCAGCAAGCTCACGACCTTTTCTAGCCTCGCCGGAAACGCACGTATGGTCAACAACAGGCCCGTAGCCAGGGGGAGGGGGGGGGGGCAGGGGCCCGCTCTCCCACCCCAAATTCGGATTAAAGGGGGTGTTTTACCGAGAATAAATAATGAAAATAGGTGTTATTCAAGGCCTTCAACAAGTACCCTCCCCCGAAAAAAAATTCATGGCTACGGGCCTGGTCGACAATCAGGTGGGTGTATTTTGGCCGCCTAAGCAAGCCGCTCGATGACCGTCGCAAAAACACCGTTGCGCGTACAGTTACGCCAGTGACCACTGATAAATTAACATTTGTCATTAACCATCATTCACAGCTGCTTCTCTGTTCGAAAAACCAATGACAATGAAACTGACGGAAACAAATCGGCGTGGGAGCCGCGCCGTCATGTCCGTAAAGTTGGCTTCGCCGCGGCGAAATTGAACATTTGACGTCATTTTGCACCACGTGACGGCGCTCGCCGAATAGCGGCGCGAGCGGCGCATGGAAAAGTTATGCGCAACTCTGCTACCTGCGGTAACACTAAGGCGCGGGTACCCTTGTGCAGGCGACATATACGAGTGAGCGCGCGCTACTCTCCGCAAAAATCGCGTTCACGCTATGTGGCGGCCACCCATTTGCTGTAAAACCTTTTCGATTGAGCAAATGTAGGGCAGTTCATGGCACCTAAGCCAATTAACAGAGTCATATAGTCTCGCCTCTGAAAACCATTCTCTAAAAGGCCTACGCGCGAGATCTCAACGCCAACTTTTGTGGACTCAATGATATTGCGGTTATTCGCGGCAGAGCTGCAGGTGTGTTAAAAGACGTTAAATCACTGGAAGGCTTCATAGTAATTTGAACGTGCTAAATTCCTTGAGCCACGAGGAGAAACTTTGGTACAAGAGCCTCCTTTTGCTCTTCCGAACGATCTTGTGCAACTCGCAGCTTGAATTCTTCTTAGCGTTCAATCATCGGTTTCCAAATGCAGCAGTTTTTGCGGCCTACAATTGTTCATTAACTTAGATGAGTCACGTATTAAAGGATTACTGACACGATTCTGAGGCACCCCAAAAGGGAACTCTATCGTTTCCATAGTGTGCACTGTCATCGCTCCACACACCGGAGCCACACAACGCGTACAAAATATTATACATTGATTTTAAAGTTCGTCGCCCAGCATCTGCAAGCCAGCCCCACCGCAATGGACATTATCATGACAAATCAACACAGCTCACTGGGTTTGGGAAATTTGCGTCCTGCATGCAGCCTAAGTCGCAGAAATCACTCTCAGAGTCACTGGACGACAATGCACTCATCGTTGTTTACGTGAACCACGTGCGACTGACAGCAAACAGGCAACTGTTGCTAGTATGTCGCGAGTTGCCGTCTTCCCGTGACGTCAGAGCAGTCTTGATACGTCACTGCGAAGCCACCCTCTCGATACCGAAACCGAAATTGCTGTTTTAAGGTAGCGGTAATAAAAATATATTCAATGCATTCCCATGCACCGCGACACTCTTTTTAGGGTTCTCGACACCCACGTTTTTATTTAGAGCAACAACCCGAAAATAATTAAAATTCGTGTCAGTACTCCTTTAAGAGCGCAACAACGTGCCCCCCAGCAGCAGACATTGAGCAGACAGTTTTTTACACAAACACAAGTTTACTTTCATGCATTCCAAGGTGTTCATGCACTACAGCACTCATAGCTTTACTCTTCGCCCTTTCTTTTCATCTCATGTTTGGTTCATGCCTTTCAAAAAAAAAAAAAGTGCACCCGAGTGAGGAATAATATCGCCCCACACTTGGTCAAAGCAGCAGCATATGCCTTCGGCAGCCAACTTGTTGCGTCTCGCCTATCACCCTCAGCATTTCCATGGCCGATTTAGCGTGAAGACGCGATGTGCTCAAGAAACGAGTGATTTCGTTATCAAGGCTGAGGCTGCAGATGGTATCTCGACGGATACGGAATTCCGCTGAGATACCACTGCTTGCTTGTCGGGCTGGGAGATTTCTTGGCGCATTTTCTTTAGAAACAAGCTGTTATTGTATGCGCTACCAAAAAGAACCAACTAAATACGTTACTCGTTACGCTAACAAAAAAAAAAAAAAAAAAAAAAACGCGTTACGTACCACCCGACGTTACCTGCAAAATAAGGTAACGCGTTACCCTGAACGGAAGAAAAGTTGCGCAAGTTACTTCTGCTGTCACTCCAAGATCAGAACTTTGAATCAGTGAGCCCACGCTGTGGGAACCAGAACTACAATTTAATAAATCTCGTATTTATATTTCACATAAAGCATCTAACCAAAACAACTTAGTTTAAGTGAAATACTTATATAACTAGAAAACTTTGCACAAAACACCGGATCTATAATATAGTGGCCTAATGTTTACCGTAGAGTTGCATGTGATGGCTGATAACGTTGTGGCACATGGTAAATCAATTTCTCAGTGTCACGGCAAACACAAACAGAAAATGAGATTTCATGATCAACGCTCTCCGGAAAAAAAACAAAAAACATCACTGGTCTCTTAACAAACTTGAAGTAATTCTGACGGTGGGCATCTACTGGCACACAAAACATATGGGCAGATCTTGTACGAATAAAGAAATCCCTAAATTATGTAGTCCCACGGAAAACGATATTTGCAGAATAAATTATTTTTGCCCGTTTAACCTACATAAGTGCCACGAAAATTGCGAGCGTTAATGCGAAGGCGTTCAAGGTGAGCCTCGCTTGCCCCGGCATTCAACAACCAGGAACGTATACCTGCAGCAAGCAGCAGGTAGAAGCAAATTTTATTTGGAAAACAGAAGTGATAAACAGCGCTACCGTGTTGCAGGGACAACTTGCTGAACACTAAAATTTATAGAACTTAAGCAACAGATTTATCTCTAAATGGTAACAAATACTTACTACCGAAAAAAAAATACACGTGCTACGGTGTTACTTGTAACGCCTTACCGCCAACACTGTAAACAAGATAGGCGTTCTTGCAATCATCACAATTATTACGAAGTAAAAGCTTTCTCGCAACATAGCTGAGGCATCAAGTGTTGAACCAAGGTACACTGCACCAACGCTGGGTATTCTTTTTTGTCGTTGGCATTTTCCGGCATTTGAGAGACCCGGCTTTCAGAGCGCAAGCACCGGCTGATGACATACTTGTAAAGTAGCGACTGCTTGCGAAGAGAATCACAGCGCACTTGGCGAAAACCCAGCGAAGTGCGCCGCTCACTACCCGCGCCGTACCCGTGCTACATTCTAGCCACTGTACCCGTGCTGCCCGTGCCGCTGCCATCAGCGCCCCTAGCGGCATCGGCGCGCCGAGGTACCCTCTCCGGCAAGCGAAAAGCGCCGCGCTCATCACACCTCCCCCCTTCTAGCCACTATAATACCGTGCGCCGCTGAAGGAGCCCGCATAGACACTAGCGCCAGATTCGCCTCTAGGTATGGTAGTATTATAATAGTATGAAACTCTATGGTGCTCAAGAGAAGCGGGGCTGGTGTCCGGTTCCCGGAACAGCCTGGCAAAGACGAGTGCACAGGACTGCTCACTGCTCATTGAGCGCACGTGCGTGTTCTCGTTCATTTCATGGCTTCGCTGGACTATAGCTGGACGATGCTCGCGCCTTCAGGTAAAAAAAAAATGAGTGGCCGTACGTAGCTAGAAAAGTCACAGTTTCACCGCAAGGGCGAAGCAATGAATGCGATAGCAACAAATTGTAATGTTATACGAAGTGAAGCTGGCAGCTAACTCTTGTATCCGATCTCACGTAACTTTTCAAAACGCTGGTGCAAGAAAATATGGCCGCTCGCGGTAGAGCCACACTTTTCGCACAGTCTCTTCGCGATGAGAGCGCAGCACGCAGAAGTGTATGCGAGCCGCCTGCTGATCGCTCTCGAGCTAGCATGCGCGCCAGCGATCGCGACCTCGCCCTTGGAAGCAAAGTTCAGTTGCTGCTGGAGCGACACCCCCTACCCCCCTCGCGTCTTTTCATGCTCGTTCAAGACGGGCAGGGTGCTTCCTCTGCTTCGCCGGCAGGCCTCCCGAGCGGGTTGATGCCCTCTGAGCGACGGAGATGGGCCGGCTCGCTTGATCTCAGCCGCATTCGTCGTTCGCGCACTCTTACCGGCGGGTAGAACATACGATGCGCGCGGATATGTTACCAATTTTGGAGTTTATACGGGACATGACGGCAACGGCAAAAACCCGTCGAGAGTGCCGATATAATTGCTATCGCAATAACAAGGCTATTGCACAATTTAGCTTGGTGTTTGAAAAATGCAGCATTGGACAAATGTTGCTTCACAAGTGCTGTGTAACAGGGCTACATCTGCTCAAATGTTCTCCCTGACTGCTCCAAACTTGCTCAAAAAGGCCCTTCTGGCTGCTACAAGCCTGCTCCAAAATTTCTTTCTGGATGCTCCAAGCCTGCTACAAAAGGCACTTTTGCCTGCTCCCAGGACTGCTTCCAAACCCATGTACCCTGTTCCACCCCTGTATTTAGGTAGCTTTACAATGTACAAACATTTGCTTTAGAAAAAATTTTCATTGCCTTCATTTGGCGGGAAAAAAATTGAAGTCTCCATGTTTTAACTTTTCTCAACCCTCCATGGAGCTTTCTCTCAACATGCCATGCACTCGGTACAAGGTAATAAAATTTTAGTGTCCTGTTTAAAATAATTGCTCTATGATTGACATTGAGTGAACTACATTTAGCATAAGTGTGCCTTTTACAGTATCCCACTTTTCTTAATGATGTTACATAATTATGACTTGCTACTTCCAGAGTATCGGGAAGTCGCTTCTGACAACATCAGCACAAGTGAAGAGAATTCACCTGTGGACACTCCTGCTGCTTCACCCAAGATGCGCCATTCCAAACGATCTGACCTGATTCGTATTTCAAATGATGATGTCCCCAGTTCAGCTACATCCACCCTGACGCGGCAGAAGCAGTCCTGTGTCAGGTGAGCATTCATTCAAAGGGCATCAGGGCCTGTATCTTTTTTCCCAATATTATGCATTTCCATCACAGATGGCACATTTTAAAGGCAAGGGTGAACATTTTTAATTCAGATGTGCTGGCAGTTATGTACAATGCAGTTGGGTGTGCATGCAGTCAGTCGCATGCTGATCTCTAGATGCCCGCAATTTTTGCTAACTTTATTCCACCATTGGACAGGAAAAGTTGTGGCTGTCGCATATGACTTGTGATATATCGCTCGGTATATAAAGCATGATCCACACTTGACCTGTTTGCAAATATCAATCCCACATCAAAGCTTTCCTTGCATCCTCACTTTTGTTATAGAGTGCTATTTGTCAGCTTAGTAAAAGCTGCACTTTTTTAACACTGCACCTATTTATGGAAAGTGAATACTTTTTTTTTTAAACTCGGTCTCCAAATATTTTGGCTGTATAAATCTGGCTGAAGTTGAACAATATGTGTAATAATAGGTTTCAATAAGATTGCAATACATTTTCTTGTTCGACTTACTAAACTTGAAAACTGTAAGCCTGTTATGCGTTTGGTTTTTTCTGTCATCGGCTTTCATGCATCGAGTACTTATGATCTTGAATTGCTGCCATCTTTGTCTTCAAATGCACCTCCAAATTTCAGAGTGGTACCTAACTGAGAAATATTTATAGCAAGCAATTTTTTTTTTTACTAGGCTTTGTGCAGACTGGTGACACGGGAAGATTTTCTAGCTGGTCAAAACGCTCAGCTAAATTAAAACAGGTACAAGCATATTCTCTTTTTGAAAATAAATAAATGGAAAATTTGGAATAGCGTTATTCTTTCTGTATTTTCTCCAACTTCATATTATTTTCAAAAATAGAATATGTTCATACCTGTCAATGGACTTGAGCAAACACTCTCCCAAAGCCAGCAAACATTTTAGGAAAGTAGGAAGTAATGAGGGCATTTACTCAACTCTTCACTGAAACCTTGTTGATGTCTGCCAGCTTATGCAGGCAAGTGGATTGTGAACAATGTTCGTGTTATTCCAGAGTGTTATTTTGTCAACTAAGTCGTTTGCTTTGGCTCCTGATTCAGCACAAGCAGGCGCTGTGTGTTATCCATGTTCTCAACCCAGACCTTCATCAACTGCTTTTGAAGAAGTAGACACCACATGATCAAAGCTTTATGATAATATCCCCTTCAGGTGCAAATTATGATCGGCTGTCATCAAAGGTGTCAAGTTTTGCACAACATAATTCCAAGGACCTCGATATTACCTTCCTAGAAAGCAAATGAAGTAATATGTTGTTGTTTTTTTTGCAAGTTTTTTGTAATTAATTTTAGTTAGCATACAATTTATATTTAATTATTTTGCAGTCAGTCATGTTCCATTTTTTGCATCAAAAAGAATCAAATCGTAGGCACAAATGTGCATGCACAATTTGTTTTTCCATTGTATTCATTTCATGCAAAGAAAATAGCAGCACTGCACAATGCGTTGGCGAAAGAGCGAGAGAAAAAATTCCCCATCTCCCACTAAAGGGAACCATGTGTGGATGCGAAGCAGCGGGGAGATAATTAGCTTGAGCGGGAGGAACGTCGCCGCTCTCATTCACGGCAGCGGTCCAGGCGCCCATCGCGGCGCTGCACAGGAGAGAGAATGAGGCGCGCGCGGAGTATGCAGCTGTCACACCACCTGTCTTGCGCGCCGCTCCGTAGAGGATTCCTAGAGGAGAGTACGGGGGGGACCGTAGGAGAGGACGTGCATGTGCTGTGGGACGCGGGAGTCGCTCTGTAGAGTAGAGGATTCCTAGAGGAGAGAGGACGCGCATGCGCTGTTGGGAAGTGGGACGCCTGAGCCGCTCCGTAGAGTAGAGGATTCCTAGAGGAGAGAGGGGGGAGAGGACGCGCATGCGCTGTGGGGATGTGCAACGCGGGCGCCGCTCCGTAGAGTAGATGATTCCTAGAGTAGAGAAAGGGAGTGAGCGTAGGCGAGGATAGGGGAGGGGACGCGCATGCGCTGTGGGACGCGGGGGCCGCTCCGTAGAGTAGAGGGTTCCTAGAGGAGAGAAAGGGGGTGAGCGTAGGGGAGAGAGAGAGGGGGGAGGGGACGCGCATGCGCTGTGGTGGTGTGGGACGCGGGAAGGAGGGACGGACTAAGCCCCCCTCCAAACACATGCAAGCAAGATCAAGGAATGGGGTCAACCTGGGCGACAGACACCACCTGCCTAGCCATTGCTAAGCAGCCTCTCTGTGCTCTCGGCCATGACTCTGATGACTGTAGTGGTGGTTGACGGCCTTATATTGTACTACAGTGTTCTGGTTCGCATAGTGGGTGCTTCACTATTTCATGAAAGTGGCCGGACGTGGGATGCGGGAGGGATGCAGGAGGGAGAGACGGACATAGCCCCGAGCATAAGATGCTTCGCATCTAAAACTTCCCCATCTCCCACTAAAGGGAACCATGTGTGGATGCAAAGCAGCGGGGAGATGTTGAGCTTGAGCGGGAGAAACGTCGCCGCTCTCGTTTCGCGGCAGCGGCCCGGGCGCTAATCGCGGCGCTGCACAGGAGAGAGAACGAGGCGCGCTCCGTCATTTTCATACCACGGAACTATCGTGGTGCTCCCAGCGGAGTATGCAGCTGTCGCACCACCTGTGGTGCGCGCCGCTTCGTAGAGGATTCCTAGAGGAGAGAACCGTAGGAGAGGAGAGAGAGGGGACGCGCATGCGCTGTGGGACGCGGGGAGCCGCTCCGTAGAGTAGAGGATTCCTAGAGGAGAGAAAGGGGGTGAGCGTAGGAGAGAGGACGCGCATGTGCTCTGGGGATGCGGGACGCGGGCTCCGTAGAGTAAAGGATTCCCAGAGTAGAGAAAGGGGGTGAGTGTAGGAGAGAGGACGCGCATGCACTGTGGGGATGTGGGACGCGGGTGCCGCTCCATAGAGTAGAGGTTTCCTAGAGTAGAGAAAGGGGGTGAGCGTAGGAGAGTAGAGAGAGAGGGGGGAGGGGACGTGCATGCGCTGTGGTGGTGCGGGACGCGGGAAGGAGGGATGGACTAAGCCCACCCCTTCAAACACATGCAAGCAAGATCAAGGAATGGAGTCAACCTGGGCGACAGACACCACCTGACTAGCCATTGCTAAGCAGCCTCTCTGTGCTCTCGGCCATGACTCTGGTGACTGTAGTGGTGGTTGACGGCCTTATATTGTACTACAGTGTTCTGGTTCGCATAGTGGGTGCTTCCCTTCTTTATGAAAGTGGCCGGACTCGGGACGTGGGAGGGAGGGACGGACATAGCCCCGAGCATAAGATGCTTCGCATCTAAAATTATACTTTCGACGTTGGTCCTGGAACGCAGCCCATTGAACGACCCATCTAACATCGTAATGCCTTCATAAAAGTGATTGGCTACAATCATGTGCAACACATTGAGGTTAAGTTAAGACGTTGACTATGCAGGAGGTTCAGTTCATCCTATGCGCCATGTATTTCACTCTTTCTTGGCCACTAGTCCAAAGAACTGGCAAAAAGAAACTGCGCCCCCATATATGGGGACATTGCACCTCAACAAGATATCATACCCTGTTGCTTCCAAATTTTGATTTACTTGAAGTCATGGCCATTTAGCTGCAGTATCTTTTCCTATTGCAACAAGTAGCGTAAGTGAGAGTCTGCTAAAAAAAAATGGAAACTACTTCTTTTTAACTCTTCCATACCACGTCCATAGAGCATCGATAGTTCGCTATGAATGGTTTGAATAGCCGCTTTCAAGACATTCTGTGCCGTTCAAGAAAACACTGTGCCATCCGACGTGAAGGAGAAAAGCTATATTTTGCTGCCTTTATGCAGTTAGTATTTTTTTCTGCGTGGCCTTGATTTTTTTTAACGCACTCCGAAGGGGTGCAATCGTGTACGTGGAAAGCGAACGTAGCCGCCGCCGGTTGCTGTGAGCGCGCTTCACAAGATTTCAGATATCGGCATTCTGGTGTGTTTTGCGGCTCATTTTATCGATTTATGGAGCTGCAGTGAGACAGAGGATGCTGCTTTTTGTTGGGACTTTGACTCTGAGAGAAACGACAATGCAAACCAGCCCGAAACGTTGGTCAGCTTCACTTTCTGCTTCGGGACGTCTCGGTTCGCATTTCAGTACCAGCCTGGCAGGACGGAAACTTATAGAAACTGTAAGAAATGCAAGTGCTACTAGAAAACCAAGCAGAAAACATGAGTTTATTGCAAGACATGCGACATTACGCTATGCTTTTACACTGAGGGACTGCTTTCTCTCAAGACACGCCCAATTGTAGTACTTACTGTAAGATTTTTTGTTAGAAACGTGCTGTTCAATGAAAAATTTTGAATTTTTTCTGAGATGGTGGCTATTAAACGGCAGCACATTTTCTATATCTCATAATTTCTATTAGGCTTTTTTCTTAGTAGATAGAAGCGTGTCTTTACAAACTGTGTTCAGTTTTGTCCTGGAATCTTGAATTTGGCATTTTATATCGCTCGCATAACATACATCTTGTCAATGAAACTTGTATGCATGAAAAGTTCGTGCATTCTGCTTTGCGTTTATGTATTACATAAAATTTGTAATACATAAATTTATGTATTACATAAAATCAGTAATTCTTTCAGCAAAAAAAGATCTAGTGCAACCTACAAAAAAAACATTTTCCTCGGGGTAGGGAAAGAGTTAATGAACACACTCCGAACTTTTTAAAATGAAAATGTTCAAAAACAGAAGGAGAAAAAATATCAGTGCAGATGAAATGACATGTGGGTTAGTAACCCTGTTACATAGGTACCAGTGTATGTATTTTTATTCTGTGCAGAAAAATATTTGGTCTA
The DNA here is from genome assembly GCA_030522465.1 of Rhipicephalus appendiculatus. Lineage (NCBI taxonomy): Eukaryota > Metazoa > Arthropoda > Arachnida > Ixodida > Ixodidae > Rhipicephalus > Rhipicephalus appendiculatus. The sequence continues at coordinate 1,229,284 of JALIZH010012685.1, read as the reverse complement.
TTAGTTATTTTGAAATAAGTTGCCAAAAATTCAGAGGTCACGAAATCGGAAGCTGTAAGTTTAAAACTGTTAATTCGGCAGTTGTGTGAGGACATTCATGCATTTTCGCACATTCTTGATTTGGAGTTTTGCCCTGACCTAACGTTTTCCTTTATAAAGTTCTTAGTGCAATCAAATTGTCAATTGGTCATTCTTACTCATATTGGCAGCAGTGATGATAATGTTATAATGTACAACCTGTTTAAAGAAAGGGAGTGGAGACCTTATTCCTACGAGACTTATTTTTTGTGTCTGTGGTTACCTTGTTCATAGGTGTAATATTGGTGGTGGTGTTTGAGTGTAGCACATTGGGTTACACTCTCAGTAAAAGTGGTCAAAAAGAATTGACATATACAGTTCATTCATGGAAAGAGGCGACTACATTTGAACGTCAAAATAACAGACATGAATGTAACAAATTATGCGATACAATGGAATAAATCTAACTTACTGTACTTACTGATATTGGCATGTAATGAATATGTACGAGGTCTGTTAGAAAAGTATCAGACCTTTTGGCCAAAGAAAAATAAACTGGCATAACTGGAGCGTTGGAAACCTAATCACCCTTAAAGTAGTCTCCTTGGGGACTCCACACACTTCTCCGAGTGGTTCTGCCATTGTTGGAAGCATTCTGAGAAGGCCTCTTTCGGAATGGAGTTTAGCTCAGCTGTCGTTGCAGCCATAATGTCCTCTCTTGTCTGAAATCACACTCCTTTCAATTGCCTCTTGATTTTGGGAAACAGCCAGAAGTTGCCGGGGGCGATATCAGGAGAGTAAGGAGCCTGTTGAACGACAGGAGTCTTGTTTTTTCACCAAAAAAGTCTGAATCAACTGTGAGGAATGCGCAAGAGCATTGTCGTGATGGATGCGCCAATTTCCTGTTGACCACAACTCCGGTCTCTTGTGCCGCACAGCATCACGTAGGTGACGGAGGACATCCTTTGGGGATTGTTGGACCCTGTGGTGCGTACTTGTGGTGTACCACACCGCGGGAGTCAAAGAAAGCAGTCAGCATCACTTTGACGTTGCTGCACACTTGGAGGGCCTTCTTTTGGTCTTGTTGATGTGGAATGCTTCCACTGTGACAACTGGGATTGGGTTTCCGGGTCGTACCTGTACACCCAAGACTCGTCACCAGTGATTGGGTGTTCATGAAGTCGGGGTCACTGTTTGTGGAATCCAGCATGTTCTGTGAGACTTCAACATGAAGTTGCTTTTTGCTCCACTGTGAGCAGCTTCGGCACGAATTTTGGCCGCAACTCTCTTCATGGCCAAATCTTCGGTCATAATGGAATGTGCAGAAAAAGTGCTGGTGCCCACCTCTAGCGCAATTTTCTCGGATAGTCACATGACAGTCCCACATCACCACAGCGTTCACTTCGTCATGTTGATGGCCGACCGGAGCGTGGCTTTCTCTCCACCAATGTGCGGCCGTCTTTAAACCGGTTATACCACTCCTTAATCTGTGTGCTGCTCATAGCATCGTCACCAAAAGTCGTCTGAATCTTCCAAATGGTTTTCTACTTGGCTGTCGCCCAGTTTTCTGGCAAAATTTGATGCTGTAGTGCTGTTTTAGTCGCTCCGTCATTTTTCCTTGCAATAAAAAAAACCGACGAGACCACTGCGCACTACCTCACTCAAACGCTGTGTCCCAGCGACTGACGCTATTGGCAGGCGGGAAAAAATTCTGGCATGCACACGAAGGTTCAAGGTCGACTAATACAAGCATGCTTGTTTCATTTCCATCAAGTGTTCGCAAAGAAAAAAAAAAAAAAGATCTGATACTTTTTTAACAGGCCTAGTATGCTTTTAGTAATACAGGATATGGTCAAGATATGTTATTGTCAGATGCAGCCCTGGTATCACCAAGTTCAGCAGCACTGCAGTTAGTCGGGGTACAATATTATTTTCAGTTTTAGTCTTTGTTGCCCTCATTTCATCATTTTTATCTCTTACATTTAAGCTTCAATGCTATGCTTGAACCGAGAAAAGAGAAATGATGCTGAATTTTATGAAAGCAAAAGCAAGAAGTGCTGAGCCTTACCTGTGTTTTAGCTATTGTTGCTTGTCTTTGCAGGAGATGTGTTTAGTTTTCCTGTGGTGAACTTAAGCCATTACATCTCAGTGATATTCACTATGCCCCCCCCCCCCCCCTTCTCGTCTTAAGTTACTGTATATCATAGCTCTTCGAAAATTCTAAGCGGTGATAAATTCAGGATTTGTACTGAGATTGGAAACTGATTAAGCCGATGGCTTACTATTCTTCCAATAACCACATTTTTAATGTTGGGAGTGTTTCATAGTTATAGCTTCCATTTCTTTTGCATATAAATGCAAATATATCTGCATGTAGTGTAGATTCCTGATTTTGCTGCATTTTGAAGTCGTAGAAAGGTATTGGGAGTGTGGTCTTCATGATGATTACTGCTTGTTTATAGCATATTTGGTGTTCTTGTATGGATGTCGTTGATTGGCCTGTAGGGGCCTCATCCAGACCCAGGAAAGCAAATGTAGTAACATAGCCGGCTGCTCACCTGTCATCTCAAGTTGGCCTGAATCACTTTCCAGCAACTTCCAGTGCATGTGTGGGGCCATCACAGGTGATGGCTCTAATATGCTAGTGGTAAAAAAAGAGTGGGTAAGAAATATTCAGTTCAGAAGGGTCATATGAGTTATCATGGCTCATATGGCTTTACTCATTTGTGTTTTTTAGCAGTCTTAGTTAAATGAATGGTACTGGGGCATACTGAGAATAGATCAATCAGATGTGCACAAAGTGTTAAATCATGGTAATTTACAACCAGGCTTTCTACTATGACTGGTTGCTCATAAAGCTAGTACATACTGTTGTAAGTCGGAATGTTTCAGAAACCACAGCATAGAAAGAAACATTATGATACGTAAGTTTGACTTGCGGGTGTAACTCGTGGTATAGCTAAGACAGCTGCGCTGTCTGACTGTCTTCATGGAGTAAAAATGGGCCGATAATCTTTTACCCGCTTTTTAAAAATATCTTTTTATTAATGGATTGCCTTCTAATCAGAGCAGCCTCAATTCCGTTCTAATATGCGCAGCTCTCAGTAGCGGGCCCTTAACTGACCTCCCTGGAGTCGGAAGGCCCACTGTGAAGTAGCTATGCTATGTTACACGTCCACCCCTCATTTTCCATGGTCAATCGCTGGTCAGTGATTGACCCTGGATTGACTAAAATGATTAGCGAAAACCAGGATGACCAGCTTCACTGGTCATCCTGGTTGGTCATCCTGGTCTTCCATCCAGTGCTATATTGCATCCAGTTCCAGCACTGGATACAATACATTCTACTGAAGAGAAAAAGAAAATGGCTTTCGCCGTCGAGTTGTCTTAGGCAAATGCATAAGGGACCGTGTGACTTTTTTCATTATAGAGTAAAATAATGAGTGTTCTCGAGAAACTTTTCTTTGTGAACATTCGCAGAGAATCAAGATTTTATCTAGCTCTTCATACAGCCTCATAATATTTATTGAGGTGTCTGAATGTAAGTGCAACTTTCTTCTCTAATGTACTCCAGAAGGTGAAATTAGCTGCTCCAGCATGCTTCCAGATGCGAAGTTACCTGCATCAAAGTGCTCCAAAAAGTGAAAATTTTGCTGCTCCATAGTGCTCCGAAATGAGAACTTTGCTGCTGCAGAAATTGCTCCAAATCAGAAGTCCTCAGTAGCATCACTGCATTACAGTAGCAGACATGACCTGTCTCTCATAGTGGGAATGCCGAAGTGTTCTTGCACTTCTGGGAGCCACATCTCCGAGAGAGTAGAACACTTGTAAGTTCACAAAATCATTATTTAGTGGTAAAAAACAGACTTTTTTGCTAAGCATTTTGTTACAAATACTAGTGCAACAGCAGTGATGGAGTTGGAAGTCTGCTGTCATACGTTTGCCATGTAGTGGTCCCTGTCAGCATGCAGTATGAGAAATCCCTCTAGCATGCACTGGAGTAGCCTGAGCATGCCATGAAAAAAAGTACAATAATAATAATGATATTAATAGTGATGGAAATAAATGTACCGTAGCATTCTAACAAAATTTCAGTCTGTGTTGAGGTGTCGTATTTCTGTGATAGTCATTAAGCAAGAATGTGAATTTTGCAGGGAGTAACGGTCTTGCAGCTTGATGCATTCAAAAAAAATTTTAATTTTTGTCTGGTACTTTGATGGGACTCAATAGGCAGTTTAAGTTATTTGCTAGTTTGAACTCAGTTTAAGTTATTTGCTAGTTTGAACTACAGGAGTTGGAATAGGAACTTCGCCATATCTTATAAACACTGCAAACTTGTAGACAACAAAATTTTTTACACCCTCTGGAACTGGTTCTGTATGAAGAGCTAATGTAAACCTGGCAGGAATTAACCCAGAAGGAAAAAAAAAAACATGCAAAAATTGAGACAGTTTATTAAGCTGCTCCAGATGTGGAGTGTTCTATAAATATGAGCTGCTCCAAAATTATAATATGCAGATCCAAAAACGTCCTACCCCCCAATCCTATTAACCACCTTTCTGCTAATTGCTCCAAACTCTCTTCCAGCAGTTCCAACCCATAATTTAACGAGGGATCTTTTTCCTGCTTACTTTTTATGTTCGAAGGAAAGAAGTGTGAACTTAAGGGCTCGTTTGCTTTGTTAAACACATTATTAATGAAACTAACAGACAATGATGCCAAGGAAAGTATAGGGGACGTTAGAAGTAATTGTAATGTAAATTTGAAGAAAGGAAAGTGGACGAAAAGATAACTTGCCACCGGCAGGATCCGAACCTGCGACCTTCGAATAACGCGTGAGCATCGGACGCGTTATTCGAAGGTCGCAGGTTCGGATCCTGCCGGTGGCAAGTTATCTTTTCGTCCACTTTCCTTTCTTCGCATTTACATTACAATTACTTCTACTAACGTCCCTTATACTTTCCTTGGCATCATTGTCTGTTAGTTTCATTAATAATACTTTTTATGTTGAAGCTTTAAAGGCCTATTCTAAATGGCTCTTGGCTGCACGACGATGCTTCGAAAAACAGATTTTTGGTAAAATTTATGCACTTTGCTGATGTGTGTTATATAGGAAACATAGCTGACCTTGAAAAGCATGCAAGAGATCATTACGTCAATATGCATTTCTATTCATTTAAATGAGAGATCGAGCTATAAGCAACTACACATAGCCAGGCATTGCTGCTGCTGTAAATGATGAACAGCACCAGGACTCTTAGTTATTGCCGAGTCATGAGAGTAAAATTTTTTATTTATATATTTATTTCTTTACATAATACCCTAAGGGCGATATGGCAAAAGTGGTTAGAAAGCAGTAGCATTTTAAAAATGTGCTGCAACTCTGGGTAACAGCATCAAGATACCCCTGATTGTACAATATTGGCCAATTTCGAACTTTAAAGTTTGTTATGGGTGATAGCTATGGTGCTTGTATGACAGTTACCTGCATATTTTCTGCAATATTTATGAAAAGAGCATTGTTTAATTAGAATTTCTATGCCTTGTTCTTTCTCGCGGTCTACTGCAGCTGGCATGCAAAAATAACCTCATTGTGGTGTGCTACAATCTGTTTGTGCGCTCCCTTTCTTTGTATGTGCACATATGTATATAATATTGTGTCTAGTTTTATTCTCTTTATGGTGATGCAGAAGCTGTGGGTCCTTATTAGTGAAGCTTGTCTACAGATACGTGTATGACAAATATTTGAAAAGTGCAGCATTATATTTTGTCCTGCAGTACATGCATCTTAATCTTAGTTATTCCATGACAGCTTCATTTCTTCAGATCTTTTAGTTGCTATAACTGCTTCTTGTACTTGTCTTTAATTTTAGGTTATTATGCTTATATTTTGCATGTTTTAAGTGAACTACATAACACTGAATACAATTGCTCGCCATGAAACTTTGTAACTTGGTTTCTACAAATTCTGCCCACAGTTTCTTGCCACGAAATTGTACCATCATTATGTAAATGAAAAATAATTATAATGATTAGTATTTGAAGTTTTTACCACTAAATTTGCTATTTATTAATACTATTTATTGTGGAAATGGGCCATGAGATACTCCAGCTAATAATTTAGCACAGCTACTGCTGCTGGATAAACAAAAATACTGGTGTCAGTGGTGGGTGCTAGCTGTGTTCGCTTACATGCAAGCTTTGAACCACTCGATTAGGTAGCCAGTGCAGCGAGAAACTACATTGCTACTGGAAACTAATTTTCTCTGTGGAGCATAGAAATACTGAACAATTGGGGTTGCCGGCATTCATTGTTTCAATCACTGTCATTCATGTTGCATAGTTTATATTTGTTAAAGGGACTGTCTACTGTCGTTCATCACTTTTATGTTTTGTATCGCAATAAAAAAGCGTACCGTCTGAAGTGCCGAACCTTGCAGCGGTTTCTCTGGAAAGTGAGGAGAAATTTTTAAAACAAAATTTTGCGATCTGCATTCGGTCCTCTTCCATTGGTGGGATGAATGCCCACAACACTGGTTGGTGGAGGCGATGACGACTGTAGTGCCGGTGAAAGTCGCAAACTGAAACCGCGCGCTCTTTTTGCAGACTTCATCAATTTTTGTTTAATAATAAAACAAATACCGTAGTGGTCGTTTAAGCACGCATATTGTCAGATAAAGTATTATTACCACGGTTTCTCCAGCTTTGTTCAGTCTGCCTGACAAACCACCGCGGTCAAGCGGAAAAGTTGGTCTGTTCCAGCAACACTGGTACGCCGGGGTTGTGAAACGAACTGTAGTGGTTCCACTCATGCCAACCGCGCTACTAAAATGAACATAAGGAGTGCTTCACAAAACAACAGAAGGTTCCTGCTGTCTTTCAGTTATGTTTAGGTGTTCTGTGTTGTATATGCGATATGAGAGCCAGCATGGACGCCCTGGTGAAGCGGAACGTGATGGCAAAATCTTCTTCAATGTAGCACCTTGGTGAATGGTGTGCACTTTACTGATGAGGACTCGTGCTACGTTACTAGATTACGTTGGACTCACGGGCATGGTTCGAAAATTCCCGAAGACAATTTTTTCTTTCTTATGAGCGGTGCCGGACGCAGTGCTCGTGTTTCGCCGCCGTACGCGCCGCCGGCAGCGCCACCGAGTGCCTCTCTGAACGCGTGAGGAAGAAAGCAATAATTACTCTTTGGCGCAACCTAAAGCTGCCTCAAGTGCGTAAAATACAATTTCAAGTTACACATGTTTGTTTTTAAGCAAAATGAGTCTACCTGCGAGGATTTCTTGTCCGACCAATAGATTGAACCACATCGCTGTTAGGTGACGCTAGCGGTCATTCTTTGTCGACTTTCGACGTCAAATTAAAATTATAATTCTTTTTTTGTGGAACAAAAGCATGCTCATTGCCGCCGATGTGATGAACGATCTTCTCATTTTCGCCACAATCAGAAAAATTTTTCCGAGCGGTAGACAGTCCCTTTAAAGAAAATGTCAGCTTACAGACAAATTATTTTTTAGTGCATAGAAACATATTGTTACTAACTCTTCAAGGCATAGCCCAGACTAGTACAGATTCTTTTTGTGCACTTTTCCACATTTTAGTCTGTTTGGTTTTGTTAAGTGGTTTTGGATTCCCATTACATCCAGCACGTTTATGACATTTTTGCGACATAGCTAGCACTGTGCAATGCATCGTACTAGGTGTTATGTTTTGCGCCATCGTTATGGGAAGTCCATCTTAAGCAACTTATTCCCAACAAAGACACTTTGATGGCGATTGAAAGTCATTTATGTCAGGAGCCTAATGTCTCAATGTTAGCATGGGATTACAAGAGAAACCATGCCAGCTGTGTGCAGTGCAAATTTTGTTAACAATTTTGTGTTTGTGTTTTGTATGCATTGAATTTTATTTACTGATTTTTTTTGGTATGTGCTATTGCTTATTGCTGCTTCTAATGTTTAATAAGTAATGTAGCTTGAATTTTGTTATTTTGCAAGCCCAGGGCAGACTGCTTGAATGCTGGCATTGTGTCATTGCCAGGATCATTGGGGAAAGAATGTTGTTCTGCAACTTTCTTGCTGTCAAGATCAGTATATATATTAATCCCTGTGGAGTACTCCACATTTTAAACAGACTTTGCTTTTTTGTGTGTAGTCCCTTTATTCAGCTGTTGCACATTGCTTATTAGCAAACCTGACGTTGAGATTTGAATTTAAGAGTTAAAACGGATACTTGGGTGAGTTGGTTCATACTTAAGATTTTAACAGTGCAAAAAAGACGATGCACGTAGAGAAAGCACTAACCTCACAACTGTTTTATTGCTTCAAATGCAAGGCCTTTTTATGGCACGCATTGGAGCAACAGAAAAGTGAAATATTGTGGTGATAATGACACGTGTCAAGAAGTTGCCGAAAAGGATAATCAAGGAATGCAGTCGGTGCAGCAGCCTAAAACTTGAAAACTGAAACACGCTCATGATATAAAAAGTAATTGTCACAAAGAAGAAGTAATTACATAAGAAGTCCTAAAACCAAACTGACAACCAGGATAAAACCAAACAAGCCGGAAAGTTTCATGAGTACCATGATAACAACACCTGTTCAACAACATGGTAATAAAAAGGCATGCGCTCTAAGTAATGTTCCTCCTTTTTTGAGAGAGAAAGTAGTCTTGCACACATTCAAGAGTGTAGCGTTACTGTTTCTGGTGGCAGACCTAAGCACCTGCTACTTATTTGGAAGCAGAATCTGGCAGGTTTTTGACACGTTATGCCCTGGGCCTATTGTGTGCAATAAAACTAGCTGTCATTGCAGAAGAGCTACTACAAATCATTGTCCGCCTCGGTGGAACAGTGGTTGCGGCTCTCGGCTGCTGACCCAACGGTCGTGTGTTCAATCCCGGCCGTGGTGGTCGCACGGTACACAGGCTAGAGGCCCGTGTACTATGCGATATCAGCGCACGTTGAAAAGCACCAGATGGTTGAAATTTCCGGAGCCCTGCACTACGTCGTCCCTCATATCATATCATGGTTTTGGGATGTAAAACCCCAGATATTATTATTGTTATTACCACAATATCATCATCAAAGAACAGTGATGCATAGTGTTTCAAACTATATACTAAAGCAAATTTTGCAACCAAGATGGAGAGTGAAACATTGTTTTCCTACTGAAATACACTCACAATCAATTGCCTATCCCTTCTTCCCCTTTGGAATCATGAAACATCTTTATACTGGCTATTGCCCATTGAATTGGTGGAAATTAATGATGTTCTTACTTACACAATAGGCAGCTTTTTAATTTCTGAAATAATAATTGTACATTTATTATGTGTTTCTTCAACATATAGTTGAAGTAAATAGCATGACTTACTTTTGTACCATCATAGTCTTTAATTTTGTAGAAATATTTGGTTGCCACTTGCACAATGTAGCACATATAGCCTGTATGTATACATGTTCTCTGACTTTTCTCTGTATGTAATGTTAAGTGCATGACCAGATGGTGATTCTAAAGGTGGCTGGTTTTTAGTATAACTTTCCAATTGTCAGGCACTGTCCTTGCTTTGTCAGAAAGGGGAGAGGGTGGCTAACATATGTTGATTGCTGTGTGAGTATGCATGATTCTAATGTGGCGATTTTTGAGCCTTCTAATAGGAATGGCTAGTATGATAGTTATTGTGTAGTTTACCATTTTATGAAAGCTGACATGAAGTGTGCTGCTCCTTCACTTTTATTTTATATGTTTCTGGATCGATGCCAACGATAGCTCACTGAGAAAAGGTTCTTACAAGAAGCTATTACAAGCACTGAGTTCAAGGCACCAGTCAGTGGAATGTCATTGGGTACCTGCTTTTTGTAAATAAGCGCCTGTTGAAGTAACAAATGCTGGGCTTGGAGGCAGCTGCTGTATTTTTACTAGGTACAGCTGTTTTTATCCCCTTGCTGCCCAGATAATCTGCAGTTGTTTTGTGCTGTCGGCAGTTCATTACAGGCTCCTCACTATTCAACTTCTTTTTTTCTTTCTCACTGATAATCCAAACCTGTCAACTTTTTTGAGGAACTTCCATTTGATTTTCATCAAGGTGAGCGGGTGCTTGCTCATTGTTCTATGCCTGCTAATATTTAATTTGTTCTGGTTCCACCTTCTTAGCTTTCTCGAAAAGAGCTGTCATACTTTTGTATTATGCTGTTTTGAGTTGAGTGCCTTTTTTGGGGGGTGAAGGGTGTGGAAGCCCCATTTTGCTTGGGCTTTTGATCACTGGACAGTTAAAGAGGCAGCTTGGCAATTTACTTACTCCTTTTGATAATTCTTTTTTGCGACTCTCCTCAGAAGCCATTTGGATGTCATTTTTTAGCCTCAGTTCTGATGGCTCACAAGGACAGGGTGGTGGTAACCAAATGTTAATGTTGTATATTTGCAGTTTCACGAGTGTTTACTATGGTGGAGACATTAATAACTTGACGGTGTTACTTATTACTGAATTTAGGACGGACTTTTTTATTGGTAAGCATTTATGACCTGCTGGACTGGAATGCTTTGTTCTAGTGCTTGTGTAGTTTCACAAATCATTAAGCTTGCTGCTTGCATTCTCTCTGAAATCCTTTTTGGGATTAATTAATCGTATTTCTCTTGTCCTGTGTATTATTTTCTCATTGTATTTTTTATTTGGCCTTACCTTCACTTGTTGCTGTCTCAAACTGACATGGTTGCCTGTTGTTTTTAGATTGCTTTTTAGTTTGGATGTGCTATGGGAACAGTCATGTGACTTGTGTCAAGTGATGTGGTGTGACAGTTGCTGCAGTTTTCCTTTGCTCTCTGCTTGCATCTGTCTGGCCTTTACTTTATGCTGTTGGTGCCTGTATTATGGCATTTTTCAGTGCTATGTTCTTAACCCTCTTCACCATATTGCATTGTGCATATTCACTATGTTCATCTAAAGGCATCTACTTTCATCTTGGAGTGAAAAACATCCCAAAATAAACATGGGAACAAGGAAGAAACATGATAACATAGGGATCTGTTGTCAGGGTTCTTCCCTTTTTCAGTGTTTTTGTGGGGTTTACTCCAAGATGAATCCTAACGAACTGGTCCAAGTTGCCATTTTACTGCAATGTCTACTTTTTATTCTGGCAATATAACTAATATGATTTCTGATTTCTGAAAAACAGGCTAACAGGTTCCAAATGAATTTTTTAAGTCACTATATTCCTTATTGTCAAAAAACTTCTGCATATTAGTTTAGGTTTGTAAAGTCTAGGTGCATAATAATGCCAAAAGTCTGGTTATTTCTTGCTGTAAAACTGGGTCTGAAAATGGCAAGAGAAACCTAGTAGGCATTAGTGCAAATTTTGGGCAGTGTGCATGTAGACGCTTTTCCAAAATAAAGCTCTACATGTTCTTACTGTTTAGGTCACATGTAATTATTATTCATAGATGCAAAAATGTTCATGATACTACATAATATTACAGTATTCTGTCAAAAATTATGTGAGTACTCTATGCCAGTTATCTCTATCTTAGGTAGGTGTGTTTGTAGAATGACAGGAAACAGTGCAGTACAGTGGAGCAGTTGAAAGAACAAGTTTGTACAGGACAAGGCACTAACTATGAAGTGTCATTTATTGTTTTACAATTACTCTGTCTACTGGGGTATTGAATTCTGTGATTTATAGGGGTCATTGCAACCAAGAAATAGGGTTTTTTGGGCACCTGGGGTATCACATTGTATGAAAGGCAAAAGTTTCACTTATAGTGGATCCATACAGCAGTGTACATAATTCAGAGGAATTGTAAAGAAATCATGCACCCATATTGTCCTTTCTGCTGTGCAGTGACCTTCAAAACTTTCTAAAATATACAAGCAGCATCACCTAGCATTTGTGACCTGGTTAGTAGCAAGTTCATCAACTGCTACCTGCAAGTGGACATATGAAGGTTATGCAGGCGGGTGCCTGAAGGATACTAGTCAAACCAAATTATTACATATGAATTCCTGACACATTTTTTAAAGAAGAATTTTATTCATTCACTGTTGAAAATTAAACACAGGAGCAAATATACAGAAGGCGGTCCCAAATCTACGGGCTGTAACGGGGCCTCTTTGACATAGTATTGTTGCATATATTTTAATTATAAGTAACAACTTATTGAAGAAAGTTGAGCGCTTTGCAAAAGTAAGACCTTAGGCTGACATATGGAAGGTAATAGGAACCAGTAAGACCAAAAGGCTTAATTAAAGTTATATCAGTGATTAGCATGCTATCACTGCCTTTTTTGGCAGAAGGATTTGCTTCTATATCTTGATATAACTAATACAAGCTGCTTGAATGTGCATTGTTTGTGAACACGATCATGTGACATCGTATTCTTTTCAGTGTCCTGTCTTCTCATTTTTATTTTCAACCTCTTGTGCCACAGTGCCATATTCTATGCCATATTCTGCCAGAGTAAGCAATAAGCATCACGTGAAGATCAATACTCTGTCCTGAACACACTTTTTTTTTTCATTGTATCAACTGCACTGTATACACAGGCATGTAAATATAATATGACTTCCCCCCTCAGGCTTCATGGTTGAGTTACTGTTCCCTGTGTCTATTAATCTCTTTAAACCAGAAAAGCTATAACTGTAAAGGACCTTGCACCATTTTTTTGTTTTGTTTTGTTTTGTCTATCACCACTAAGTGCAGGGGCAGTGTTGTGTGTTTTTGTGCTGTCTCCAGGCCCTGTCTCCCACGATATGGTTTTTTTTACCACTGTCATTCGGTCTCTTACTGATGTGTAGGTTTTTTTTTCCCTTCACGTTGTGATTTTTGCCTACCCCTCCTTCTATACCATCCTATTGTTTCAGTGTCCCAAAGTGTAGATAGAGTTTAAATTCTAGGTCCTGATGTCAGGGCAAACATTTTGGTGCTGGTGGATTTTTCTTGCATAGTTCAGAAATTGTGAAGGTTTCCAGGTGTATAAGGGCTACCTCTCTAGATAAGCATTGCTATTTTTTGCAACATTAAAAGAAAAAAAAAAAAGCCTGCATTAAGTTCAGGGGAACATAGACTTTGTTCTTGTCATTCTAATGTGTTGCTAATGGCATTGAAGCATGATTTAGAAATTGTCTTATGTGCATACTGTAAGTGGACACTTTGTCAAATTATTACTAGCTTGAAGATTAAAGTAAAGGGTGGAATTCGAAGCGCTGCAGCCAAGTCCTTGTTTTAAATTTCTGGAAATTATGCGATTATTCTTTCTGGAATAACGTTGCTTCTTTTGTGCAGTAGCTCAGGAAATATTGACTTATTAATATTTTTAGGTGATTACTTTAAAAAATAACTCGTCTGGATCAATGATATGGTAATTTATAGCGACTTACTAACTTGTTCTTTCTTTTCTACCAAATTTTCTGCCCTTGTACCTGTCATGGATTGCTACCTGCATTCCTGGTCCAGTGCAAAGGGTTCCAGAGCAGAGCCCCGAATTGTCCTTTTGAGGAAGGCCAGCCCGAGTCTCGGCATTACGCTCCTTGGTGGCAATGCAGTCGGCATCTTTGTCCATTCGGTGCAAGAGGACTCCCCAGCCAGTGGCCCAGGAGGTCTGCTGCCTGGCGACCAGATATTAGAAGTAAGGTGCTACCTGAAAAAATTAACAGCCTTGTTTGCACTTTGAAGATATGGTGAAGTTTCTTTGTCATATCAGTGTGGGGTGCCTACTCACTTCTTTGTTATTGACATATGAAGTAGGATTGGCAGTGGCATATGTTGGCTTGCCACTTACTTGCTGAAATTCTCAACAAAGCAGTAACTAGTTTCTTAAAATGCAGGCATTTGAAAAATATTTTGCCAGTGATGCTCTAACACAAGGCAAGTAGATTTTACTTTATGGAGTGCTCTGGAGCATGCAGCTCACATTTATACATGCTGTTGTTAAAGATGATGCTATCACATCCACTAAGCCAAAAAAACTTCCAAGATAAAATGTGTGCTACACAGACTAGCTTTTTAGTTATACAGACATACTTAGATCTGATCATCTGATTGATGTAAAAACCAATGTGCTTCTACCTAATGTGCATCTGAAGCTAACTTGGACTATCGTAGTTTGTTGTTGGGGTTGTCATAACAAGTCTGTCTTGTAATGTGCAAGCAAAGCTCTCATACTGCACAAACAGTGTGTACTGAAGGGAAAAATGGTTTTCATTACTGTATTTTCCGGTGTATAAGGCGCTACTTTTTCCTGAAATGTTCACTGGTGCGTCTTATACAAAGGTGCATCTCATACAAAGGTACGTTTAGCGGCCATGATCTACCAGTTACAAAAACAAAAGCACCACTTCGTTATCATGACCAGTTTTCATATGGGACTTCTCGGCAATCCAACAGTAGTCGCAGCTTCCGGCTTCCTGTCGCCATTTACATTTTGTGCCCGTAAATGTAAATGGCGACAGGCCACCCTACCCGTGTTACCCGTGTACCCGTGTGTTTTGGCGGTTTCGGTGAATGTGCGGCGCGATCGTTGGTTCACTGGTTGGTTGTGTGTTCTCGCCGAGTCTTATATTGCCGCAGAGGCAACGCCATCGATGTGCTTCAAGGTGCTTACAACGCCGCGTGAAAGAGGCCGACAACGGCAACCTAGCGATGCTGCCTACAAGCGGCAGAGCTTTTGACAGCGCACCGGAGGGTGTGGCTTCAAGTAAAGCACAATAAATATTTGTTTTCTGCGCCTTAGGACTGCGTCAGTTACAAGTTTTATACTACTTATTACGGATATGCTGTGCCGTGCGCGACTACGCATTTCGCGATGAATATACTTCGCGTGCGTTGTGGTGTTTTATCATGTTGACCGCGTTAAAAATAGGTGCGTCTTATACAGTGGTGCGTCTTATATATAATTTTTTTCCTGCGAAAGTTGTTAAAATTAAGGGGTGCGTTCTATACAAAGGTGCGACTTATACACCGGAAAATACGGTATGTCAGATAATTTATACTTGTGTTTATTGCTAGCAAACTGAAGTTGTTTATAGTTACTACAAGGATAAATTGGCAGCACAGGATATTTTTTTTTACTGAGGCAATACTTGTTTTAAGTGCGTAGCACTTCAGGGGCCCGGTTCGTCGTTCATCTATAGATCTCATGAGGCATGGTCATGAGTTAGTGCACGGAAACGGCAGGAGCCTGACTGTCACAGGATTTGTGTAAAAAATTTGTATTGTCCAAAAAAAGACACCCTGTACAGTATTTGGTCACGTTGAATTCTTCAAAATATAGGAAATTTCAAATTTGTGTCGAAGTGAATTCAAATACTGTTATGTTCGGATATTCAAAATGCTCGAATATTCACCCATGCCTAGTATGCTGCTCCTGCACTACTGTAGCAGTCTTATGAAGAATAATTTGGAACAATCCTCACATTCATTGTTCTGTCTCGCTTGAGGTTTGAATATATGTTGTTATTCCTTGTGTGTGTGTGGGTGTGTGCATGTGCATGTGTGTACGCGCACAAAAAAAATGTTTGGCAACTTTAAATAGTGAACCCTTGAATCAAATAGCATGGACTATTCAATTTGCATTTAAATTTTTGAATATTCACACACTCCTAAATAAAAGTTTATACAGCAAATGGTGTATCAAAGATTAAACTGCGATCGCGGCCGCGGCAGTCGCATTTCGATGGAGGCAAAATGGTAGAGGCCCATGTACTGTGCGATGTCAGTGAAGAACACCAGATGGTCAGAATTTCTGGAGCCCTCCACTACAGCATCCCTCATTATGTTATTGTGGTTTTGGGACACCCCAGATATTATTATTAAAGATGAAAGTGCATTCTTTGGAGGTGTTGGAATCTAAGAACTTTAACTTGATATAAATATGCTCCTGTTCAAGGAGCTTATTAATGGTTATAGGATACATCCTGCCTTGAATGTTGCATTTTTTTTTCTATGACGAGTAGTAGGCAAGTAGTGGTGCAAGTTGCATGTTCTTTAGTCCAAATTGTAGATAATTTTTATATTACTCACGATACCTTAACAGCTTGTCTGGCACTTTTTTTCTTTTTCTTTTTTTTTTTTTTTTTTGCAGTACAATGGCACTGATCTAAGAAATGCTACTGCAGAGGAAGCTGCCTATGAACTTGCCAGCAACACTGAGAATGTTCATATTGTTGCACAATACAATCCTGAGCGTAAGTAATACGTTTTTAATATTTCTAACAAGTCCTAGATGCTGAGTGAAAAATGTTTAATCAGAAATACTTCCAAATATTGGCACATTTGCCGAGGTTTATATTTTCTATTGTGCTTTAGGCAGTTAAGCAAACTTCGCATAGTTAAACCTCTGTATGATGAAGCGGATAAAATCATCTCTTTTTTTCTGTATAGTTCAGACCATTTATAACCGAACCGACTGCAGTGCAGGACTGGTTATAGACTTCCCGTTTACACTCGCATACAACTCCATGTATACGCATACTGCTTATTGTGCAGTCCCCCAAGATGATAGACTGGTTATAATGCGGCTGCAAGAAAATTCTCAGAGAAGCAAGGAAGCAAGCGTTCTTCTCAGCGAAGTGAACCAGCCAGGGAGAGAGCAATGACGACGTTATGAAGGAGGAGGGGACGCTGAGCGAAAAAAGGCGGGGGGGGGGGGTGCTGAGGAGGGGGGAGCGATTGCCTAGGCAACACAGAAGCCTTTGCTCCCTTTGGTCCAGCTGCTTCTTGTCGTGCGCGCTCTCCGCTTTGAACGGGCATGCACATCCGCATCAAGTGCGCGTCGCCGTTGTTTGGCTCTTTGGTTTTTTGTCGGAAAAATAGTTGCATCGTCGTAGAGTGCAGATATCACACGTGCGACCTTGATTCCCTTGCAACTGACGATGATTTTAAATGCAATCAAGCTTTTGCCTTTGCCACAAACAGCCGGACTTACAAGCTTGGAAGAATTATTCAGAATAGTTGCTGCGGCTGTTCTCCCAACCGCGAACTGAAACTTTGTTTTACGTGTGCTAACTTCTGTTTTAGCTCAGGAGTGCAATATCTTCTTTGCTCGATATCTGTGTTGTATTGGGCAAGCTTCCCACGACGGCATGCCAAGTTGCAACTCGCCCGCCGGGCCTAACGAGCGCTAGCTGCCTCATCTGTAGTGGCTGTGCACTATCAAAGTTGCAGGTTGATGCCGAGTGAACAAAATGTTTTGCAGTTGCATTTAAAAGGGGTGTTTTTTTATCTTCAACGAAAACGAGGGCATGCATGTGCAACACTAGAGTGGTGGTTCGTGGTTGCCACTGTTTTTGACATCACGCACACGCCCGGAAAATCGAAAGCGTGTGGGTTTTTAATTGCCGTTTGACGTATAGTTTCTGCACAGTCTGTTACCGCGGTGAGGTCATAAATGAGGAGGTCCGAAAAATTTGTCTGCAGCATTTTGCTATGACACTCTCTTTTTCTTCCTGCATTCGTTATGTCGGCACTGCAACGTCCACGGACGTTAACCTTTCCACATTTGCAAATTTACGCCCAAGTCTCATGGCTCGATAGTCAGAATCGTGCAGCTGCCCGTTTGCCTTGTTTAGCACACGTACAGCCTTTCAAAAATGTTTTGGTTACGGTGTGGTACCGCTTATAGTGCAGATATTCACGACTCTGGCAACTACGTTATAAGTGGTCTAGCTCTATAAAAAATTATGTAAATTGACCTTTCCCCTTACATTCAAAGAAGTGCAGTTGCTGACCATTTTGTTAAACATGGGCGTAAAAAAATGTCAGAATAATTCTGCAGGCTGAAAAATAAACCATTTCTAATTTAAGATAATATCAGTTCTGTTTTGCCATTTGAAGGTTGGAGACTAAGTGAATGTTTTATGCTGTGTCAATGAAATATCTCTTCTCAGCGTGGCATTTGGAAAGGCGAAAAAACTCGGCCAGTTCCATGCCGTGAAAACTGTCGAACAGCGAATCTTTTAGCGCGCAAGTATACGTGAGGGTAGGGTAGACTACGACAGCTTAGTCTCATTTCATGCATCATCATAATCCATTATTTAGCATCATCATCTCGAACATGATCATCATCATTTCATTTTATTTATATTTCTTTATGCACTCCCCTCCTCTCATCACACGGCTTGCGTCACACCGGACAGACATGCAAACGGTGCAGACTTGACTTAGAACAGCTGTGCTGTTAAAAAGGCAGATCCAGTGCTTTGTAGTGATCGGTGCAAGCGGATCTTCTGTGCCCACTCGACCTGTGAAGCTCGCCAACACAATTTTTGTTGTCACTAGAGTTGAACGACACTGATTGCTGTGTGATCTCATAGAACCGTCCTCCCCACAGTCTGACTAATGTAGCACCAAAACGACCTGGACACAGTGAATAATCTTATAGAAGTTTGGCCTCAACTTCAATGGCAGCAACTTTGTTCTATCACATGTGAATCTTGTCTATTACTTGCTCTTCATGCTCTAAAAGTTTAGCAAATTTCAGTACAGCTTTTGAAATTTCAGTCTCTGTTATATAATTCTTTCTATACTTTCTTTCTTTCTTCTGGTGCCGCGATCTTGGTTCAAGATAACTGAGCACAGTGTCTGAAATGCTTCCGATATTTCAGTTGTTATGTGTTCACTCCACAGAATAATAGCTGCAAGTTGATTCAAGGCTATAGTTAAATAATCAAGCTGCTCTGAAGAATGTATGCACTGTTGGATTGTTCTAAATCTTGTTGGAATGGATCTGAGCTTTGTTGCATGTGCAGCGAATTCACCTGAAATGCATTAAGTTGTGGTAAAAGTAGTCTTAGTTTCATTATGCCATGCACTATTGCTGCAAATTTGTCCATTCACGGTGTCAAGGATAGCTTCTTTTCATCTTTGAGATTGCAGAGTGTGAGCGCTGTGGCATCTGGAAAGGATCCAGTGGCATCCACTTTCTTCTCACCAGTTGTGATTGCTTGTAATGCCAGCCTCCTCAAGCAGTCCTTGTGTGTAGTCCCTGCTACTCATGCTGTTGTTTAGCTTCACGAGGCAGTAGTGTAATTAGCATAATACATTAGCCTAAACAAAAGCATATCAAGTACTAGTGAAATACGAAACTATACCACATAAAATGCTCCAATATGAATGATTAACTTGCATGATATGTATGCCCCCTAGTGCACTCCTCTGGTTTTCACCACACTTGCCACATCATGCCCTCTTGAGATCTCAAAGGTCATGGTTAGCTCTTCAGCTAACCTCTTTTCTGGCAACTCTTTGCCATATAGTGCATGATTTCAAAGGCTCATTTGCAAATGGCCTTATACAATTCAGCTGATTGACCACTGGCATCTGCAGTAGTTTGTTTATTGCCTTGTTCTTAATTTTTAGCAGCAGTGAAATTACGTTATATTGAAAACACAGATAAACCCACTTCATTATATTGAGGCTAAATATATGTGATGCTATATGGATTTAAGTAATTCAATGGTAAATACCTTGTTCCATTGTGCTACATTAGAGATTTGCTACATCAACATTTAAATGTATGAGACTGGAAAAGAACCCTTTATTCTTGTGGGTTGCTGTAGTTTATAAAAAAAGCACCTTATGTTTTATCGGCCACTCTCTTTGTCACAATGGGCAAAATTGATGATGGCATATCTAGTAGTTTTAACATGGAATCCTGTTGTACTTAGACAAAGATATGACATTTTGTTTAGTAGTCATGCAAACTACATATGGCTTCTTTACATATCCTGATCATGCTCTCATGATTGTGGTAAATCATGTCCAAATTTGCCCTGATGTCTTCTTCTTCCTTTAGAAGTAGGAATGGTTGGTAGGTGCCTGCATGTGTTCCTGCTTACTGAGGTTTCGAAATAGAAAAGAAAAAGGAAAAAGTGTCATACCCCGGTCACACTGGAAAATTTAGTGTCATTAATGGAAAATTTGGTGTCAGGGGTATTAGTGACATATCGAGAAGATTAAAGGAGCAACTTTCAACTCTGTCCTCTAAGCCGCTTGTGCACTTTCAATTTTCTTGAGGTGTGACTAAGGTGTGGGGGGTGCACTGCAGGGTTTGCCGAGATCCAGGAACAGCCTGGTGACTCCTTCTATGTGAAAGCCCTGTTTGACCGGGCCTCAATAGATGGCTCACTGGCCTTTCACAAGGATGACATCCTGTATGTGGACAATACTATGTACAAAGGGGTACCTGGCCAATGGCGAGCATGGATCCTCGATCAGGATGGACAGAAGCTGAAGTGTGGCTTCATCCCGAGCAAGTACAAGTAAGCAAACTTTGTCCATTTCACATCCCCCCCTTTTTTTTTAAGGATGGGCGTCTTGTCTCCGTCTTGTCTCCACTATAGAGAGCCCTGCAATGTTGCTGGAGTTGTGACAAATAGTTGTTTAGTATAGCACACGTAGAAAACCTCAGAAAGATTTTGACAGTAAATACCAATAACTCTGAGATTCTGCCTTGACACCATTTTGTATTCATTGATAAACAATGATCACTTATCATTGGTCTTGTAATTTGTCAAAAGAGGGCTTATGACTAATTCATATCGGCAAGAACTATATTAACATGTGTGGAGCGCTGGTGCATGATTTAGTTTGCCTGGTGCCATTGCAGGGCAGAAGAGGAGCTGCTGATGAAGCGAAGTCTGCTAGATTTGGAGGAAGGGGGGCACTGGACGAAGGGGTTCCACCTCAACCCGGCGCAGCTTCTTCCGTCGGCGTAGGCACCAGCAGCGCTCACGAGAAGATGGCAAAGAATTGGCCTCTTTTTCTGATGTTTCAATCAACAACAGTTGTGGGGGCTCCGCAGGCACCCTGGCTGAGGATGTACCACCGACTTACCTTCGTGTGGATCGGCTGAACTGTGAGTCCAAATGTTATATGGCTGTAACTGGCCACATAAGTTCTGGGAGTTTTTCTTTTGTTGCCATGTGGATGGAGCTCTGACTATCATTGCCGTAAACTAGGTCTGCTCTTGTTGGATATACAGTCTGCTGAATGAAATAAAATTAACAACACTCTATCTCAATAGTTCTTTGCAGCATTGTGGAGGCTGAAGTACTCCTTAGCCGATAGGAAAAGTGAAAGCCCTCATGAGTGCTACATAATTACTGTTACTATTAGTATTGCCTACAGTATTTCACAGTATACAATTTTTGTATGCAAAGTACCTATTGTATAGTATATTGCGATTATATAATTGTGTATCAAGCAAAGTTAGGACTCTCTAATCCCCCCAAATAATCAGACAGTTAAGTCCAGACCGATCTTCTGCCACAAGCATATCGCCTGTGTAAACATCCCCCGTACATCAGTGTTGCAAGCTACTTCTGAAAGGGAGTACAGCTAGAGAACATCTTACCTCTTTCTAGTTAACCTTTTTCTCTTTTGTGAATTCCTTTTTCTGGTTAAAGGGGCACTGACATAAAATTTAAAGCTCGAGATGTGTGCTTGATTTGATTGCTCGGTATGCATAAGTATTTTTGGCCAAGTTCGAATGGCGTCCCTCACCTAGAAATTATTTTATTTCAAGGGCAAAGAGCGTACGAAAGCTCAAAGGGGGGCTTTCTGCACCCTGTGACATTGACACTAGTGCACCTCCTCGTTGCTGCTTGGAACGGCGTCCATTTTTGAATTGCTGTTTTGCAAAGGGTCGATTGAAGCAAAAATTATTCGCGACGGCACAAATCGCGGCGATTCCAAGCTCCACACTGCCTTATTCAACACTAGTCGACACTTTTGACGGCAACGACGACGATGCTGGTGACAAGGTGTGACTGAATGTGTGCGCCTAGCAGACGAAATGTTAGCGGAACAGCCGAGCCTCACATCACTTCTTTCTGTGGAGCAGTGGTCAGCTGGGGCGCGATCTGGAGGTGACCACAAGGAACCGCTGCCAGTGCTAAAAATGGTGGGCTTGCCGGCCGTTTTGAATTGGGCTAGATACCGGTGATATAAATCAATAAAACAGATAGTTATTCGTCCCTCAGTTGCATTTTGGGTCGCGAACCGCTGCTATGGGGTCGATAAATACTCATGGATGCAAAAATCTTGACATGCGTAAATTTGATTTCAGTGCTCTTTAAACTTTTGCCTGTTGAAAGTTACAATGCTTCCATCACATCCTCACTAAAACACGAGCTTAAATATACTTTGTAGAAGTTTGGCTTCACTATGCTCACCACTCCATTGTGCACATCTGTTGCACATTAAAGTGAGTCCCCACTGCAGCAAAATCTTGCTTTTTTAAATAATTGCTTGAATTAAAGCACTACTGCATTGTCCCATCCCAAAAGCATTTTAGGTAAGAATACTGGAAGTTAACAAGAAGTGGCCTGTAAGAGCAAATGAGCAAAAGCTTGGCATCTTGAGCAGCCCGAGCAGTGGTCTAGTCCTGCATATTGGTGCATGATGTTTGCTACGTTTGTTAGCCAAGACATCTGAGGTTGCATGTGCTGTCTCGGAGACCATGAGAAAATTACATAGGTTGGGAACTAGGGAAGGCTGTCTCCTTTTGGGGCCACTGTTGCTTTGTGTGCTTATGCTGTTTCGCAGCAGTAGCTACTGCACAAATTCACATGTATGGCTCACGTATAAAAGGTTTGGGCTGGTATAGTTCAGCTTCAGCCACTTTATTGAGTACTTCGTGTCCATGCAGATAGCTCATTCTGTCATGTGGCTGCTTTTGAGAAATCTGTAGGAAGGCGATATTTACCTTTTATGCACACAATATACCTTCAGTTAGATCCTTGCACCGACTCAGGGAGGAAAAAAAAGGAAAACTGAGACTGATGCAAATGCTGTAGGGCCTAGGTTTACAGAACAGAATGTAGTTGCAGTAAATATTCTTGCACTTGATAGACTCAACAAACCTACAGACAGCACCGCTGCACCACGCTAACAGCATTGCCCTTGTGAAACAATTTGTGGCTGTGTTTTGACGGGTGCTGTCAAAGGTTTTTTTCATTGTATAGCATAGACCGCTTATAACGCAAGTTGCTGGAGTTGCGAATGTCCACACTATAAGCAGTACCGCACTAAACCAAAACAACTTTTTTGAAAGGCTGCACGTGTGCAAAACATGACCAAGAGACAGCCGTGTGATTCCGACTATCGGGGCATGCGACAGGGACGTAAGTTTGCATCCACTTAAGTTTGAAAATGTTGAACGGTTAGCGTTCGCGGACCTGCAATGCCGACATAACGAACGCGGAAAAAAAAAAATAATAAAAATGCGCCGTAATCGAAAGACACCAACTAAATTTCGGACTTCCTCGTTTATGCGGACTTCGCCGCGATACCACAGTGTGCAGAAACTATACGTCAAAAGACAATTGAAGCTTTCACACATTTTCAATTTTCCAGGCGCGTGCGCGATCTTGAAAACAGGGGCGACCACGAACCGCCACACGAGTGTTACACACACAGGCCCTCATTTTCGTTGAAGATGTAAGTCACCCCTTCTAGATGCAACAAGTGTGAAATGTTCCGTTGACTCGGCACTAAACTGCAACTTTGATAGTCTGCGGCCACCACCGACGAGGCAGCTAGCATTTGTTAGGCCTAGCGCGTTCGTTTCAATGTGGCATGCTGTCGCGAGACGCTTTCCCATAAAACACGGAGATCGGGCATCGAAGAGATCGCACTCACGAGCTAAACCAAGGGCAGCACGCGTGAAACGTATGTTGCCCTCGGTTTAGCTCGTGAGTGTGCAATTATTTTCCTGTATATAATGAACCAACTAGCTTCTCAAGACGTCGAGATCAACGAAGTTTCGGTTCGCGGTCGGGAGAGCAGCCGCCGCAACTATCCTGAAAAAAAGTCTTCCAAGCTTGTAAGTCCGCCTGTTGGTGGTCAAAGGTGAAAGCTCGATCGCGTGTTAAAGCATTGTCACTAGCGCGGGAATCAAATTCTCACGCGCAAAATCTGCACAAACAGCGGTGGGCGCTGGCGCCCGTTCGTGGCGGGGCGCGCATGACAGGTGGTCGAAGCAAAAGCGGCAAAGGGGGGCCAAGGCTTCCCTGTCGCCTACAGGGTTGCCAGGTACTCAGAGAGCAACCCGTCAAATAATAATAGCCCAAAAGTAGCCAAATGTAATAATTCATAAAAACAGCCCAAAATAGCCAAAAAGAATTCATTATAGAAAAAGGTTTCTGTTCATTATTTTAATACAGATGGAGTTTATAAATGAACAAAACAATGAAATGAAGCAAGATTAACAAATAAAAGCCAGATTAAAACAAGCAACACCTTTTGTAGAGAGTTACCAATATGACATGCATGTCTTCGAGTCTGCTGCTCCTCAATGCAAGAGCGCATATCTGCTGAAAAAAAGCAGAAATGGAAGTGAAATGCCTCCTTGCTTGCTGGCATTTGTATTTTATTGTTGCTCTTTGTAGGTAGATAATCAACTTTATGAAGGGTCTAGTGAAGTAATTTGTCTTCTTTGAAGTGAGGCCACAATCTCAGGATTGTAGCCAAAGGAAAGGGTAACCCCATGGAGGAGAATGGCTTGTTCATTACTTAAAGCGAATAACTAAAGCTAAACGATGCGCATCACATCGAACGCTTATGTCGGAACTCGTTTCAAGTGAAACAAATGTAAAGTGATAAATTGTATCCTTTAAAACAAACGGGGATGCGTAGAGTTTGGTGATTGCAGGCATGACACTTGAAAATCCTTTAAGCCTCTTGGCGTGTGCTTTCATTTCTTTGATTGAAATCGACAAATTTAATTTATCCGCCGTGAGAATGAACGACTCAGCAGCCATGCGAAACCGGCAAAGGAAGCTTGGCTTTGAAAGGAAAGGAATGCATTATTACTGACAGCCGCAACTGTCTGATGAAGGCTGCTGATACCTAAAGAATGCAAAAGGACGGGAAAGTATAGTAAAAAGAATGAATGAAAGATAACTGTACACACAACCACTTGATTCACATCGACACCGAGGGACAACAAGCAATAAAAAGGAGAAAAGGCACTGGAAAATGAGTGTTTGAAGCAAAGGCAGGTAATAGCCCAAAAGTAACCAAATAACCAACGACCAAAAAGTCCCGCCAACTCCAAAAAAAAAGTAGCCCAATTTGGCAATCCTGGCCGCCTACACAACCAATCCCCCCTCCTCACAACCCGCACCCGCATAGGGCAGCTGCACCCCCTCGCACCTCGGGCTCTTTCCGCGTCCCCTCCTCCGTAACGCTGTCGTTGCTCTCTCTCCGGCCGGCGCAGCTGCGCTGAGAAGCGCACTCGCCCCCCTCGCTTCTCCGAGGATTTGCTGGCAACCGCATTATAACCGGTCTTTCATCTCAGGGGACTGCACAATAAGCGGCATGCGTATACATGGAGTCCTATGAGAGGGTAAACGGGTGTCAGAAAAAACTGCATTATAGCCGGTCCTGCACTGTAAGCGGTTACGTTATAAAGGGTCTGCACTGTAATCGCATCAGATTGCTACATGCATATTGCCAATGCCTGGGACCATGCGCGTGTGTGTCCGACAAGGAGGACGAAGGGCTGTTGCCGCTCGCGCTCTGAGCTTAGCTGGTCAGCGCTGCACCACTGTGTTAAATATATACTGTTTACAACCTCGTTGGACAGGTGTCTCGTCGTTTACGTTACAGTATCTTTCTTGTTTCTCAGGGTTCTCATGCTGTATTACGCGTGGTAGTGCATGAACTGGTTAAGGGGAAGTGCAAACTTCTCTGTGCTTTCGAGGACGTATCAAACTTGAAACGTTTTTTTTTTGTTTTTTTTTCAGCTTTAGCATAAAAGAAAGCATGCAACAGTATATGACTACAGTTCTTGCGAGACATGGCCACCTCACAGACTAACAGGCTGTTCTTCCTGCAGTGTTTTGTGAAAGGGGCCAGCATTGAGTTCACACTCCCATAAATAGGAAGATTTGCAAAGCTCTCAATGCACGATTGAGGTCCACTTGATTTACCATGTGGCATGAATGAAAAAAAAAAGAGAGAGATGTGAAAGAAAAATATGCAATTTGCATACCTTCCAACTCTCCCTATTCGCTCGAAAGTCTTCTGAATTTTGAGCAGTCCTCCTGATTGTGCTGGCATGACCATAATCTCCCAAAATACAGTGCTACTGCCTCCATGAAAAGAAAATTATAGTAACTAAAGACATTGATTCTAAAATTTTGAGATCGCATGCAGAAGAGTCAAGTCACATTCGCCGCAGCACACTGGTGTCGTGCAGAAAAGCGCATTAAGATTGGCATGGGCCAACTAGATGTCACAGGACACAGCAGATTACACACGCGTGGAGGTGCCATACAAGTGTGAGTACCAGTATAATCACCGACGTCTACAAACCTTCATGGCAATTATGACGTCGCTGCGGTTCTGGGAAACAGTAGATTAATACACAAACCACTTTTATTCTGCAGTGTCTCATCTCGGGTGACAAGGCTAAATGCACAGGAGTGCCTAGGAGAAACTTTACTGCCTCTTGGTTGCCCAAATGTTAGGATGCCCTTTTGTTGCAGCTGTTATAGAGCACCAGCTTTTATCATAATGCCTCTTTTCAAACTTGTTTGTTGTCTGTCCCTGTTCACTTTAGTTTAACAAGAATTTGCTGTATATGTTAAATGGCACCTCAAAGGGGAAAATTAATAAATTAGTAGAAAGGCTAACTTTGACACCTGCAAAGCCGGTGTGGTTTAGAATTCATTGGGACTTTCGTAGCACTGCCTCAGCTGAAAGGAATTTGCATCTTGTATATTTTTTGAAAAAGTTTAGGGCTCTCCAACACTACCTCTAAAAATACTGACCCTATCCAGGTTTCTTTTCTCTTTCTAAAATGTATTATATTTTCTTGAAGGCTGCTTTTATTTATTATTATTATTATTATTATTATTATTATTATTATTATTATTATTATTATTATTATTATTATTATTATTGAAGTGCCCTTAAAATTTATTCTGCACTGTTTTGGGTGTATAATGCATTTCATTGCACCAATAAAAATGAGCAACATACTATTTAGGTTATCTTTGCAGAAAGCACGTAGTGGGGAATAAAGGTGAAAAAGTTGCAGCAAATTGAAGTTGTACAGTTGAATGTGTGTTTCGCATGAGGTGATTGAATGTTTCTGGTATCTTACAGACCCAAGTCTGCGGCCTGTAATCCTGGTGGGCCCACTTCAGGAGGCAGTGGTAGATAAGCTAGAGCAGGACTTTCCAGAACAATTCCAACGCTGTCCATCACAGCCCCTGCGTGGCTCATTGCAGGCCTTGGAAAAAGGGCTACAGGACTTAAGTCTGCTTGATTTTCGCCGTAGAGGTTCCCATTTTGAGTGCCTCACCCGTGATGCCCTCCGCTACTGTACCAACCACAAGGTTTGCTTTGCTTGTTGTTCACTGTTGCAAACCGATGTTATCACATTTTCACTGCTGTCTGTAGGAGAAGCTTAATGTGGTTCTGAACCACCCCGAGGGCTTGGTGAAAAAGAAGCATTCTACAAAGAGCAAACACTGGTGTAAACAGGTCAGCCAAATTTTGTAGTTGTGTGCGATGCATAAATATTACAAGCAGAGGGCAAAGTTGCAACTTTCTTAAGTGCCCTCTCTTCATACAGAGGCCGCGTCCTCACTCACTTCATTGTATGAGGCACCAGATGTATGTCGTCAAACAGCAGATTGCTGCTGTTGGCTGATAGCTGATTTAAATCAGCGGCATTTGGATCAGATGTGCTTTTTGCCACGGACTGTCCCCATGTACCGGCGGCGTGCTCTGTAGTGTGCTAAAATTACACACTAGCAACGCTAGTGCGCATAGGAATCAGAACAAAAGAGAGCGATCGCGTGTCATGACGCGCTCAAGGTCATGTGTGTGCTGATGTAGCTTTTTTCCCCCCACCCTGTGTAGCTTCCAGCACACTTGTAGTGCAACAGGGAGTTACAGTAGAGTTACAGAGATTAATCACCAGTCCAACTCCAATACTGAGGTCTTTCGAAGTCAAAATCCCATCATATCTTTTAGCATTTTTTGCCACTGGTAAGACGCTAAACATTCTACATATTTAGGGTTTTATATTTGGAAAGCATTCCTATGGTAGAAGTTCTCCAGCACTGAGGAAAGGTTTACCCATGACCTCCCTTTATGCAGTAAAAGATTAAACCACTGACTAAATTTATGTTGAAGGTCTGGCTGATATTGACTGTATACTCGTGTCATAGTGAAGACTCCAGAACGGGAAGATTTTTTTTTCATAATTATTATTCCACTCAATACTACAGGAGTATAAAAATGATAATCATGTGCAATTTTGAACAGCTAAGTTTACGCCTGTTGAGATTGTTGGATCTTCGCATAGGTTTAAGTAGCACAGCGGCCAGAGCAGAAACTCATGTCCTACAGATTGTAACATTATCTGATTTGCTAAGTGAAGTACATATTAGAGGCAAATTTTCGTTATACTTCCCGTCGGTACTAGTTTTGCAATTCCCCATTGTGCATATAATAGTATGTCGTGTTGGCAAATTCAATATAAATACAAGTACATTGTTCGGTTCATACAATACATGCCATTGCTTGCATAAAAATTCTAAAGTTGCATGTTTTCTAGTGTGGGAAAAAGTATTGGTCAAGTTAATAAATTTCTGATGGCCCAGTAAAAAAAAACAGTTTCTCAATTCATGCACTATTTGTATAATTTTGAACATGAACAAATAAGAAATCATTCCCATGCATTGTTGTGGTTCGGAGTTTGCATGCATTTCTAGTAGGCTTGTGCGAATAGTGAATTTTAGGTTTGAAGCGAATAGTGGTTTTGTCGAATAATTTCGAATCGATTTCGATTAGTATATATCACATATTGTTAAGAAAAGTGGGCATATTTGTTGTGACCCAACTAACCTACACAATATTTTTTTTTAAATTGAAACAAGGCCTATGCAAATGCCATTCTTTTTGGTTCAAAGGAAGTGGAAACAACTTTGAATAGTAGCAGGATTTGACTTTTGGTAGAATGCAAGTGATAACCTGTAAAATATGGTACATTTTAAAATTTACTATACTTAAAGCATATAAGCCGGTATAACAAGCTTTTAAACTTAAAAAATGATGAATCGACATGAGGGTAATATGTTCATTTAATCTTGAAGTGGGGCTTCGCGGCAGTGCGGATTTTTTCTGGATAGGTGTTTCCACGGCTTAGCACCCCTTCACTGCAGTGAAACCACCTTTACAGGGGGTTACATGTGAACTAATATACATCTATTTGTTCATTTCGAATACTTCGAAATTTCCAATAATTTAAATTCGAATCGATGCGCATTCGAATACTGTAATATTCGTTCGAATATTCGCACAAACGTAATTTGTATTACTACATAGTGATTTAATTAGGTACCTCGAAATGAACACTTAGATCTGCTAACTGCTTAGAAACCTACTAGGATCAGCTACAGAGCTATTGCGTTATATACTTCAATGCACTTCATCGTACAAAACACACAAAATAGATGAGTTACTTTTTTTTTTTTTTGTTCTCATTTGAAGTTTTGGTGATGGCATGACAATAACCACCTGCTATGACCACATTGTGAACGTGCAAGTCGTGTAAAAATATTAATTTATGGCGATTTCTTTACTTACAGCTTTGCCATGCTCTGCTGGATGTGAGTTTATCTGCTGTTGAGAGGCTCAACAGGTGCCAGATCTTCCCAATTGTTATATTTATCAAGTTCAAAACGACCAAGCAAATAAGGTGAGCTTTCAGTCCACATCTTGCTGCTTCTACTAGGTTTATGTTTATGTGAATTTTTTCATCATCATCATCATCAGCCTGACTATGCCCACTGCAGGGCAAAGGTCTCTCCCATGTTTCTTCAGTTGACCAGGTCTCGTGCTTGCTGCGGCCGCATTATTCCCGCATACTTCCTAGTCCATCTGGCCACCTAACTACCTCTCCTTCGTGAGCTTGCCTTCTCTTAGAATTCTTAATGACCAGTGATCTTGCCTTGTCGCTACATGTCCTTAATTTTTAATTTTAATTTTTAATTTTTTTTTTTATTTGAAGCAAATTCTTAGTGAATGGTACAGTTTGCATTCACAGATATGTGAGCTGCATGACTGGTCCCGGCAGCAAAATTATGTGTGTTTGAATAAACTGCACAGCAGTTAGTTGGAACAACATTTTGTCCCTGCCAACCACCTTTCGGAAAAGTCACATCACGTTACCTCTTGCATCTACGAAAACTTGAGATTTTTATTATTATTATTGTTTTATTTATCATGCTGTTGGCATACTGCATGCCCAGATGGAAGTTGCACTATGAGGCAGAAGTACGGGATTTTCAAGATCAATACAAACCAAAGAAAATTACGGAATTACAGTGGAAAAAAAGCCGAATAACCACGATTCTAGCATTCAGTTCGCTTATTTCAGCACAACTCAGCAGAATGCGAGTTGGCAAGCAAATACATTTGGACATATCAATTCTTACTTCAACATTTAGAAGCGTAATAAAGTGCAATATGTAATTTCACTCGCCAATGTGGCCTCAGATTTTTTAGTCCTTGTACCATTTGTCATCAACATTCATTGAAATAAGAAAGTTTGTACCCAAAGCCATGTCACCCTTAATTAAGAAAATCTCAACATGTGCCTGTACCTACTTAACCCCATGCGTCATTGTCGTGGTAGTGGTTGGATTGTCACCATCATCAGCATCATCATTAGTTTCACTGAGCAGAAGTCGTTGCCATTATGGATATGATCACTTTCGTGAATTTTCGTTCAATTCGGCACCAGAAACATCTATGTATGTGGATGACAGCGTTTTTAGTAGAGCTGTGAGAATTGCAAAATTTTGGGTGCAAAACGAATTTGAATATGAAGTGTGAGTGTGAATCGAACGAAATATTTTTCGAATATTTCTCATATATTTCTAGAATATTTCGAATACTTTGAAGCGAAACTGCAGAAAAAAAAGTTGGAGAGGATTCTTAAGCATATTCTTATGAGATAGCAACATGAAAGTGTTTCTTTTGGCTAAGTTGATGGAGCACTGGCGGGGTGCTGTTTCATAGTTGTCTTATCAAGAATGAGGCAATGCAGAGGTCGAATTGTATTTGTGTACATGATTTGGTTCAACCAAAGTGTTGCCGACAACACTTTACACGTGAAAGGCAAATATGCTATTTCCTCAGCCTCTCCTGATCTTTCAACTTCTGTGGAAGCCCAACTGATGTGGCAGACAAGGTTGTGCTCCCTTCGAGTAGGGAGTTCCAAATCTGCCTTATAGACAACAGTATATAAGAACATCTGAATTTTTGGATCTTAAAAATCTCAGCGTCCGATTTTTTGGACTGCTTGCCCAAATTTCAGGTCCAGAACAGCAATAATTGAGCCCCCCACCTCTGCCACATTTATCATCTCCATGTTGGAACCAGTCTTTTCTTGAGTTAATACGTTGCTACCGTGGCAGAGCCTGAAAGGCAGCTTTGCCGCAGTACGAGAGTGTGATGGGGTGAAGCATATTGAAAATCTGAAGGGGCCACTGCCAATTGGATGTTGACTGTACGTGTCTTCAGGAAGTTCGAATTGTAAAATTCCAGTGCGAATCGAATCGAATAGCACACACTACTCGAAAAATATTCGAAATGTCGAATATTCGCACACCCCTAGTTTTTAGTGGTGTGCCAAGCTTACTATTATTGCAATAGCAATGACATGGACACTTCAAGCACATATTCATCATCGGCATAGCTATGAGGCTCCGTATAGAGTCCAAATTGATAACATCGCCCCACGCATCATATGTTCCATGTGCAAGTGAAAGCGTGCAAGGGCAGTTGCCGACCGTGGCTCAAGTGTAGAGGAAACGCATCTTTTATAATGCGAAAAGACTATAGGGAGGTCTTGGAGAAGAGGCTGTGTGACTTTGGCAGGAACTGCTCACTTTGATAAGCCAAGCACAGTTTCGCGCCCCTATCTTGACAGGGATCAGAAAACAGCTCATACAATTGTATGTGCTGTGTTCTCAATACACTCAAACCTCGATATAACGAACCCGGATATAACGAAATATCGGTTATAACGAAGTAAATAAAAATAGTCTTGCAATAGATACAGTGTTAGGAATATACCTTTATAACGAATTTTCGGATATAACGAACTTATTTTCGTGTAAGATGCAACTTCGTTATAATGAGGTTTGAGTGTACTCGTTTTTGCAGTGAAACAATAACAGCACAAAGGTCGCTTTGCTCGTTGCTGTGGCCACATCTCCTGACACCAGCATTTTGTTGAGTTATGCCAGGTCAAATGTTAAAGGAGTTAGCTGCTAGCCTTACTTCGTATGAAATTTCAATTTGTTGCTAACGCATTCATTGCTTTGCCCTTGCAGCAAAACTAACTTTTTTTCAACAGTGTAAGAAAAAAATTTCACTGTCTATTAAATTGCAGTCTCCATTGTGCAGTCATATGAACTCTCACAGTGGTGATATCACTGAAAATAATCAACATCACTGAAAATAATCATTGGAGAATATAATATTGTCCCTGAAAATAAAGGTTGCCTTTGCTTTACAAGGTACACTACTGTGATTGATGACCATTGTGGGCTGTATTCATCACAGAAATCTGCTGTGTGTTTCTTTCATGATGTACTGTTCAGTCTTGCAGCATGTCTTGCAAGTTTCGCTTACACTGATTCCCATTGGGTGTGGGATTTGCTTGATTTTTTTTCTACTTTGAAGGTGACAGTTTTGTGATAGAATTTTCTCATGTTCATTTTTCTTGGCTTACATTTTGTTGTGGGTCTTGCAGTACATGCCTGGTATAAGAGGCACTTTTTAATACTCCCTCTTTTTTTTTTTGGCCGCACAAGCTTCTTGCTAAGGTATTACTAGTATGTGTCACGGTGTTTAAAGGGATACTGAACAAAACTTTTGCCACTGAGATTTTCAGCCCATTTGAAAGTGTGGGTGCTGAAATCGGTTGACGCCACCTTGTTTTCAGGCAGAAGCTAGGGGAAATTAATGAATTTAATGTATTTTTTCACGAACTGGAGCGTCTAGTGGTCGCGCCGTGAACTAGAAGAGGTGATGTTTAACCTGCCGGAAATGCGTGCCACTACCAACCATGCCAGCCATCGCTCACCTCTCTCA
This sequence comes from Rhipicephalus appendiculatus, assembly GCA_030522465.1. Classification (NCBI taxonomy): domain Eukaryota; kingdom Metazoa; phylum Arthropoda; class Arachnida; order Ixodida; family Ixodidae; genus Rhipicephalus; species Rhipicephalus appendiculatus. Next base: position 1,196,139 of record JALIZH010012685.1, on the reverse strand, counting down.
ACCTGCTCTGTTTCCACTCTACTATGGTCCCTAGAACCAGTATGAACGGCACCAGCACCGAACAATGCTCCTGGGTGGGGCATTTCTTGGAGCCTTTGTGGGAGAGAGAGAGTGGGATGTTAAGAAGAGGTGAAGCAAGGGGTGTAGCAGGACTGGAAAGTGCACACCCGCTTGCTCTTCAGGCACACGTGACGTCAGGACCATCAACACGCCGCTCCGTACATGCTGGCATACAGCTATCTTGTGCTCACAACTCTCCAAAAATACAGCCAACTGTTCAACAGCATGCGAATTAAACACTGTTTATTGGAATCGCATCTTTGATTTGGAGTTTCAATGCTTTCGTCATTATTTCGTAATAATATCTGGTAGGCTTGTGCAAATAGTGAATTTTAGGTTCAAAGCGAATTAGAAGCGAATAGTGATTTTGGTTGAATAATTTCGAATCGAATTCGAATAGCATATATCAGATATTATAAAGAAAAATGGTCATATTTGTCATGACCTAACTAACCTGCACAATATTTTAAAAAAAATTGAAGCAAGTCCTGTGCAAATGCCCTTTTTTTGCTTCAAAGGAAGTGGAAACAACTCTGAATAGTAGCAGGATTTGACTTTCGGTTGAATGCAAGTGATAACCTGTAAAATATGTTAAGTTTTAAAATTTAATATATTTAGAGCATATACGCCGGGCCGGTATAACAAGCTTTTAAATTTTAAAAATGAATCGATGTGAGGGTAATCTTTTCATTTAAACCATGAAGTGGGGCTTCGCCAGGGTTGCCGTTGGGTGGACATGAAAAGGCGCCAGAACGCACGCCAAAATTAGCCAAAGTAGCCATGTAATTTGACATCACCAAATTTCCAGCCAAATATAACTGAAGCGGTATTATCAACAGAGTCTTTACTATTGATGAATAAATAAAACCATTTTGAATAAGTAAAACCAAAAGTTTAAAAAAGAGCCACGACGCCAACTGGAAATTTTCGTCGCCAACGGGGTCCAGAAGTAGCCAATTTGTCGCAAAGTAGCCGCCAACGGCAACCCTGGGCTTCGCGGCAGTGCAAGTCCCCTGGATGCTTAATTTCACGGCTTAGCACCACTTCACTGCAGTGAAACCACCTTTACAGGGGGTTACATGCGACGTAATATGCACCTGGGTAGATGCTCTCACGGCTTAGCACTCCTCCACTGCAGTGAAACCACCTTTACAGGGGGTTACATGCGGACTAATACGTATTTACTCGCATAATAGGCGCACTTTTTTTTCCAGAAAATCCGGCTCCAAGTTTGGGGTGCACCTATTACGTGGGGTAAAATTTCCGAAAATTTTATTTCCGACTACAGCATAGACCACTGATAACGTAAATCACCGAAGTCACGAATATCCGCTCTACAGCCGAAACAACCTTCTTCATAGGCTACACTAGCACAAAAAGTGCTTGAGCATGCAGTCTCGCGTGTCCCAGAATCGAGGCACGCGATGCGGTGTGCTCACAAGCATTCAAATTTCCAAATATTACCATTGAAAGACCCGCCTTGCCAACAAAATGATTGCGAAAAAAACGTACGAAAAGAAAGCACCGTCGCGGAAATTCACTGATTACGTTTCATCACGACCGAAATGTTGTGCTCTGAACGGTACCGATCGTTCAATTTCACGGGCTCGCACTCCATATCGAAGACATCGAATCGCAGACCACCATTCGAGTGTTACAAGCACCACCCATATGCCCCCCTTTCCTTCAAGTAGAGCCACCGCAAAGAGTTACGTTGATTCCGTACGAAACCGCAACTTAGATTGCCCGCGAGCGCCACCGAAGAGCAACCAACGCTGATTAGGCCTAGCCTACGGTTCGGCATCTTGTCGCGGGAAGTTTGTACAAGACGACATGAAGATTGGGCTTCGAAAAGCACCGATTCAAGAGCAGCGCACGTGATACGATGTTAAGGTTTGCGGCCGGGAAATAAGCGGCGACAAAAGTCCGCGAGCTTGTGCAAGTCCGCGTAATGGCAGCAAAGGCGAAAGCTCACATCGGAAAGCCGAAAAGCTTTTAAATTTGCGGACGAGGTAGCAAATGCGCGATGACGCTTTTCACAACAGGAAACTCTAAGTGCACTTGATAAGGACGCGATCGCACGTTCCACGCGGAGCGCGCGCGGCCGGCAAGCAGCCGGAGCCACGCCGGTGCAAAGGTTACTCCGACGCCCAGACAACCACCCTTCTTCCTCACTCGGTGAGCCCGCGCAGTTGGTGCAGCGCTGCCGCGGTCTTTGTAAGAGGGTGTCGAATTGCAACCGTGCAAATACGGTACAGAACTACTGATCACGGCCAAGGTCGGGGTGCGCCTATTATGCGCGGAAATAAAAAAAATCTGATTTCTCACTACCAAACTGGGGGGTGCGCCTATTATGCGAGTGCGCCTATTATGCGAGTAAATACGGTATGCATCTATTCGTTCGTTTCGAATACTTCGAAATTTTCAATAATTTAAATTTGAATCGAAGCAAATTCGAATACTGCAATATGTTGTGTCAGTGCATACTAGCGCAACGCGTATGCGTGTCACAATAAACAGTCGACAAGCTGCGCTCTAGGTGACGAAAGGAAGAACCCCCCCTCTTTATTGTGCTGGTCGATAATATACACCCCGGGGGGACTTCACGTGGTAAAAGTAGCTTGGCGCACGCAGTTGTCGCCCAGCTACCTGTTCTGACGTCACACTCCGAACACGGGCAAGCGGTAACGGCACACAATATTCGTTCGAATATTCGAAGCATTCAAATATTCGCACAAGCCTAATATCTGGGGTTTTACGTCCCAAAACCATGATATGATTATGAGGGATGCCGTAGTGGAGGGCTCCGGAAATTTTGACCATCTGGTGTTCTTTAACGTGCACTGACATCGCACTGTACATGGGCCTCTACCATTTTGCCTCCATGGAAATATGACCGCTGCGGCCGGGATCGAACCCGCAACCTTCGGGTCGGCAGCCAAGCATCGTAACCGCTACATCCCCGCAGCGGAAAACCAACATGTTTTCCTAATGCTTTTTTATTTTTTATTTCAGTGTTTTAAATGGTACCATATAGTACTTTGGAGCCCCATAGAACTTGGTTAACTTCATTTTGCATTTGTTGCCTTTAGGGAAGTGAAGGATTCAACTTACTTGACAGAAAAGGTGACCACCAAGGCTGCTAAGGAAATGTATGAGCATGCCCTCAAGATTGAAAGCGAGTATAAGCATCTCATCAATGGTAAGCATTTTTCTTTCATTTGTTTCAGCCATCTCAGATTCACTTGTTCCTTGCCTGTACTTAAATATAGAAAAGGGATTTCTCTTCTGTTAGTAAACTATTTTTCCACCTTTAATTAACTGGTAAATTAACTTTCACCTCAGGGAGGCACTTGGGAAATCGTAAAGCACTAAAAAAAAAGAAAAAAATACAGGTGGCAATGCCACCTTGAAATTATTGGTGTCACACGGACATTCAGGTGTTGTGGTTGTGTCAGAAAATTCAAAAATGAAACTTTGACTTGCATTTTCTCTTCTAATAGGTAAACCTATTATTCTACACATTCAGGTGTTGTGGTTATGTCATAAAATTCAAAAATGAAACTTTGACTTGCATTTTCTCTTCTAATAGGTAAACTATTATTCTGAAATTAAATGACAGTAGAGTTCTCAAAAATAATTTACCAGTCTAAAGTGATTTAGTGTTTTATTTAGGGGTCCCTTTAAGCTCTTAACCTTCAACATATAGTAGAATCTCGATGACATGAACTCCTTGGTAGTATGTGAATTCTTCCCATCATCCTGAATTCATATGATCCAAAGCAAGCCAAATATTACATGAATATAAACAAATAGAAAAAGCTAACCATTGTCATGTGCTAACGTATGTACCACGCTGCATAGCTGCAGGGTGTTTGTGTACGGATATGCCTTAACCTCTTTCACAACTACATGCATTAATGCAATCGTGAGCTGTAACAATGCACTCATTACTCTTAGAAAAGTGAACGACTTGAAAAAAGTCACAGTTTCGCCGCAAGGGCGAAGCAATGAATGCGATAGCAACAAATTGGCATTTCACGGGAAGAACGGCAAGCAGATCGAAACTTGGAGCGCACTGCTCAAGCGCAAAGCACGCACGAAACATACGCACAGGTATACACAGGACGAGCACGAACTAACAAGTGTCACAGTTGTTTTTCCACTGTGTTCGAACAGCACGCTTCTTTCAGAAACGGGGCCTCTGCAGCGAGCGAAGTACGCTTCGTGCTCTCTGTAACCTAAACGCAGTCTTTCCGACAAAAGCACACGACATAAAACTGCCCCCCCCCCCCCCCGCCTCAAGGTAAGCGTGCGCACCCGGGCAAAAGTGACTACGCCCTGCAGGCCAAAGTACAAGGGGAGCCAACGCATCGCAACGAGTGGGGCGCCGAGCGCACACTTTGCGCCATCTCACTTTCTTCGTGGCTTTTGTATGTATATACACTCAAACCTCATTATAACAAAGTTGCATCTTACATGAAAATAAGTTCGTTATATCCGAAAATTCGTTATAAAGGTTTATTTCTAACACTATATCTACTGGAAGACTACTCTTCATTGACTTCGTTATAACCGATATTTCGTTATATCCGGGTTCGTTATATCGAGGTTTCAGTGTATACATATACGGAGCATGACGGCGAAAAGCAGCCGAGAGTGTCCATATAATTGCTATCGCAATAAAAAGTTGGTCTGCAGCATAGTTTGCCTTGAGCCACATTGGCCCCTGGACTGGTGAGCAAGGCTTTAGGTCTGCAGTGCAGGTGCACTTTTATGCACACAGAAATTTATGCTTTGGCATGAGTTGTTGCCAGAAATCATGACAAAGCTTTGCCAAACAAATACTGCTCTATTAGGGCACCCATATACAAATTTAGCGCCCCAAAATAGTGCAACTGTCCCGTGTATCCTATGGTAGCATACAGCCTAGAGCCCTAGCACTCCATTTGTTTTACTGGTGGGTGGTGGCAGTGATGCACTGATTGATTAGCCCATTGATGAGTTCATGAAAGCAGCTTTGGAATTGGGGACGCGCACGTTGGTGAGCACAACCCATCAACGAGTTGCATGACTCCATGCGTGTAGAGAGCGCAATGAAAGGCCCTTGATGGTGCCCGGCTTTTTTCCTCTTTACGCTTACTTTTGGCTTGTAATGGCAATGGGAAAACGCCATGCTTGCTACAGCTGAGCCAGGAGAGGCTGGAGGTTAAAGGGAGTAGGGGGGTGGTTAGAAGGGCCAGCAGATGCAGTGGCTACTATCCCCTTCAGAGATCAGCTGCGCCAGCCCACTTGTGTGCACCAGTTTTCCGTGCATTTGTGTCACCCATGGTGAATTCCAAAGCTGTTCATGTTAGCCCAAATAACCATGTATCCGATATGACGGCCTGTCCAGAACATTTTTAAAACTCGTATTGCGAAATTCGAATCAACCATGACTGTATTAACGAGATTATAGTACACTCAAACCTCGATATAACGAACCAGGATATAACGAAATATCGGTTATAACGAAGGAAATGAAGAATAGTCTTGCAATAGATATAGTGTTAGGAATATACCTTTACAACGAATTTTCGGATATAACGAACTTAATTTTGTGTAAGATGCAACTTCGTTATAATGAGGTTTGAGTGTACTAACAAACTTAAATAAAATACTGATCACTACTCTGAACATTCTTGCACATGTTCAAAAGCCATACTTAGTTGATTTGAATGCACACTTTATTTTTTAGAAAGTCATATTACTGAAATAGATCTGTAATTATAATCAAGTATAGAAATAACATGTTTAGAATTGCACCTGCCCTGTATAGAGCATTTCCTGCATATGAGAAGACATCATGCAGAAAATGTGTTGCGTGTGGCAGTACTTGTGAAAGTCTAGTGACCAGTACGAATGTACAAAGACTGAGAGCTGAGTGTTTTTCATAACAGTCAGTTGACAAACCGATTGGTCTGTAACATATATGCATTCGCAGCTGTTATTCCCGGGAGCAACCTGGCCTACATGTGCACCCAAGTCAAGATGTGTGTAGACGACGAGCAGAATAAGGCTCTCTGGGTTCCCTCTGGATCAATCTGACATTGGTTGGTGGCAGCTGTGGAGGCCACCCAAGCTGTGTTTTCCCTCCTCCTCTTCTCGGCAGCTCTGTGTTGGCAGCTCACTTGCCCCATGAACAAACTTGGAGATGCAGCAACTCTTACTTAATTTCACACGCCCTTTCCTACTCATGTACAGGGCACGTGTGTTCCTTTGGATGCCACCAACATTGCAATTAGCCCTTGGCTCATCTTGTTAGACCGGTTGTGAAACATTGTACACTTGTTTATGTTTGCAGAGGCAGCCACTTGTGTTGTGGTCGTTGTAGAGAGTGTTCATAGGCTAATATATGCATAAATAGTATATATATATATATACACACACAATATATATATATATATATATATATATAAATATATATTAAGGATGTACCTGTACAGGCATACACACTGGCATGCACCAGACAATTGCCATTTTCTCTCTATGTACTACATGCAGACGCACATACATATACATGCAAACATGAAGACACACACATACTGCAATTATTGCATTAACCTGTTTCGCTCAAAAATATCTTCTCACGGGAGAAAATTTTGGATGCACTCTTACCTCTCTGGAAATGACCCAGGAGACTTTCCTTATGGCTCAAACAATTTTGATTTCTCACAACAGACAAGAAAAATACACTGACTGAGGTTGCATTTCTTTCTGGATCCTCTTTGTACAAACTGGTCTCTTTGGAAATAAAAGATAGTTTTACCACTTCCTTGGAAACTGTAACATTACAGTGTGCTACTTGTATTATGTTTTCTTTGTGCTTTACAGCCTGATTTCTGGGAAAGCTGTGACTCAGTGGAATGGGAAGGTCTAAGAATTGAGTTTTAGAAAGTGACTTGTTAAACTGAAAATACTTGTTGCAGTTAGTCCTATCTTGTGCCAACTGCACCAAATGGGACTTACTGTGCCAGCCTGATGAAAGTGACATAAGAAAGGGAAATTGACAACCAACTGTTTGTAGTACGAAGCCACAAGGAAATCCAAATGGTTTTCTCAGAAAGAAAGCTTCTTAGTTGCTGAAAAATTCGTCCTGGTCCGGACTCGTATATATTCCAAGGTCCCTTCTGCCACCTTGGAGGATCCCGCAGAACTGATTTCCAAAATTGGCCTAAATTGCGCCAAACTGCGCCAAATATTTGACAGCATCTCTCACTGGCAGTTGCATTGTCAGCGCCTCAAAACATGTGGAGCCTGATCTTGGGGCCAGTGTATAGTCACAACCACTGCAGGATAACCACTGGTCATTAAGGGTAACTGACTGGATTCAAAGAGAAGGCAAACGCGTGAGGGGGAGACCGAAAATTAGGTGGGCAGATAAGATTAAGTTTGCAGGTATAACATGGCAGCAGAAAGCACAGGACCAGGTTGATTGGTGGTACATGGGAGAAGCCTTTGCCCTGCATTGGGTGTAGTCAGGCTGATGATGATAGTCACAACCATGGACTAAGTATTATTCAGGAGGCTAAACAGTACTTGCTCATGCGTCCCCATTACGACGCCATGCACAGTGCTGGCACAGCTCTTGTTGCGCAAGTCGGCTTGACCACAAAACACTCTGTCCGCAGAGGTTCGTGTCTTCAATGCCAATTGGTGTCATTAAGTGGTGGCTATTCATCGGCTGATATCTGCTGTGGCTTAACTATTGCATGGAGTAAGTTGCGCTATTTCTGTGTTCTGCCTAAGGTTAATTATCCACTTTCGAAGAAACAAAGCTGGGCGAAAAATTCCAATGAGAAAGTTGTAGATTGGTTTCCATAATGTACAATTAGACTATTTCTAATTTTGAACCAATCAAGTGCTAGTGTTCTTCTACTTGATACACATGCCCATGAAAGACAAAAATATAGCACATGACATGCCCACTTGCGTGCCGTCATTGCAGTGCTCCCTAATGTTCCGCTTACCAACAATGTGTTCCTTCGTGGTGGTTTATGACAGCAATAAGCAGACACAGTGGTTATCGCTTGTGCTGCCACAAGCAGCAGGTGCATCATCGCACAGCCACCGCCATCATCGCTTCCCTGTCGCCTTTTAATTGGCAGTGCGCCCGACCAGGTGCTATTACATGTGGAACATGAAGAGTACTGCAATCATGGTGCGCCCAGATGCAAAAGTGGGCATGTCACATGTTTTTGTATTTTGCGGGTCATCTGTAGTGAGAAAAACACTAATGCTTAAATAGATAGAAAGTTAAACACGATCTAATCGGTTGTTATGGAGACTGATCTACAACTTTCTCATCAAAATTTTTTGCCCAACTTTGTTGCTTCAGAAGTTGGTCAGTTATTAAACTTGCGTAATTAAGCAAAGAATCGCAACACAAAAAATAGTATGACTTACTCCATCCAATAGTCGGCAACATGCATTGGGTTACATTGTCATAGGTGTGTCCGCATATTTTTAACCTTTGGCTAGAGTTGTCTGGGGCACCCTGTACAGTGAATTGCAAGCCACACGCAGGCTTAAAAACTGATTTACATTATTATATTGAAAGAAGCTTGTCAGTGATGACTGTGCTGTACGATGAATAGCTTTGGACACTAAGCAGGCCTTCATTATCGTAAGACTGTTCACGTCGTCTGCTGCCATATTTTGCTCGCACTAGCCCTTCAGGACTTGGATGCAGCCTAAGGCTTGAGCACTTGTCAGTTTCTAAGCTGCTACAATTTCTCTGTTGCCGTCCTCCTCATCATCTTGGTTTGTGGCAGCGCACATGAAAAAAAAACAAGGATGACACAGAACAGCGCCTCCTCTATTTTTCAGTGCCTGGGCGAAGGAGCGGAGCGCAATGGGAACCGGCCGTCGGCGTTAGTGCGGCTTTTAGCCGCCAGGCGTCACCACTCGAGTAGACTCGCCGTCGCGTTTTCGCTCGCGGAAACGAATGCTGTGGCTGCATTGGGAGCTGCTATATGGTTCAGTTTTCGGTTATATTCGCGCTGTTTGAAGTATAATGAAACTTGTAAACGGGAATCGTGAAGCACTTGTCGTTCTGGGCAACCAGCCCATTTCAATGGCACGAGTCATTCGCGGCTATTCGATCGAGGCGATCGCGCGTCGTCTGCTAGGCCGTTACCCCAGAGCGCGTGCCAGGGATGAGAGGAAGATTGTTTTGTCACCATTACGTTCACTTGACTGAGGGTTGGTTTTCGACTGTCTGAATTTCTGAAAGCTTGGGCTCCTGCTTAGGCATGGGGCAGCCTGCTCAGCCTTGTGCACGCATTCATTGTGACACTGTACAGGATGATTGCCGGTTGTTTCGCCGGCAGCGCATGTGGTGTCCATAGGCTCCGATTCTTCAGCTTCGGAACCTAATGTCAGCACTGCACATGACAGCGATCGCGAGGCAGCGATCCTACGGGTACATTCACTCGTTGACTGTTCGGGCGCAGCACGGTCAGGTTTTATTGATACTTGTCATGCTTGGTTCAGTTGTTACCTTCGGCTGCAAACGTGAAGGGTAGTCTGCAAAGATTGACGCTAATGCATTCTTTTGAGCCGCGGCTTCTTATATTCTATGAAAACTTCGGATCGTAAATGACGGCTAAATATTGTGGTGTAGTTTGAAGATGTACTGGGAGACCAATTATCCCGCTTAATTACTTCAAGCAACCTCCGCCTAACTCCAGCGGCAGAGGGAATTTCATGGAACGACAGCCGAACAGTGTAGATGCCTCATCAAACGCGAAAATTGACCGTCGGCGGCGTCGAGTGTTGGCGGCGTCAACACAAGTGATGTAAGGGAGCATCATTACGTGATAACGTCATCACATGACGTGACAGATCATAAAATTTTGTGACATTGTGATTTCACATAACGTGACGTTGTCATATTACATCTTCGTTTGGTCAAAATGGGCCGATCACGGAGGCAGTACATAACCAGCTGAGGTGCAGAAATCTTGTACTGCGTCCGATGCTTGAGGCAGTGAGAAAACCACGTTAGGTATAGAAATATCTCGGAGGAAAGCAGGAGATGTTCAATACATAAGAGAGTTTCAGAATACCGTACGTAAAGCTTGCGGGCGTTGCGGACCATGCGTATCATGCATGCGCAGTGGCGCGAAACGCTAACGCAAAGCTTTGCGTGCGCTATTCCAAAACTCTAATGACTGGGAAGAAAAAAGCTGGCTTTCGCCTTGCAGTCGTCTTAGGTGAATGCATAAGGGACACTGTGAGTTATTTTTTTCTTTATAAATAAAGGGAAATAAGAAAAAGATAATCATGATTTCTTTCCTTTCGATTTGGAGAGTGGTACACAACAGCATGACATACTGAAGCATGCAAATGACGTGGTTGCAATAGCCTGAAATAGGAAATAAAACGCGAATACTATCAAACTCGAAAGCAAGTATCGAACCAACAGCACGGTCTTACAGACTGCCTGCGGAATACGTACAGTGGGCATGGAAAGAAACGCGAACATGCGGCATCGACATTCTTTGCTGTTTCGCATTTATTCTTGAGCGGTAGTATCCTGGATGATTGATAAAAAGATAGTGTCATCCCCGGTACAAACAATTAAAGGCCATCTAGCATCTTTTTATTGCCACCAGGATCAGAGCTTGATGAAAACAGCGCGCCGCTGTTTTCGCGTTGCTTTCCATTCCCCCCTGTACATATGAAATCTTGTGAGAAGCACGAATGAAATAAAACTCCGATGCAAACACGCATTCGCGAGCTTCGTAGTACGCGCGGCCGTTCAGCGCCAGCTTCCCGTAGTCTACTCGCGCAGCGCCGCCACGCGGCAGCGGCGAGCGGAGGCGGAGCGCGCGCTCGACGGCCCGAGGAGAGCGTTCGCCCAGGCACTGAAAAAATAGAGGAGGCGCTGCACAGAAACGTAAAAATAGACAAATGACGCAAATGTTATGCTTCTGTGTTATTTAGAAGTACTTGTTGCTGGGCTAGTTGGTTCATCATAATGAGGGAAACTTTCAGACGCCTAAAACACCGCAAGAAGAACGAAGCACAGGGAAAGAGCGTCACTCGCAACTGATTTATTCGCAGGAGAAACGCAGGAAACATATATGCCGCACCACACATGCGCAAACCGCACTGCATCACCTAGTCACTACACATCAAAAACACGAGGTCACTGGAAAGGCATATCTATTCAAGCAACGAAGAGCAAAATTGAAACTCAGACATGCGCAAAACCACTGATGTGTCACTTATACACAAGTCGCCTTTTTTCTTTATCCAAAACGCTTCCATAATTTCCCGGGCCAGAGCATCTGGGCTTTTGGCAAGAACAGAAACGCTTGAAAACGCTCTTTCCCTGTGCTTCGTTCTTCTTGCGGTGTTTTAGGCGTCTGAAAGTTTCCCTCATTATTCTGTGTTATTCTTGTTTTTGATGTGTTCTGCCATAAGTTATCATTACTAACCAACTAGCCCACCAGTATGTCTTAAAGGGACCCTGAAACGGTTTTGACGATTTTGTACAAACACATTGGGCCAGTAGACCAATTAAGTCCTAAGGCTCATTTACAGACTAATTTAAGCTCTCTGCTTACGCTGTGTAATTTATTACAACGCTATAAAGCTGCGAATCGCTGCAGATCACTGCGGCTCAGCCCAACGCGTTTTCAACCGCCCCTTGCGAGTACGACATGCAGTGTCCGCACGACGTCATTGGGGCTGCTGGCGACGTCATTGGGGCTGCGGTGTGCGCGCACGAAAAATTGGCTGGATAGGGTGGCGGCACCTGTCGGAGCAGATATCAACCACTCCGCGATGTCTCTGTTGCCAGACGGCGTGAGTGCTGCCGGGCGCACTGGGCTATGGTCTCCGAGATTGCACGCAACCTGTCGGTAGAGTGTACTACTGTCGGCGTGCAATCTCGGGTCATCACTGGGCGAAGCTCAAATCGTCGAGTGTGCTCACGTACGTGAGCTCTGCGATCGCCAGCGATGCCAGGGTGTCTCATGAGTTGAGGAGGCAAGGCAGGGGTGAGAAGGAGGGTATGATATAATTGTCCGTAGCCGCCTTGGTACACGGCGTGCCGCTAAATTTGTGGTGCCAATGGTTCGATGATGCTCTAGCCTAAACGCTGACAAAGCTTCAAATAACCGTTTCAGGGTCCCTTTAAGAATCTTTTTCATCTGCCTCTTGATCTGTTAGACTTGAGCAGCGGTGTATGTGTAACCTGAGCAATGTTTGACGTTGGAAGCTATTGTAGTTGGAATGTGCACTGTCAGAAGTTTGATGTAAAGGGGTTATGATATCAGGACCCAGTTGGTTTTAGAATTTTGTCAATTATATTCAATTGTATGCTTGAACAAATCAGTTGCATGCGAAGCTCAGTTAGTGGAAGAGATTGGAAGATCAGCATACTATTACAAATCGGTATGTTATATGTGAAGTTCTGTTGTAAGCAGGTCCATTGTAATGCGATTATACTGTAGTATTTTCTGCTCTAAAATTTAGTGGTGAGCAAGAAGAGTGGTAAGTTGGGCCAGTTGGTAATGATCCATTATGTAACTGCGCAAAAACGGACGGTAACACAAAAGAAGGCACAAACAGGGTTTGTGCCTTCTCGAGATTCTTTTGTGTTACCGTCCGTTTTTGCGCAGTTACATAATGGGTGAGCAAGAGTTTGTTTTGGAGGTTCCAGCTATAGTACTGCTTACAGATATGCATGAAAACAAACTGTCCAAAGGTTTATATAAAAACTGGCAAGAGCTTGCTTGGAAAGTCAAATTTAATATAGGATATTTTTTCTTTAATATGAAAAAAAAAACATTTTGGGGCAGAAGGGTAAAAAATGGTGGCTGTCGTTCACAGCTTGCAACTCAACATATGGATAGAAAGCAACGAATGTGCATTTAAAGGCGGCATGATCGAATTCAAGAGTTCAGCGAAAACTCGTCTGATTGGGAATGCTCACGGTCAAAGGAAAAGGAAGACAAGATGCTGACCAAATACAAAACTAAGTATTTCAAAGCAACAGACGTTTCAGCTCCCGCACAGGGGCCTTGTTCTCAATGAAGTAATGGCAGAAAAGGAGGCTTATTATGTACGGGCCTATTGTATTTGGTTGACGTCTTCCTTTACCTTTGATTACAGCATGATGAAGTAATAAGTGAATGGTTGGCAACAACAATGTCTTCATGACTATTTGCTGAAGAAAGTACTGACTGAACATGTTGAAGTGCATGCAGAATATATGGTCAGCCATTCAAGGCATCTTGTGTAACTTGACTGAAGCTTTGAACGGATCCTGGACCGCATTCTCATGCTTGGTGAAAAAACACATAGTAGTGAAAAGCAGATGCTGCTGTGAACAGCTCAGCCAAATCTTGCAGTCGTGTATGACAAGGAGAGTTCACGAGCGGAGCACAAAGCAGTGATGTGAAAAAACTGCGCCAAGAGGTGAAACCTGCTACATCTTGGCAAAATTTTCATTATTTGCGCCAAGACATCGTTTTTGCGTTCTTTCGGTGAGAAGCATGACAGCAGGCACTCGAAATCCATAGGTTACCACTGATTTCGAGGGGTCATCGCAGTATAAAGGAATGTGCCATGTAGTTGAAGTTGTTGCTGGGCACAAGGCTTCCAAAGAATTTCTGCTCGCCCATATTGCGAAACTTTCTTCGTTAGATTTGAACTCGCCCATACTGCGAAGCTTATTACTGTGTTAGTTTTCTATTACTACTAGGCCATACTGCGAGGTAACATAAAGTTCAATAAAATGTTTTCTAACTGCTGTGAATACAGCAAGAGAAATGTAATAATGACCCAGTTGTTCTTGCACGGCAGTCTTACTTGACTGACTTTATTGATAACAGTAATTCAGTACGTGTATGTAAAACCAGGCCGTTTATTTATTTTTTTTAGAGCTATTTGTTCTAGTTTACTTCTAAAACATTTCACGCAGGGTACCTAAGTTTTAAGACCATACACTGGGCACATTTTACCAACAGTACCACGGGCTATGCAGTGACTGTTACTTCGCCAAGAAGGCATGGTGTCCCGGTATTTCGGTATATCTCGGCTGGGCTTGTCGACCTCGGCAACTCTTCATGTCAACCAGCTTGTCAAATGTAAATACGTACTCCCCCATCAACGTAAATTTCGTCGAGCACACATTCAATAACTGGAAGAAACTACCAGTTACTAAACCCTGTTCCTTATTTAACCGCTCATTAGCCAGGACCCTAATGATTCTGTACATAAAGCATGACAGCAGACACTTCTCCACACAATACAGGACTAAAAGCACAAATGTAATCAGACATTTTTGGGGAAGTAAATAGAATGCATGAAAAATTATGACAGATTGTGCTTTCCAGTTTTGTAACTAACACATCAGGGAAAGCCAGCGTCATTTAAAAACACTTTTGACATGTGGTGCAACAGCTCCGGCTTTGAGACAAATTTTTGCGTCCGAAAATGTGCGGCAAGTAACTGCTCCAAACGCTGGTTATGCTGCTCCAAATTGAGATTTTAGCTGCTCCAGAAGCTGCGCCAAAATGGCTTTGGTCAATCACATCACTGACAAAGTCATCACTTTCTCAAGTGCCTTCTCAGAGGCCCGTATTCACACTCTTTGGATGAACAACCTGGATGTTGCATGAAACAACACAGACGTGAGAAGGCACATAAGGACACATAGCATTGTGTGGTGTCCGTATGTGTCCTTCTCGTGACCATATGTGGTTTTGCGCTGCATCAAAGGTGTTCAGCTGATTCACCAACAAGGCCGCATTGCAACCCTTGTCTCTTTGGAGGGCTTTGTCATACAGCAGATTTTTCGTCATACAACTGATTGCTGTTATAATGCAAAATAGTTACTGAGCATTCACGAGCGAGGTTGTTTTTCACATGCACAGAAATGACTATTCTATAAGGGCCTTCAAAAACTGGTATATCTGTATCCATCCAGCTGCAGAAATTGAAATCACCATCCATGAAATATTGAGTGTAGTGCAAAAACAAGCTAATCTAAATACATTGTTTTGCACTTATATTATTACTTGTTAGCAACTCAAATGCAATGTCTTTTTACACAGAATGCTAGACAACAGACAATGTTCTTTATTTTAATCGGAGAGATTTTCAAACAAATTTAAGCGGCCTTTTTGTGAAAACTATTTTCTAACTTTGGCGTTTTTGGTAAACAGCATACATTTAGCACAATATTGAAGTATGACGGCGAGCGTGAAAAGCGCGAAAATTGTTTTAAAAGGAAGCCCAAATATTAAAGTCGGTATGCACCAAGTTTTATTATGCTCAGTTTAACTTGTGTACAGCGATGAAATTCCTGAAATACAGGTATATTGGGCTGTTTACCATGTTGGTGATTTTGTTTATAGCGAAAGCTGTATATGGCTAGGCGAAACAAAAATCCATCTGTACTCATGTTGCTAGAAACTTCTCCATTGGCTACGCCGTCAGTGACGTCGTTCTCCACGTCGTACCCAAGCATGCGCGCCATGGCGGGTGGATGCTTGGAGGAGACGGCCATGGAGGAAGGAAGCTTCCTCCATGGAGACGGCGATGCGGGCAGAGCAGCGTCAACGTGGCAATGGCGCGAACGCGTTCCCCGGGGCCAACGCCCGCTTTCGGCGGGAGTTTCTTGAGCGGCACTTCGGCTGCGACGATCCCGTTCAGTGTGCGTCTGCCATGCACACACTGAGCCACACGGCTGTGTTCGACGACGCAGCCGTGAACTCGACTCGTCTCCTCGATGGCACGCATGAACTCTAATCACGTTAGCCCTTAATTAGGTTTAACGCGGCCGCCCGCCTGACGCACTTGGAAGGTCGGCATTAGGGTGCCTCGATGTGCGCGCGCCAGTCGGCATTCCCTGCATCGTTATGAAGCATCTGAACACGTTCATACACAAGTTCAGGCTTGTCAAGTTTGTTTAAGTGTCCTATTACTGTACATTTCGTCCACTTTCTTTCTCTTTAAGCTGGAAATATGTGCTGGCGGGTTCGGTGCGTCGATGTGGTTAACAGCGCCATGACGTCACGACGCCGTTTTTTTTTCCCGTGTAATTCAACGTGCTCCGCCGAGGTGGACAGTCCAATAGGTGGTGGTGGTAGTGGGTCAGCTCCCTTACAGTACCATGTGGAGACCCTAGTCAAGGACCCCGTTGGTCGTGGCCGCTGTCCTGGCACGCCGGACCATGTCTTGTTGTGCCGGAAGGTCCTGGCAGCCGAGCAGGGCCGCCTCCCAGTCGTCCCAGTCGTCCCAGTCCTTTCGGGTTGGGTTGGGGTTCGGGGGTAAAGAAGGATTGAGCTGGCATGCCCGTACCATGTGGTAGGTGTCAGCACCTCCGCTAGGGCCAAGTCTAGCCACCCTACCTCCGCACAGTACTGGCAGAGGCCGGAAAAGGAAGTCAAAATGCTGAAGCACTGCCGGGCACAGTAGCGTATTAGTGAATAGTCGGAGAATTCTCTCGTCCACTTTCCTGAATCCTTTGCAGGACGCAGGAAAGCGGCGGTGGGAACCCCGATAATGGGTAATTCAGGAGAGGAGCGTTCTCTTCTTGATCAAAGGTGGACCCATCGAGATCACGTGCTTCTGCGTGTTGATCAACACGTACGTGATCAACACGTGCGTGTTGATCACGTGCTTCTGCTTCATCATTGCCCCGCCTTCGTGTGTAGTGGTGAAGCACGTATTTTCGGTTGCGCGCAGCTCGGGGAGTTTTCCGTTCTCTCCATTTTGTTGGGATCGCTGTGCTTTTTATTGAATACTTCATTTGGTACATGTATGGCCATTTACGAGTTTCGTATGCGCAGTTCAAAAATTACAATAATTTCAATTCAGTGCCACAAGAAGTACTATGTCGATAGGTTAGCAGTTGTGCATTATAGCGCAACGTTCTAGCGGCGGTTCAGAAGCGTAGGTGCGCAAGATAAATACGTAATTCTTGTGACCACAATCTGGAAGTTTGGGCAAGGTTCATTCCAGCATTATACTGCATGTCCAGAACTAAAAAATGCAGTCGCTAAATAGGGCTGCTAGCTTGAACTGGTATTGCGCATTACGGAAAAAAGAAACGGCCGAGCAGACCGACACAAGAGGACAGAGCGCTAACTTCCAACTGAGATTTATTCGCAAATTGCATCAAATATGTAGACTTGCGCAAGTATACAAGGAACACCCGAACGTATCGCCAAGATTAGACAAAACCATCGCAGCGTCACAGACCATAGATTCATAGACGGTTCACCTGATTAAAAGGAAGGACACTTCATGTTCACATAAAGCCAACGAAGGGGCGCTGGTACATATGATGCCAGCTCTTGCTATACAATGCGCTTCAATTATATCTCGAGTGATTTGTGACGGGCAGGCCCGTAGTCGGGGGGAAAACGGGGGCTAGCCCCCCCCCCCCCCGATTTTCGGATGGAGGGGTGTGTTTTACCCAGAATAAATAATGAAAATAGGTGGTTTTCAAGGTTATCAACAGGTGGGCCTCCCCCGAAAAAAGTTTCTGGCTACGGGTTTCTTGGCCCGTTGCCAGCCAGTTGACGCGCGTGACTGTGCAAGTTGTAGCGAGCGCGGGCGAAGAAACTACCGCAATCTTATCGGCCTACTGCTGCAACGCAGCCGGCGGGTCGTGGTCGCAGCTGATATTGTTCGCTCAAACCACGGCTGAAAGCAGCATGAGGTCATGAAAGCAGCATAGCCCCGAGCATAAGATGCGAAGCATCTTATGCTCGGGGCTATGTCCGTCCCGCGTCCGGTCACTTTCATGAAGTAGTGAAGCACCCATTATGCAAACCAGAACACTAGTAATATGAAGGCCGTCAACGACTACTACAGTCATCAGATTCATGGCCGAGAGCACAGAGAGGCTTCTTAGCAATGGCTAGGCAGGTGGTGTCTGTCGCCCAGGTTGACCCCATTCCTTGATCTTGCTTGCATGTGTTTGGAGGGGGCTTAGTCCTTCCCGCGTCCCACACCACCACAGCGCATGCGCGTCCCCTCCCCCCTCTCTCTCCTACGCTCACCCCCCTCTCTCTACTCTAGGAATCTACTCTACGGAGCGGCGCCCGCGTCCCACATCCCCACAGAGCATGCGCGTCCTCTCCCCCCTCTCTCCTCTAGGAATCCTCTACTCTACGGAGCGGCTCCGGCGTCCCACATCCCCAGAGCGCATGCGCGTCCTCTCCCCCCTCTCTCCTCTAGGAAACATCTACTTTACGGAGCGGCCCCCCGCGTCCCACACCCCCCCACAGCGTATGCGCATCCCCTCCTCCCCTACGCTCACCCCCTTTCTCTACTCTAGGAATCATCCGCTCTACGGAGCGGCGCCCGCGTCCTCTCCCCCTCTCTCGTCTAGGAATCCTCTACTCCACGGAGCGGCTCCCGCGTCCCATACCCCACAGCGGATGCACGTCCCCCCCCGTCCTCTCCTCTAGGAATCCTCTACGGAGCGGCGCGCACGACAGGTGATGTGACAGCTGCATACTCCGCTGGGGGCGCTCCGCGGGATGAAAATGACGGAGCGCGCTCGCCTCATTCTCTCTCCTGTGCAGCGCCCGGACCGCTGCCGTGAAATGAGAGCGGCGACGTTCCTCCCGCTCAAGCTAATTATCTCCCCGCTGCTTCGCATCCACACATGGTTCCCTTTAGCGGGAGATGGGGAATTTTTATTTTTTTTTTTGTATTTCGCGGGCTTTCTTTGCAGCATGGAAAAAAATGGTACGCGTAAGACTTTCTTTATCGCAAATAATGCAATGGGGGGTTTCTGAAGACGCTCTCGAACTTTGCAAATCTCATTTCTTGCCTAAAGTCAATATCTAGCAATTTAGTTAATTAATCCTAATTAACAAATTAGTTTATTACGAAACAAAAAAATTGACTGTAGTGCGCAACATGGCTGTAACTATTTTCCCACCTTTGATGCCTTAGTTGATGAATCCAAAAGAGAACAGCTGTGGAAGATGTTTAAAGAAAAGCTCTTTGAGTTGCATGATGCTTTTATCCCTACTCATGTTATTTCATCTAGATCAAAAGACAAACCTTGGTTTAATTATCAGATGCGCACATTACTGCGAAAAATCAGGAGAGTTTATTAAGGCAATCTCGGGATGCTTGGTTGGAGCTGAGACGTTTACAAAGCAGCTTTCAACGTTTAGCTGAAAAGGCTAAGCATACTTATTTTGTAAATCTTGGTGAAAGGCTTGTCGGGGACCCCAGAGAATTCTGGAAATTTGTCAGGTCTAACGGTAAAGACAATAATTCCATTCCTCCCTTAAAGATCTCTCAAACCATAGTTGATGATGATAAAGATAAAGTCAAACTATTTAGTAATTTTTTCTCATCAGTGTTCTAGCCAAAACTCTCTCGAATCGTTAATGTGACCTGTCAGACTGACATTAATCTAATGCCTGAGGTTGTATTCGGTGTAGAGGGGTTGCGTATGTTGTTACAGAAAATGAAGCCGTCCACTGCATGCGGTCCGGATGATGTTCCGGCAGCTATCCTTTAAACATTGTCTGGGATATTGTTTATATCAAAAATGTTTATCTGAAGCTTCATTACCGCATCATTGGAAGCTGGCACGTGTTGTACCCATTCACAAAGGTGGATCGAGAAATGCCGTTGAGAGCTACAGGCCGGTGTCCTTGACGAGTATAACATGTAAACTAATGGAGCACGTAATTTATACTTCGATCATGTCACATTTAGTTAAAAACAACCTTCTAAGCTCTAGTCAGCATGGTTTTCGACAAGGTTTTTCATGCTCTACCCAACTAGTTGAATTTTTTCACGGTCTGGCTTCAGCGATAGATAAGACGCAAATAATAGACTGCATATTCCTCGATTTCAGAAAAGCATTTGATGTAGTTGCGCACGATCTTCTTATTTCAAAATTACGATCCTACAATTTGGATGATAGTGTTGTCGCATAGGTTGCCGAATATCTTCGTGCAAGGCGGCAGTCTGTGGTGCTCAACGGTTTCTCTTCTGCATATGCTCCAGTAACTTCAGGTGTTCCGCAGGAATCAGTTCTGGGTCCCCTTTTGTTTTTGCTTTTTATTAACGATATTGCAAATGACGTCAAATCTTCATTTATAATGTTCGCGGATGACTGTGTTATTTATAGAGTTAGAGATAAAGAAAATTGTAAGCAATATTCAACTAATTTCACTCGCCTGCCTCAAATATTGTATTTTTTAACCCTTTGCTAAAGATAGCCGGGACACCCGGTATATATATATATATATATATATATATATATATATATATATATATATATATATATATATATATATATATATATGTATATATATATATATAGGAGGTTGCAAGTGACGTCATCTGCTTGGGTCGCTTGCGGCGTCCGCCGCCATCTCGGTGGTCCGTGGTGGCGGCGCCGTGGCGCAGATGTTCTCTGGTGGCGCGCTTCATCGGTTTCGTCGAAACGGCGAGCGGCGACGAGAGGCTGTGTGCGTGACAGTGTGCATGACGCGGGTAGAATGCGGTTGAGCCTACGCGGAAACCACTAAGATGGACGCGCTGCCGTTCCGACGTTGGCGCCATCTCGGGGGCCCCGCCCCCGTGAAACCCCTCCTATATATATATATATATATATATATATATATATATATATATATATATATATATATATATATATATATATATATAATTCACAGCGCAGTTCTCTGCCCCTTACGGCATTATTTTAGTCCTTTGTCTCTACTTTTCTGCCACAAAACTCTAACCGTCTCTTTCTTATTTCTATCGCGTACGTGTTCAGCTTTCCATTGTTGTCCCTAAAACCCAAGGCTTCATGTAGGCTCGTGCACTGAAACGCAGCCGCAATGTGGCGCTGCGATGCGCCGGGCCGGGCGCCATTTTTGAGGTCACGCAGCAGACAACCCATGCTTGCCACTGTGTTTGCTGCGTTTATGTGGTGGGTGTTGTGTGGTGTTCCCTGGCATTCCGTGTACACGTGTGTTGCATTTACAATACTGCGACGTTGGAAGTTTCCTCTACTACTGCGTGCCGCATGTACTTGTAAAAGTGCACTACACATTGTTGCTCGTCGAGTTGCATCAAATCAACTTTGGTCAACTGCGCGGTTTACGATTGTCCCAACCGCACGAGAAACAAGCTCAACGACGAGAACTTTCAACGGGTAGGCTTCTGTGTCGTGTCGGAAGTCAAACTAGGACAGTGTGCGAAGACAACGGAGTTGTTGTTAAAGGCCAACTCCGGCGATTTTTTGACCATGTCAGGGTAATGGTGCTTTTATGTTCCTGAAACACTCTTGTCACGCGTCCGATAGCTGAAATGCTCAGCAAATTCGAAAATAATTTTTAATAAGCAAAAACGCGCAATACCGCAACCGAAACCCAACCGAGTGTACTGTCTACGTATGACGTAGTAGTTTGCTACGAACCGGAAGTCGTACAAGGCATGCTGGTCCCGCCGGCGCGGAATATCACTTGCTCCTCCGCAAAGAACAGTAAATCGCGCGCCAAATCAGCGAAGCGCCGATCAAACACCGTCGCCTTGTGGCCAGCACAATATACGCTGTAGCGGCCAAAGTTAGCGAAACCATCGGCTGCGTCACTTCCGTCGACCGGCAAACCTACACGTCACACACGCAATGTTGCCAATAATTGTGGGAAGCCGGGTGGGCGTTTGCAGACAATCTTTAAAATTCATTTTCAAACAATCAGCGCATCTCTCAGGCTTGAAATTTGGCATAAATGACGGAAATGTGCAAAGGAACGAACCCAGCGAATTTCATTGAGATCCATTGACCTCGAAAAATTGCCGGAGTTGGCCTTTAAGGCGCAGATCTCTATAACAGTAGAATTCGTCGCGAAGACCTGGACGAATCGGCGTCGCATTACGGAGTTTGCGGGGCGCACTGCTCCAACGTGTCCGCACGCCTCATCCAGGTCAACTATGAACGTATAGTGCGCGCGCGCAACTCCTCCGCCAGCTTTAATCAGTAGCCACGGCAGCAGCGGCTTTTTCTTGAATTCCTGTGAGTGGCGGACCTGCACAGCGACGTAAGATAAGTCGGTGTTTAGCTTACGTGACTAAATACTACGAGCACGACCCCAGGCACGAAAAACGCGAGGAACATGTTGGTAACTTGGCTACCGATCTAGTGAGCAGCGGCAAGAAAATGCGATGGACTGGGCGCCACATCGGATATTGATTACTTGCTCTGTCGCTAACTTTAGCTAGAAAAAGCCGCCAAGTCGCTGACATGCGGTAAATTATGTACAGCCTACCTTTGCAACGACGACAACGAACTTCACCCTTGGTTTCTCCACGAGGTCGCTGGTGACGTAATTATGAGCCTGCAAGGATTTTTAGCTCTTTAATTGCTCCCGCGTCACAAGTTTGTCCCGCGAACCAGACAGCCGTAGATGTTCGCACGGTGTAGAGGCACCGTGCATACGTTAGGAGCCGCCACAGTCGCGCGCTGCCTCCAGCGCTAAAGCGGCCACGGCAGCAAACTTGACGGGATACGGGAGCAGACGACGCAAGCGGCGGCAATAAGCCACTGCGCCGTGCTTTGGCGCTTCGCTTGAGGCCTTCCCGTTTGCTTTCAAAAGACGTAGCAGCCGTCAGAGAGTCGTAGTGTTAGCGCATGTGCTTCTTTTCGCCAAACCTCGTGCACCGCCAGGTGAACGCGGCAGCATAAAATGCATGAGCTGGGTGAAGACGACAACGAGGCCGTTGAGCGAAATTGCGCGCGCGGGCCGCTTCGCCCATCAAACGATCACAGCTTATCACCCTCGGGCTAATGCGGCAGCAAATTCGGCGGCAGCTTGAAACAGACGACACCAACGACTGCACTGTCACGGCCGCTGAATGAAAAAGCGTTTTCCATCGAGCGGCCGTGGCACTGCATTCACTGCGCCGATTTCAACCAGTGCAGCCGAGCTTGTCGTCACGGCGCGTGTTTTGCTGGCTATGGCACTGCAAAGTGCGCCAATTATTATTACATTTGGGTTCAGAGAGCTACGTGCTTATAGATAGTTTCTTCCGAGGAGCTAATCTGAAGGGCAGAGGGCTTCTCGAAGTGGGGCATGTTCACGGCGTCGTGTATGAGGTGTTGCTCGGCGGATTGTCAATCACGGGCAAGTGCACACCGCAGACGCGAATAAACGCACCGGGAAGATCCGCGAAAATCGAGGTATTTAAGTTTAGAATATAGCTTTTTAAAGTTATAGTTCGTGTAATGTTTTTAGATCGGTGAAAGCAGGGGCATCCGTGTGGCCAACTGTGACTTCCGTGCCGGAGTCGCAGGAAAGTTTAAACGTGCCGCGACAGTTGCGCATTGTACGTGAATGAATCAAATGCCTTATGCTATGCTATTATTATCCACCACTCGCGGCTGGCTGATCGCGTTGATAACGCGGACGGACCGTCGCTCTGACCACTGGCCAAGCACGAAAAGCATTGGCATTGGAAAAGGCGATTGCACCCCAGCCCAGTGCGAGCGGGTGAGAGCATCCCTTCAAGTGTTCGCTTGTTGCCGCTAGAGGCGCCTTCATCTGCGGCGGAGTTAGTCTGCACGGAGCCTATACACTATAGGATAAGACGTCGTTCATGAAGTAGTCGTCGGATAGCGCCAAGGGGTCATCGCCACTGCACTTTGCGACTTTGATGATGTACAGTACTCACGGATTGAAATAGGGCACTGAGAGCGCGTGGCCGCCGGCAGATGCAGCGCCGGTCGTGGGTGCTCATAGAACCAAGGTGTTGCATTGTGGTATATAGAGCGAGAGGGAGAACATTTACGCTGCAGATGTGCGCCTTCCGGTCACCAACGAGCTGGCCTGCAGTTCACCACACTGCCAGCGTGGCGTTGCAAGGCTTGCGTGTTTTCGTATGCCGACCGAAATGGCTCGCCGCTGCCCATCTCCTAAATTTCAGCGCGAGCAAGGAACGCTTCGTTACACGTGCTTTGGGGATGCGGCACGCATGATGTCTAAATAAGACTCAAGGTTCAGATTGCGCCTCACAGCGTACATGTACAGGGGGTCAAAAGTTCCCAGGCCACGCTTCCATAGGAATACATGGGGTATACATGTAGTGGCCTGGGAACTTTTGACCAGCCTTGTACGTAAGCAGTGCATTCTGCCAACATTTAAGTGCAGCGCCCGCTAACGTCGCGGTTATTACTCGCAGTGGTATACCTTTAGGGATCATATAGAGTAACTCTAGGTGATACTTTTACATTGCGGCATCTGTCGACAAGCCCGTAAGCTCGATCCGCCATTTATTGTTTGGCGCGAAAACGAAACCAGCCGCATACTGCAGCCTCTCAGGTGCTAGCAGCTGTTTTTTCTTTCTTTTTTTTTCCTTCTTTCTTTCTTTATTATTTATTTATTTTTTTTATTATTATTTTTTTTTTGTCTTCGTTCAGCGATGACTTCCCAATGCTTCGTGCGCTGTTCACGCATTGAGGGAGTCGTGAGGTGAAACAATTTTAATCGAATATATTGGTTACCTGAACGTAGAAGAAAAAAAGTACCGACGTGGACTTGTATTGTCAACAAAATCGGCACTGCGCTTTGGTTCGGAAATGACCGGCGCGCGCAAAAGCGCTCTTTAACCTCAATGCTGATTTCCCCGTGAAGTTTAGTTGCTCGCCTGCAATATAAGCTATACAGTTGCCGAAAAAAATTTCGATATACGCATTTTTCAACACAAGGCATTCGCACACGCGCGATAGAGCACGATTGATCAACATTTGCTTGTCTGTTGCAGATCGACGAAAGGGATGATTTACGTATATAAGCGCATTTCAGTGTGACAGACGCTGCTGCTTGCGTCAGCGCAAAATCTCCTGTGCCGCCGCACGAGACTCGATCGGCGCAAAGGCCCCAGCAGGCATCTCTACGCAACCTTCTCAAGGCAGTGTGTGCCGATCGAAGTTCTTAGTCCGCATGCCGCGTCTGCCCCTCGCTTTACACCCCCTTATCTCTCCCCTTTTGTTTTGCTTTGCTCAGTCAGCGTGCGCTGAACACGTTAGCTAGGTAGCCCATTCAGTGGATGGAGCTGTTCTGTAGATTATCGCACTCATCCTTCCCGTTATCACGGGCCCTCTGTTCGCAATAGCGCACGGTAATGCAACGCCGCCGTGAGATGTGAAACACAGAGCGCAATATTGTAGAAAGATACATCAAGTAACGCACGAATAGCGTTCCAGAAAACCAGAACTACAATACTAATCCGCGCGATAAGGACACGTCCACGACGCTTTACAAACAACCAGTGTGTATGGGCCTAGTGCGCTGCACTTTTGACTGAACAAGTGGCGCCGCTCCGCGGCACGGCGTGCTACTAATCAGTCGCTACTGTGAGCGGGTGCGTACGGGCGGAACAATAGTGGTTCGAAGGGACAAAGCTAATTCGCGGACAAACAGGAGTTTTGCGTGTATGGCTGTCATGGCACCTGTAGGAATGCTGCAGGTAAGCTGCCAAAAAATAAAATTGTATGGATTTGCTTGGAAGGCTCACGAGAATGAGCAATGAGAGCGTTGGATAAGGGCGGTGCGACGTGCGAAATAAAACAGACGCTCGTCATTTTTAGCATTTTTCTTGCTATTATTGCGCATTCTTGCTCGTCGTGGTCATAGACATTGCTTGTTTTAGCCTAAATGGAGGCCTTCGACAGCTTGTGAAGCATCTAACCCACGTATGCAGTGCCCACTTCTTGGGCAACGAGAGAAGCTCGATAGCCCGGCACTCTGCCTATGTGTTCCGACATTTTTGCCTGCGTACTATAGGAAATGCGATGGCGCGACCCTGCGACGAAGCGTTAAAAATCATCTTATCTAGAAGGGAACACGCCGATGGCGAGAGCCAGGCGCATGATAGGTCTGTGCAGGATGCGTGCTCGCACTTGTTAACAAATATAGCGAAGGCGGCGGCCTGCTTGCACCATCCTCGGCGAACCAGCCTTGCATGTGCAGCTGGCTCCCGCAATGTATAAATGGTTCTATAGACAACTGGGAAAATGTGTAGAAAACGGAACGACGGCATTAACGAAGGAAGGAAGGAAGGAAGAGGAAAAGGAAGGAAAGGCAGGAAGGTCAACCAGACCCGCGTCCGGTTTGTGAAAAGCGAGAGGAACGGAATGAACGAACCTTTTTCTTACTTAGCCCGAACACCAACTACCAACAAACGCCTGTTGAATAGGAGAACGGATGCAAAACTCAAAGGGAACTTGTAGCGTAACAGATGAAAGGAATGCTTTTAATTAAACGTAAATAATGCAAGGTCTTGATTAAGCTTTGATAGCCAAGCTGAATGCCGATCGCAGTGGACGCTCTTTATCTGAGCGAAACACTTGCCAACGACGTCGGAAGGCCTCTTTGCAGACAGTTTCCGTCATAGCGCCGTAAACATGGTTGCTGGCGTAAAGATCATTGCCGTGAAGAAGACTGCTTTCATTTTAAATATCTTTCTACATGTTCAGTCGTTCAGAATCCACGCATTAACGCGCACTGCTCGTTCCGAAATGTCGATGTTCTGCTCTCACAGAGCGGAGTTGGCAGCGGCGCCCGCGCCCGCAACATGTCACGACGGGTTCACGCGCGCGGCCGCTACTGGCGGCGCTGATCGTCCAAGCGCCTGCAGCGCCACCATACCAGCTGTCGAGGCCTATAGTAAAAGAGCATTACGTACGCAGGCCGCTGTCTTTTTGTATACAGTAGAAAACGCGCGATCAGTCTGTCTGTTTTGCGGTGCACCGCTCACACAGATGTCCATGCCTTGCTTCTTTTGAAAAAAAAAAACTATAAAACACGCCATTTCTGAGGGTGTAGAGATGCCTGTTGCTAGATAAATGACCCATGGAATGTAGCACAGCGTTGCACAGGTCGCGCAGAAACAACGTGGTTTCTATCTGGACGAGCCGCGAAGGGCGGGCTAGTTGGCACATATCTCAAAAGTGGAAAAAACAACGCGAACACAGGACGAAGGAAGGTGTCATTTTGTTTCGTCCTGTGTTCGCGCTGTTTTTTTTACAACTTTTGAGTGGTTTCGATATCTGGCGCGCGTTTATGCTCGTTTTTTAAATGGAAGCATTTCTTAGCGAACTTCGGCGACTTTGAGCGTATCTATCTATCTATCTATCTATCTATCTATCTATCTATCTATCTATCTATCTATCTATCTATCTATCTATCTATCTATCTATCTATCTATCTATCTATCTATCTATCTATCTATCTATCTATCTATCTATCTATCTATCTATCTATCTATCTATCTATCTATCTATCTATCTATCTATCTATCTATCTATCTATCTATCTATCTATCTATCTATCTATCTATCTATCTATCTATCTATCTATCTATCTATCTATCTATCTATCTATCTATCTATCTATCTATCTATCTATCTATCTATCTATCTATCTATCTATCTATCTATCTATCTATCTATCTATCTATCTATCTATCTATCTATCTATCTATCTATCTATCTATCTATCTATCTATCTATCTATCTATCTATCTATCTATCTATCTATCTATCTATCTATCTATCTATCTATCTATCTATCTATCTATCTATCTATCTATCTATCTATCTATCTATCTATCTATCTATCTATCTATCTATCTATCTATCTATCTATCTATCTATCTATCTATCTATCTATCTATCTATCTATCTATCTATCTATCTATCTATCTATCTATCTATCTATCTATCTATCTATCTATCTATCTATCTATCTATCTATCTATCTATCTATCTATCTATCTATCTATCTATCTATCTATCTAGCCGCCTACGAATTTGTGCTCTCCAGACCGCATCGTTGATGGGATTCGTGGTGCTCCTGCGGCCGTTTCCTTAACTTGACATATCCAAAAATTCGTACTCATGGTGCGCTGACGGCCGTTTCGCTAGCTTGATATACACCAAATTTGGTATTGCGTGACGTGCTGTATGACGAACATAAATGGCAGGTGGTAATATGGAAATCATGACATGTCATGTGCAACATGATTTGCATGCCATGCTCATGGCACGCTCGCGGCCGTTTCGCTAGCTTGATATACACCATATTTGGTATTGAGTAACGTAACTCTATCACGAAGATAAGTGAGAAGTGGTAATATGGAAATCATGATATGGAAATCATGACATGTCATGTGCATGACTTGCATGTCACGCTCATGGCACGCTCGCGGCCGTTTCGCTAGCTTGATATACACGAAAGTTGGTATTGCGTGACGTGACTGTATGACGAACATAAGTGGCAGGTGGTAAAATGGAAATCATGACATGCATGCATGAATGTACAACGCCATTTACATGCCACGTTCATGGTGCGCTTGCGTCCAGTTCGCTAGCTTGATATACAACAAAATTGGTATTGCGCGACGTCACTGTATGACGAACATAAATGACAGGCCCTAATGTGTAAATCATTACATGCAACCTATGTACAGCATGATTTGCTCCTTGCTGGCTGCTTCGCATTATATCGATTCCCACAATGCGTGGGATCTGCCAGCTTTTATAATCATAGTGGGATATGAAATAGAAATGTATTGCAGTGTAAGGTTATCTTATCTCCGCCTCGATGGGCTGTTCGTCTGTGAATACGACAGGTGCCTGATTGTAATCGCATTTTTATAAAATATCTGTCTTTAAAAAAATTGTGGGACCCTT
This sequence comes from Rhipicephalus appendiculatus, assembly GCA_030522465.1. Taxonomy (NCBI): domain Eukaryota; kingdom Metazoa; phylum Arthropoda; class Arachnida; order Ixodida; family Ixodidae; genus Rhipicephalus; species Rhipicephalus appendiculatus. The sequence goes on along the minus strand of JALIZH010012685.1, from coordinate 1,167,335 downwards.
AAGCTTAGCCTTTAAGAGTTGAACGAGATAGCGATATCCTGCCCCTAGTGCGTACCACTTAGAGCATACTTGCTATTCCTTTAACACCACTACGTGGTGTTAAGGGAATACGCGCAGTAACGTGCCTTTCGTAGTGGGTGGCCTGCTTTAAACCACGAAGTCGTTATGATGTTCACGTGTTGTGACGCCCGATGGCAATGTACGCTTGTACCACGTAATATTACTGCGATATTACATGTTGTATTGTGACGTATGTACACAGGACGCGTGTGTTTGTGACGCATGAAAGTTATTTTCACTGTATTTCCAAGCAGAGGCGTGGCTGTGTGGTAGAACACCTGCTTGCCACGCAGACGGCCTGTGTTCAAACCTCACTCGGACACGGAAATTTTTATTATTTATTTTATTTGCATCTTTCTAGATTTTTCGGTCACGGACACGATCGTGATTTTTCGCTCACAACCAACGACGCCGACGCCGGAATTTCTGCGAAACGAGCTCTTTAACGCTATCGTGTTAAAAAAAACGCACCTGTATAAACATGTAATACTAAGCGATATACCATACGCAAACGAGCACCATGGATATCAATGCATGAATTTCGTGAAAGTCCCCTTATGAATTATTTATGGAAGTGCAGTTGAATCCTACACGTGAATGAAACAAATAGAAGATGGGAAACATCGAACTCGGCAAGGTAAGAGGAAGCATAGACTGCGTCATGCAGAATATGCATTAATTGTCATGTCTTGCTATAGTTTTCGCGTGTATCTTTCTGTAGGTTAAAAGCGTTCGTCAGTGGCACTGGCACGTTGAACACACTCGTCTGCGATAGTTGTAGATTTAACGCGCACAGTTCGTTATATACCAAGTGTTTTATTCCGTATTTAACAGAACATAAGAAAAATCGCCTAATATCGCACATATGTGCTCAGTGAGCTGGATTACTTGAAGACGGGGACATTACTCGCATAGGAAATAAAATTTGATTTTTGATTTTTGATTTTTTTATGGCGCAAAAGCAGCTGAGGCTATGCTGCGCCAGACACAAGGTTATAGGTAATGAAACGGTGAAATGATGTCGTTTACAGCTTATTTAAAAAGTCACATTCCTTTAAAAAGTTCAGCACAGAAGACAAGGGTACAAGGGGATCATCTCCAAGAAGTAGAGCAGGGTGAAAAGGCGTTTGTTGTTTGTATAGTTGGCCAAAATATTTTCGTCTGTACGTTTCAATGTGGGGACATGTGATGAGTATGTGTATAACTGTCAATGGTTCTTGACATTTTTCACATGTTGGTTGTTGTTCATTTTTAAGTAAAAAGTTGTGGGTCAGGTGTGTGTGCCCAATACGGAGTCGGGCTAATATGACCTCAACAAACCGTTCCTGGTGACGACACGTCTTCCATTCTCCAAGTACGGGCTTCACCATGTGGAGCTTGTTATTCGTGCATGTGTCCCACTGTTGTTGCCATTTCGCTTGTAGAGCTAGACGAATTGTTCTCTGGATGTCTTTAAGGGGAATTTTCACATTGGCTGCTGTTTTGTGCGCTGCCAATGAAGCATACTTATCTGCTTTTTCGTTTCCAGGTATCCCAACATGACTTGGGACCCAGCAGAAACGGATCGAAACTGCCTGGCTGTTTAAGTATACCATGTTTAAAATGTCACCCACTAATGGCTCACATTCGGATTTTATTTGTAGAGCTTTTAATGTGCTTAGTGAGTCGGTGTATATGATTGCTTTCTTGTATTTGCCAGTGATGATTTTCCGAACTGCTTCACTCAAGGCATAAGCTTCAGCTGAAAAAATGGAAAAACTACGAGGTACTCTCACCGAAACTGCACTTTCCGCTGTCGCGATCCCAATACCCACATGGTTTTCTGTTTTTGAGCCATCTGTGTAAAATTCTTCGTAATCCTTATATTCGTGCTGAAGTGTATAGAATTCTTGAATTATGTGTTCTGGTGGAGTGCTTTTTTTGTTGAAACGGCTTAATGAAAACTCGCAAAGCTGTGACAAGTCGAACCATGGCGGCAGTCTTGGTGGTTTAATAGCGACGTGTAGTGCTCCTTCAGGGATGGCATAAATGTGGCAATGTTCCTCGAAGCGCAGGACAAGTGGTTTGATTAGGTTCGGTTTGTTTAGGTAGTGTAAGCGCGAGTTACACTGTGTGGCAATTTCGTAGCAGATGTGTTCAGGTGACGACCTTATCCTTAAAACATATGACAAGGTTAGTAGTGCTCTTCGATCACACAGAAAAGGCTCGTTGCATTCTACGTATAGACTTTGCACAGGCGATGTTCTGTAAGCACCACTGGACAGACGTAGGCCGAGATTGTGCACAGGGTCAAGACGCCGAATGTAAGACTCCCGTGCCGAGCCGTAGACGGCACAACCATAATCCAAGATACTGCGCCCGATGGAACGATAGATGCGCAGCAGGCAGAGTCGATCGGAACCCCAGTGTTTATGAGATAACACCTTCAGAAGGTTGAGTGCTCTATTTGCCTTAACTTTTAGTGCGTTTATATGAGAAAGGAAGTTGAGTTTTTGGTCAAATGTAACTCCTAAGAATTTGTATTCTTGTTTTACCGGAATTTCAATGTTCTTTAGTTTAAGAGCGGGGTCAGGGTACAATCCACATTTTTGCGTGAAAAGAACTGCGGTAGTTTTTTGTGCCGAGAAACGAAAACCATTTTGGTCAGCCCATTTTGTAAGCTTATTGATTGTTATTTGCAGTTGCCTTTCACAGGATGATAGGCTGGAGGCCCGACAGGCTATCTGAAGATCGTCAACGTAGATGGAGTGCATGACTGTGGGAGGTATGACCTTGTTGATGGAGTTCATTTTGACTATGAAGAGTGTTGTACTCAAAATGCAACCTTGTGGCACGCCATTTTCTTGGACAAATACTCGAGAGAGTACTGTGCCGAGACGTACTTGAAATGTTCTATTAGAAAGGAAATCACATAAGCAGTTTAGCATTCTTCCACGAATTCCCATGTCTGCAAGGTCTCTAAGAATCCCGTATCGCCACGTCGTGTCATACGCCTTCTCTAAGTCGAAGAAAACCGCGAGACAGTACTGTTTGTGTAGAAATGCATCTCGTATTTCGTGTTCCAGTCTAACGAGATGGTCAGTGGTGGAACAGCCTTTTTTGTATCCACACTGGTGCGAGTCTATAAGCTGTGTTGATGTGAGAATGAAGGTGAGTCTTATGTTTATAATGCTCTCGTATGTTTTTGCCAGACAACTTGTTAATGCAATCGGCCTGTAGTTGCTAGGGGATGTTGGGGGTTTACCAGGTTTTAAGAGAGGTATGACTATCGCGTTTTTCCAATTTTCAGGTATTATGCCGGATTCCCATATTTTGTTGAAGAATTGGAGAAGAGCCTCCGCCGATGCTTGTGATAGGTGCGCCAGCATTGTGTAGTGTACCCGGTCGGGCCCTGTTGCCGTTTTTTTACCGGCCGAAAGTACCCTATGTAATTCGTGTAGTGTGAGAGGATGGTTGTAACATTCATTTGAGGCGCTAGCAGTGGGGAGTTTTTGTTTTTCAGCATTTTCTTTGTATTTAAGGAATGCATTGGTGTAATTCGCTGAGCATGATACATCATAAAAGTGTTCGCCTAAGAGGTTGGCCTGATCTTCTAGTGTTGTTTGTGTGTCTGGACTTGTAAGCAGTGGTATTGTGTATGATGAGTATTCTCCTCTGAACTTCCTCACCTGATCCCAGATATGTTTAGATGTGGCTGAACTATTAATGGATGATATGTATTTGTGCCAAGAACTCTTTTCTGCCTGCCTTCGGATATATCGTGCTTTAGCTTTCGCCTGTTTAAAACTCTACGAGGTTGCTATAGGTCGGGTACCTCCGTAAGGTTCCCCAGGCCTTGTTTTGCTGCTTTTTGGCTTCGGTGCACTCAGTTGTCCACCAGGGATTTAATTTCTTTCGTACAATCCCAGACGATTGCGGTATCGCCTTTTCCGCCGCTGAAATGATAGCGTCAGTGAACTTTTTGTTGAGTTCCTGAACAGAATGTTCGGGTGAAAAAATATGTTCAAGGTTTGCGTGATGTGTAAAAAGCGGCCAGTTTGCGAGTTGCAATTTCCACCGGCGTGGCTTGGTGGCCAGTGTTTGATACGATGGCATGAGTTTGATAATGGCGGGTTGGTGGTCGCTACCATATGAATTTTCGAGGACTTCCCATTTAAGATCACTAAAAACACACGGTGAACACAGGGAAAGATCTAAGCAGCTAAAAGTGCGTGATGTTGGCGAAAAATATGTAAAAGCACCCGAGTTTAAAAGGCAGATATCGTTTGATAAAATGAAATCTTCAACGATCTGCCCTCTTTGGTCAGTTTTGTCGCTACCCCAAAGAGTAGAGTGGGCATTAAAATCTCCAACTAAAATAAATGGGCTTGGTAATTGTTCTGCTAGATCTTCTAGTTGTTTAGCAGTAACTTGCGCATGGGGTGGAATATAAAGTGAACAGATGGTAATCGTTTTATGGGATAAAATGGTGACGGCTACGGCCTCGAGAGGTGTGTTTAGTTTTACTTCACGGGTAGGAGTGCCGCCCTGAATGGCAATAGCTACTCCTCCCGAGAGACGGCTACAGCATTCGCGGTCCTTTCGGGCTACTTTAAAGCTCTTGAGGAAATTATCATGTTTTGCACCAAGATTTGTCTCTTGGAGGCAGAAAGCCACTGGTGAGAAATCGTTGATAATGTCCTTTATGTCACCTAAATTATGAAGTAAACCTCTACAGTTCCAATGTACGATAAAAGCCATGATGAAATAAAAGTAAGCAAATGTACTTGTGGGGATTGTTTGGATAAAACTAAATATGATAGGTGACATTATTAAGAACTGACACTATAGACAAATGCGATAACCATTTGGTTATCGCTTGCTTTTCATGGTTATTGAGACCTTTTCCTGTTTGGCGCGCTCCAAGGAGCGCTTGTCTTTCGGTGTCGATGACACCGATGTCTTCGGATCGACTTCCATCGCCCTGTCAGAGGCGCTGGAAGATCGAGAGCTCGGCGCTGAGACGCGAGTCTCAGGCCGTGGCGTTCGATTGATTTTAGGGCCCAGCGAGACCGGCGTCTGCGGGCCCTTTGAGGTGGATGGAGCAGCAGACGCTGCTTCCATCAAGGGGGCAGGTGGAGCTGCTACAGGACCACTGACCGTGGACACTGTAGGCTCCCGAGGCCGTTGTGGTGCTGCCCCCCTGCCGCACCACGCTGGCAAAGCTTTTCAGAGGTAAGAGTGCGAGCCTCTTCCTCGCTTCAAGAAATGAAATTTTCTCTTTTATGGTGAGCGCAATCACCTCCTTTTCCTTCTTCCAGCAAGGGCAGGATCGAGAATAGGCCGGGTGATCACCCTGGCAGTTGACACAACACGGGGATTCTTTGCAGTTTTCAGATGGGTGGTCATTGGCGCTGCACTTGGCACATGTTTCTTTACCTCTACATGATTGTGATGCGTGGCCGAACCTTTGGCACTTGAAGCAGCGCCTCGGGTTCGGTATGTATGGTCTGACATTGATCTTTAGGTATCCTGCGTTAAGGGAGCTGGGGAGATTGCTTGTTCCAAACGTGAGAATAATGTGCTTAGTTGGGAGCTGTTCGTTGTTTCTTCTGATTGTGATACGCTGTACTTTGATTACATTTTGGTCTTGAAAGCCGTCGAGGAGTTCCTCGTCACTCAGGCTCAGGAAGTCTTCCTCTGAGATGACGCCCCTACAGGTGTTCAGCGAACGGTGGGCGGTGATTGTGACATCAGTGTTGCCGATGCTGACTAGATCATATAGCTTTTCTATTTGTTCTTTCTTTTTCAGTTCGATTAGGAGATCTCCGCTGCTCATTTTGGGTGCTTTGTAGTCTTTACCAATAACTTCTCCGAGAGATTTCGCCACCAAGAATGGGGACAATTTACGCAAGCTTGAGGTTCCTTCGCTGTGCAAGACATGGAAACGGGGAAAGTTGTCAAAGTCGGTACGGAGATTAAATTTAAAAGGTACTTCGGTGCGACCTCTTTTTACAGGCCGATCTGGAAGATGGGGAAAAGCGTCTGCCATGGGATGGTTTCGAAATTCGGCAGCGGTGGTAGCCACCCACCACCGAGTCCAACATGGGGGGCGCTACAGGTTTCAAGAACCTGCAGACGCCAGCTATACACCGCCGCTATAACCCAATATTCATACCCAAGACTGGATATGACACACAAGGTTAACCCTCGCCGCCTGGAAAATTGGAAGTGAATAGAAAAGAGGAGAGGACAGGAAAGATTAAAAGAGAGAGAAAGACGAAGATAAGGGTAGAGAGAGACAGGAAAAGGCGACTGCCGATTTCCCCTGGGTGGGTCAGCCCAGGGGTGCCGTCTACGTGAAGCCGAGGCCAAAGGGGTGTGTTGCCTCAGCCGGGGGGGCCATAGAGGTCCAATCACCCGGCGTCGGCTCAACCCCCAGGATCCCCTTTTCCCCGGACACGGCTACGCCACGCACGGCTAAGCGTGGGAGGAGGTCGAAACCCCCCCGTTAGCTCGGGTCCGTGGTGTCGCCACACACCAAACGCCTGCTTGCGCAGACATAAAATAAAAGTACATAATTGACTAGTTAACACAATTTCACTAATAAACTTTTCTAAACTAATTACCCTACCGTACATATTACAATATACGCAATGAAGCCGGTGATTTCATAAGATACGTCCACTTGAATCATTTTGAAACCATAGCAGGTGTCTAGTCAATGCTATATGGTTTGAAACTACAGCCACGGCCGCTGGATCAAGGCGCTTTGATCCAGCGGCCGTGCCACAGCATCGATTTTGTGACAAGCGCTGTCAAGCACGGTAAAAATGCCTGTTGTTCCATTTATTTAAAAAAAAGAATCTTTTAATACATTGGAGCTTGAAAATTACTGGAACACCTATGCATCTGGTCATAAACATAATGAGCGCTTTTCTTGAAACTATAGTGCTATCCTTACTGTCGTTCGAAGTGGTTGAGATACTGTTGAAGGAAACGACTACAATTCGTAAATTGCAATATGTGTAGAGAAGTTATTGGTACAAAATTTAATTAGCAAAATTTTGTTAATTACAATAGTTATTTTGAGTTCTCATGCAAAGAATGTTCGCTTATGAGACTAACTTGGGCCAATAAGTAGGATTAAGCTTACATATACGAGCGATTTTAAAAATATGTTAATGATAAAAAAAAATTCACTCAGAATCCCCCCTGCATGCGTTGCTTGTCCGCCGCTATATAGTACAGTGGTTAGGGTGCTCGCCTGCTCACCCGAAAGTCGCGGGTTCGATCCCTGCCACGGCGGTGGCATTTCGACGTAGGCCACTACAGCAGACCTCATAATCACATCGTGGTTTTGGAAAGCAAAATCCTAGATATTATTGCTATCTAGCGTTGCTTGCTGGGCGTGTTGGTTCATCGTATGTAGGTGAATGGTGACAGCGAATAAACACGAATAAAAAGAAGCAAACAGGGCAAACGTGTTGAACTTTTAACCGAAATTTACTGAAAAGTGGTTCCCCGAACCAGAGAACCATCTTAGCATGCCTTGGCTTAATTAGCTTGGTCATAGCATCTCTTGACTTATTAAGCTAGGTGTACCGCCCAGCCACTTAGCTAATCAGCCGGGCGCACGTCCTCGGGCAGCGAGCACACCATGAAGGGATGAAGTGGGCGCGCGCCAGTCGAGCAACGCGCAAGAATGTGCAGGCCGACCATGATGATTGTGAGCCTACATGTGGCCTCGGGTTTAGCTACGGTCGCGATATTGTAAGGTGCTCGGCTGGAACTAATCTCAGAGGCCACCGTGCTAATTATTCTAAAGGATACTTAGTACAGACATTAAAAGCTTCAAAACGAATTTAAACAGCCCCTGCCTTTAAAAAATATCATCAGTAAACCTTTCTGGCACTTTTATTGCATGGGTGCACTTCTGCACTCAGTGGAACGACAAACAAATGAAAGAAGATGCCTCTGGTATGAAAACACCGCCCACTTTTGTCGACCGTCCTTGACGTGACGCCGCGTTCCATCGTAACCAATGGAACGCAGCGCGCGCTGATGGGTGGATCTGACTTTTTCGTACTGTTGGCTCGTTCAAAAGGGGGTGTCGCTAGAGCTCGGAAAGATCCCGAGTTTCGCCAAGCTCGGGCCATCCTGCATAGCGCCCCTGCTTTTTCTTTTCTTTTACGAAGACCGAGGGCTCGCTGAAACATGATGCTTTGCCGGGTGTTGCGATTTAGAACGCTTCCCGAAATTTCACGGCTCACTTTTTGGCGCACATAAGGACAAGGGGCGAAAAGCGACGCGGACACACCGCTGTGTCCGCGTCGCTTTTCGTCCTTTTGTGCGCTGAAAAGTGAGACATGAATTACCAACATGCCCAAGCATACGCTCTTCCAAATTTCACGTTTACTCTTTCGCCTGTCTTAGTCGATAATGCTTGCAGAATTGAAGTCTCAGGTACAACCACGCTCTTTGCAAGACAGATATACGTTGCCGAATATGCCCATTGAGAAAAAACTATATGCTAAACTACACGCCAGTGACGCAACTGTCTGACAACTCCTGTCCTGGGGAGTTATATAGTGTGAAGCATTTGTGGGACCTGTTTATTTTGGTTGGCACCTAAGACGTAAACACCGATACGAGAACGTAGTCGTAATGATACTTCGAAAAATACCATGTATACACTATATCAGGATCTCCGAGTGAGCACGTTTTTTCACGAATACTGCGTTTGCTAACATTAAAGACGCCATATACAGGGGCTCTTTGTTGTATTAGCGCTTTCTTCAGCGTTTAATTTGCCCGCTCACGCGTTCACTTTCGTCTCCACTATACGCATCCGTAGCGGATGCGTCTGTTGTTACAGCTTTTCTTGTTTTTCTTTTCAGAAAGTGTCCGCGCAAGCGTTCTTCTGCGTTATTATTATTACTTTAACAGCGGAGCTGTTTGAGGTTGTGCCGGCCGTCGGCGTCGTTTCAGAAAACTCGGCGGGTGCGCGCCACAGAAAGCGGGTATGTGCAAAGTATAGTTACTGTAGCTATATGCTCCATACGGGTAGCACACTGTACTACAGTAGCAGAGTTGCGCATAGGTCCGCCATTATGTTCAACAGCTGCCAGAGTTCTAGTTTCGCTTATAACAAGCGGATTTGGGCTTCTTTTTTCGCCGAGTCGCTTGTAGAATTTTCCAGTGACTTGTCGCTTTTTTTGGGGCTTATTTGCATTTTTCCAGCAAATATAGTTATTTTAGTGACCATACCGTTCACCGATGCGCGTTTGTCGTTCAGCGTGTTGTCGATGACTTTTATTAGTTGCGTTTATAGGTGTCTGCAGGGTTCCCCTATCAAGGGGGGGGGGGGCGAAAGTTCATCGTAGTTCCGCCCCCCCCCCTGGCCTCCCCCCCGCTTTAGATGACTACGGGGTAGAGTGGGGGGGCTGACCCCCCCCCCCCCCCTCCCGCCATACGCACGCCCATGGTTGAGTGTTGAAGTCAAACATACGTTGAGGGAATCAACACGTAACTATAACAATGCACTGGCAAACGTGCCTTCAACCGTATGGAGAGCGCCCTGGAGACAATGTTAAAAAGCAGCGTTCATAGTTGCGCATATTTTCGCTGTACAAAACAGTTAGGTGATTTTTGAAACTCTCCTTCGTATTTGGGTGACATTTTTTTTAATCATAATTAAAAAATATTTTCAAGATATTTTCAAGAATCGGAAAATTCATTATGTTTCCGCTTCTTTTGGGTTTCTTTTGTGATGGGTATTCGCTGGTTTTCTCGGTAGCATCTGGCAACACTGACGGCTGCGCAGTGAAGCCACTCGTCGCGCGCGTAGGAGACAAACACGGCGTGATGTTCCGGAACGCCCGACATGCCTCAGAGCAGGGCTGGGCAGTGTCGCGATGCAAGAATATAGCATCTCAGAGATACTGTTGGGCATCTGTATTTCTATATCGAGATACATTTGCAAAATGTATTTGTATCTCCCAAGCGTAATACTTTTACGGTGTATCGACTATGTCGAGATACAATGCAGGACGGAGGTATTTCGTTACTTTTTTTGTCGGGAATGAGCTGACGTGTTTCCGAGGAGGACGGAAGAACTTTTTCCTAATCCAAGCGAAGGCGCGCTGCCGGTTGGCGACACGGTGAGGGCGGCGAAGGGTTCCCCACGCGCACAGAATGGCCTATGGGGTGAAATGCCCGACGCCGCTGACGGTACAATCACGGAAGCAATATTGTCATCCTCTACCGACGAAAGCGGCTGTTTTTCATGGCAGGTGCTGCACCTTGAATTCGTTTGGGGCGGAAAGCCATTTCGGGAGTTCGCGAGTCTTGTGTTGAGGCTGAGCTGACGCTGCCTAAATGAAAGACTATTTGAGAAGCTGCAATTGTTTGAGTGCAATGAACACAGCAAACTTGCCTCGTAAGTTTCAGTGTGCTGGAACATTGAACATGATATTATCCTACAACTAATAAGACCTTAGCGGCGCTTCAGCATCCCCCCGAAGTAAACAAATATATATATATATATATATATATATATATATATATATATATATATATATATATATATATATATATATATATATATATATATATATATATATATATATATATATATATATATATATATATATATATGCAGTATCTGTATTCCGGCATACTTTTATGGGTATATCTGCCCAACCCCGCCTCAGACTTATTCGCACGCGCTGAGCAAGATTGCACTCATGCAGCGAATCTGTACTCTAAGGTGCCCTAAGAGAAGCTGTATATGGCTGGGCTCTGAGCAAAAGCGCGTCCGTTTATCGAGTCTCGTGCCCAAAGAATAATACAGCGGAGGCCGATACCACGACCACAGCTTTCTCGTGCATGCTACAATCGAACAGCTCAAAAGCTCGCTTGCTACCTTGCAACGAAAAATGATGCGATTATTTTCCGCATGCTCACAACCTTTTCTCACCGGGCCGGAAGGCACGAACTGTTTGTCTTTAACCTTTTGTCTCCCACAGCCAATCCAGTTGCGCAAGTGAACATTTGTTTTTGCGTATATGTGATAAATATGCGTGCGAAAGTGGGAATAAACTGAAAACCTGGAAAATTTAGCTTTAGTTCTAGAAGAAAACGAGTGTCCAGATATGTGGACGCTGGAAACACCAGTTACACTAGCTGCATCATCCTTCTTCATTGTACATGGGAAGTTTGCCATGCCGACAACTCTGTTTTAACGCATTAATCATTATCATAATCACTACTTACCATAATCAACGCCATCATCATCAGTTCAACACGTTCATCATTAATATCATCATCATCATCATAAACTTTCACGTGGCCGCTAACTAACAGCTCTGATTCATCATTTTCATCATCATCGTTCATTATTGCCATCATCAACGCCTTAATCTTCGTGTTCAACGCTTTAATCATCACCATTATTATCAGCATTCTAGACCCATTTGCTCGCCCACAGCTCTACTTCAACGTGTTCGTCATCATCTTTATCGTCGTTGATCATCATTACCAATGCGTTCATGGTTACGTTCAAACTGGATGCTTTCATCATCAGCAGTCACATTGTTCAAGAGGTCTTTGCTTGTTGATGGCTCTGCTTCAACGCGCTAATTTTCAGTGCTCTTCAAATCGGCACATTTGCTTCCACTAGTCAACTCGAAAATTATGGCATGTATATCTTTATCACTTAACCCACGTCCCGAATAAAGCAAATGAATTCTAAACATAAATTCTAAAATGGTATTCAGCTATATTACAGATAGCGTTTTGTGCAGAGCCCCACGGCAACAAAGCAGGGTCCTACTACCACTCGGCGTTCTATCAGCGTCTTACACGAACTCGGTATGCCTGGCGTCCAGAAACGTGGACGCCACAGGGACAACTTAAAAAACTTAGGTCGTTCAAAGTACAACGAAAGTGACACAAAAACAAGTCCTTCCTTTTCTCGAATACAGCCGAATAATTTAAAAACTCTTACGAATTTAGAAGCAACTTACCAAAAAATGCAGGCATGCACCTCTTCAGGCGAGTTGAGAACAACGCCATTGTTCTGTGTGCACGTACCGCTGTTTTTTTCACGGAAGTGGACACACATAGATGTTTTTCTGAAATGCTGAAGTAATACCAAAATTTCAAATCGATTTTTAAGGCAATGTGTTGGCTAGCCTGATCCCACTACACTGATATGTTTTTTCCACATATGTGGACGCTAGGGTACAAAGGGTTAAGGGCGTTTGAAAGAAACTTCACGCACTTATGGTCGACAATCAGGTGAGTACATTTTGGCCGCCTAAGCCAGCTAATCGGTGACCGTTGCCAGAAGACCATTGCGCGTACATTTGCGCTGGCGACCACTGAAAAAGTGACATTTGTCATGAACCATCATTTGCAGCTGCTTCACCGTTCGAAAAACCAATGGCGATGGATCTGACGAAAACAAGTCGGCGCGGGAACCGCGCCGTCGTGTCCGTAAAGTTGGCTTCGCCGCGGAGAAATTGCACATTTGAGGTCATTTTGCACCACGTGATGGCGCTCGCCGAATAGCGACGTGAGCGGCACAAGGAATTTGTGTGCGCAACTCTGCTAGCTGTGGTAGCATATACAAGGACACTAGTGCAAAGCAGCTCCTAGCATAGCTAGCCATGCATATAGTATAGTACAGCAAGAGGCTGGGAGAGCGTAAAACATGACATAGCCTTGTATAGTATAGTTTAGCCAAGAGCATCGCATAGCCATACACTCTAAGAAATAATCGAGTACAAAGGGTGTCTTTTTACGACACAACTATAATCGTCATCTACCCCGCGTACTTTCCTGGCGTTATCACCGCCGTCCCGGCACTTCCCGGTCACGAACGCCGCGCGCGTTATCGGCGTGACATAGCATTCTTGACAGGAATGTGCCGAGAGCCGGGTTTTCAAGAGAGGAAACGTGAGCAAGCCAGATGACGATTACTGTTGTGCAGCAGAAATACTCCCAAAATACTCGACTTTTAAATGCGAAGCATTTCTTAGCGAACTTCGGCGAGTTTGAGCGTATCTATCTATCTAGCTATCTATCTAGCCGCCTACGACTTTGGGCTCTCCTGGCCGTATCGTTAATGGGATTTATACCAAATTTGGTATGGCATAACATGACTGTATGACGAACATAAATGGCTGGTCATATCAGGAAAATCATGAATAACTTGTCATGAAAACTATGATTTACATGCCACGCTCATGGCGCGCTCGCGGCCGTTTCGTTAGCTTGATATACACCAAATTTGGGATTGAGTGACATGACTGTATGACGAACATAAATGACAAGTGGTAATATGGAAATCATGACTTGTCATGTGCGACATGACTTGCATGCCACGCTCATGGCGCGCTCGCAGCCGTTTCCTTAGCTTGATATACACCAAATTTGGTATTGAGTGCCATGACTGTATGACGAACATAAATGACAAGTGGTAATATGGAAATCATGACTTGTCATGTGCGACATGAATTGCATGCCACGCTCATGGCGTGCTCGCGGCCGTTTCGTTAGCTTGAGATACACCAAATTTGGTATTGAGCGACATGATTGTATGACGAACATGAATGACAAGTGGTAATGTGGAAATCATGACATGTCATGAGCGACATGACTTGCATTCCACGCTCATGGCGCGCTCGCGGCCGTTTCGTTAGCTTGATATACACCAAATTTCGTATTGAGTGACATGACTCTATGACGAACATAAATGACAACTGGTAATATGGAAATCATGACTTGTCATGTGCGACATGACTTGCATGCCACGCTCATGGCGTGCTCGCGGCCGTTTCGTTAGCTTGATATACACCAAATTTGGTATTGAGTGACATGACTGTATGACGAACATAAATGACAAGTCGTAATATCGAAATCATGACTTGTCATGTGCGACATGACTTGCATGCCACGCTCATGGCGGGCTCGCGGCCGTTTCGTTAGCTTGAGATACACCAAATTTGGTATTGAGTGACATGACTGTATGACGAACATAAATGACAAGTGGTAATATGGAAATCATGACTTCATGAGCGACATGACTTGCATTTCACGCTCATGGCGCGCTCGCGGCCGTTGCGTTAGCTTGATATACACCAAATTTGGTATTGAGTGACATGACTGTATGACGAACGCAAATGACAAGTGGTAATATGGAAATCATGACTTGTCATGTGCGACATCACTTGCATGCCACGCTCATGGCACGCTCGCGGCCGTTTCGTTAGCATGATATGCACCAAATTTGGTATTGAGTGATATGCCTGTATGACGAACATAAGTGGCAGGTGGTAACACGAAAATCTTGGCATGCATGTCATCTACAATGCCATTTACATGCCACGCTCATGGTGCGCTTGCGTCCAGTTCGCTAGCTTGACATACACCAAAATTGGTATATCGCGACGTGACTGTATGACGAACACAAATAACAGGTCGTAACATGTAAAACACGACATGCAAATTATGTAATACATGATTTGCTCCTTCCTGGCTGCTTCGCATTACATCGATTCCCACAGTGAGGGGGGATCTGCCGGCCTTTTTCTCAGAGTGTAGTATAACAAGGGACTGGGAAAGGGAAGTGAGTGTGAGGGAGGTTGATGTAAGAGTGAGGAGGAAGGAAAAGAGGAGGTGAGAGGGTAAGCCTTAGCGTATGTACAGCATAGCATAGCATGGGCTGGTAAAGAGAAGTGAGGGTGAAGAGCAGTGATGTGAGAGTTAGGAGGAGGGAATGCACTCTAAGAAATAATCGAGTAAAAAGGGTGTCTTTTTGCTACACAACTATAATCGTCATCTACCCCGCGTACTTTCCAGGCGTTATCACCGCCGTCCCGGCACTTCCCGGTCACGAACGCCGCGCGCGTTATCGGCGTGACATAGCATTCTTGATAGGAATGTGCCGAGAGCCGGGTTTTCAAGAGAGGAAACGTGAGCAAGCCAGATGACGATTATTGTTGTGTAGCAGAAATACTCCCAAAATACTCGGCTTTTTCTTAGAGTGTGATAACAGCGGGAAATATCGAGAGAGATAGCCAAACAAAGAAAGATGAAAGAACGAAGAATAAACGTGAAGAAATAAGTCAATCTAATTTCGCCAGGTGGTGGCGCTTGTTTGCCAGCTCCACTAGGATATTTTGGAGCCACCTAAAAGCGCTAGGTAGGAAGTCTGTAACAATGCAACAACATATGGTAGATGAAGAAGGAAATCAATTGGAAGGGTATGAAGCGCTAGGTTACATCCGAAAGGTAACAGCCGATTCGTTTAAAAAGGTCGCCTAGGGGATTCCCCCGGTGAGTAAAAGTATACAGAAGAGTACAACCGAGGAAGATGTAGTACTTGAAAATTTCAATTGGAAGAAGGCCGAAGGAAAAATTCCTAAGCGCACTACTCCGGGCTTAGATGGGGTTCCCGTCAGCCTAATTAACGAACTAGGACAGAGCACTAAAGAAGCACTGCTGAAAGCCGTAGAAAAGTGCTTACAGGAGAGGGAAATACCAGACAGTTGGCGAAAAAGTAGAATGAACTTAATCTATAAAGGCAGGGGAGAAAAGGATAACATTCGCTCGTATAGACCGCTAACTATTACATCGGTGCTATACCGGTTGGCGATGCAGGCAGTAAAATTAAAAATAGAAAGGTGGGTAGAGCAAAATGATATTTTGGGAGAACTCCAGAATGGATTCCGAATCGACAGGCGGTTAGACGATAACCTGTTTGTTCTTACACAGTGTATAGAAATATCAAAAATAGAAAACAGGCCCTTATACGTAGCTTATCTAGACATCACCGGGGCATATGACAACGTTAATCAGGAAATTTTGTGGGATATATTGAAGGAAGTGGGCATAGGTGACGACTGTATACAGCTTTTGAGGGAGATATACCGAGAAAATACAGTTTGTGTAGAATGGGAAGGAATAAGCAGCAAGGACAGCGTTGACATTAGCAAGGGGCTGAGACAGGGATGTCCTTTGTCCCCGCTGTTATTCATGCTGTACATGGTGAGGATGGAAAAAGCGCTAGAAGGGAGCAACATTGGATTTAATCTGTCACACAAACAGGCAGGCGCGATGGTTGAGCAGAAGCTTCCAGGTCTATTTTATGCTGACGATATTGTCTTATTTGCGGACAGTCAAGATGATATACAGCGGCTGGCAGATATATGCGGAAGGGAGGGCGAGGCTCTAGGACTAGGTTTTAGTGCAACAAAATGTGGATTGATGGTATTCAATGATCACGAAGACCATGCGGTCTTAATACAGGGCCAAGAAATACCGAGGGTAAGCGAATACAAGTACCTCGGAGTGTGGGTAAATGAGGGGGATAGATATATGGAGGTACAAGAGAAAGCATCGGTAACAAAGGGAAAGAGGAATGCTGCAATCATGAAGCACAGAGCGTTATGGGGATACAATAGGTACGAGGTGCTTCGAGGGCTGTGGAAGGGTGTGATGGTTCCGGGGCTTACATTTGGGAACTCAGTGGTGTGCATGAAGTCAGAGGTGCAATCTGGAATGGATGTAAATCAAAGGACTGTGGGACGCCTCGCGTTGGGCGCTCACGGGAAGACGACAAATGAGGCTGTAAAGGGTGATATGGGATGGACAGGTTTTGAAGTGAGGGAAGCTCAGAGCAAAATTAGATTTGAAGAGAGGCTGCGGAAAATGAAGGAGAGTAGATGGGCAGGGAAGGTTTTCAGGTATTTGTATAGAAAAAGCGTCGACACGCAGTGGAGAAAAAGAACTAGGAGGCTCACCAGTAAATATACGGCTAGCAGTGTGGGCGACATGGCAACAAGGAGCATTAAGCGAAAAGTCAGAGAGGCGGAGAGGACTTATTGGATGACAGCGATGGAAAAGAAGCCGGCTCTCAGTGACTACCGAAAGGGAAAAAACGAAATAAGGAGGGAGAGGTTTTATGATAATTCAAGGGGAAGCGCTTTACTGTTTGAGGCAAGGTCGGGTTGCCTTAGAACGCGTAGCTATAAAGCGAGATTCTGTAACGAAGAAGAACAATGTACATGCTGTGGGGGAACTAAGGAAACGATGGAACATGTACTGATTGAATGTGGCGATATCCACCCAGATATACGTGTGGACACGAGTCTACATGAAGCCTTGGGTTTCAGGGACAACAATGGAAAGCTGAACACGTCCGCGATAGAAATAAGTAAGAGACGGTTAGAGTATTGGTGGCAGAAAAGTATAGATAAAGGACAAAAATGAAGAAGGGGGAAAATAAGGTCATTCTGCCTTAAGAAGCAGAGAGATGGACCGTGAACTTATATTTTTCTTTGCTGTAATAACATAGATTTAATCAATGTAGATAAGGCATTAGGCCACCATAAAAAGAAAGTTTTTTTTCGAGCCTGGTGGCAGACATGTCACCGCCCCGTTATAAAGGGGACGCTCATAGCATCCATCCATCCATCCATCCACTCTTTACTCAAATTTCACAGGCGTGAAACTGTCATAAAAAATTCTTTTTTTTTTTGATAGATGACACGGAGTTATCAGAGGAAAAGAAAGCTCGGCAGTGCAGCACCTTGCACAGCACTCAACGAAATCACGTGTATAAACCTCGGCGTCTTACCATATCATTCTGCATATCATTCTGAACGACGTCTCCAGTCTCCTGCGCTGTATAGAGATAGCACGGCGGTCGTGAATCTCACAGTTTAAGCGAGCGGAAACCGTCTACGATAAACTGGATGACGTGGGAATATCCGTCCAGCAGTCGAACGCAGCTATTGCAGCGAGGTCATATTAAGCAGAATTGCCTTAGCTCATGAACAACTTTGATTTTAATATTCCAATGCACGCAAATGACAGAAATTGCGCCATTTTAACGGATTTCAGTAAAATGTGTTGCCGTTGACGAATAAAACTGAATCCTATGAATCAATATTTTTAATATTTTCTGTCGACTTAAAGAAATGTCAGTCTTCTTTTTTTTGTCGACAGAAACAGATGAATAAGAAATTGAAGCACGAAGTTAATAGTTTCTTAGCTCTGCATCGAAAGAAGAAATATCAAATTAAGTTAACATTATGCATATGCTAGGGCGCCTGATCGGATATTAATTCAGAGTTTTCCTCCTTATGTGGTATAACGGTGTTTCTCGCAAGCCTGTTTCTCAAATTAGTAATGGGCTAATTTTACCATTTATTCATTCTTTCTTTTTTGATGCTGTTACATCCCAACAGCTGCAGCTGCAGTACGCAAAAATCTGCACGACATGTTTTGTTGTCGCTGACATGTAGACTCGACATGTCAGCCTTCATTTAAAATTTTCCTGTTATTCATTTTTGCAGGGGGGTGGACAAACATCAGATGGCGAAAAAGCCTGCTCCCTACAATTGGCAGATTTTACATGTAGACTCGACATGTCAGCCTTCATTTAAAATTTTCCTGTTATTCATTTTTGCAGGGGGGGTGGACAAACATCAGATGGCGAAAAAGCCTGCTCCCTACAATTGGCAGATTTTTTTTTTTGTTCGCTTTTCTTCCATTATAAACGCAACAAATGTAGCCATCGAACTCGAGTAGTGGACACCGTGTATAATAGACCCACCGTTTTTGCTTACATAGGAGCTTGGAAAGCGATCCTTACTCTTGATTGCAATGCCACAGTTCGTGGAAAGGTTAAAATAAACGAGGACGCCACATTTTGGTTTCCGTTCAGACCTTACGCTCGAAGGACTGCTCACGGCAACTCGCGCCGGTTTCATCCCATGTCATGAATGCTGTTCCACGCTCCACCGCAACATAGCATCTGCTATAGCAAACAGCGAGCCTTCAAACGCACTGCGCGCGTGAAGGATCGTGTACATGTCATTATCATTCCCATTGGCCATGTACGCGTAGTTTATTTCTCTTAGCGCCTTTCGCTGCTATACCCTAACACCGATGTGCGCCAATGAAGGGAAACAGAAAATGGCCACGCGTATTGTTGTTATTATTGTCGTTGTTGTTATTATTATTATTATTATTATTATTATTATTATTATTATTATTATTATTATTATTATTATTATTATTATTATTATTATTCATTTCCTTTCAATACTTATCATGTTGTCTTATTGTATTCTTCTCCTTTTGTGTTGATTTCTGTTTGTCTATGCGTATTTGCTCTTTTTTATATATATTTTCTTCTGAAGACTGTCTGTATTGTATTGTTTACTTTTTATTGTTTTATTTTTGCGTGCGCCTGCACAAATACCTTCGGTTGTACCTGGGCACGTTAAATGATTGATTGATTGATTGATTGATTGATCGATTGATTGATTGATTGATTGATTGATTATTGCTACTACTAAAGCTCTATACGGCAACTCAATAAGCAGTGAAGCACTTTCATTATCTGAAGCTTCGGCGCATACGGGCCATATCCAAACATCGAGAAACTCGCCGCATACGAAAGTTACGAAGCCGCTCTTTCTCATATACGCACAACGTGAGAGCGTATGTTTCTTCACAGAAATAATAAAAAAAAATCCTACTGCTGCGCAACGCTATCGGTCGTCCTAACTCCGCGTATAGCTGGGGCGTGATATAATTTTTCTGAGCTCACTACCCATTACTTCATTTCTAATAACTACGAGTACGCGAATATAAGATTTTCAAGTTCGAATCGAATAGAATATTTTTCGAATATGAATAATATCACTACTGATTTTTGGAAAAACCAGAGATAAAAACAATTTTGCTGCACAGCAAATGATGTGCAGAAATATGCGTTGTACAACACTGTTGCTTGAAATTCCGCATCAGCAGTGTTTTTATGTTGCCACGAAGGAAGGATAGCTGCTCGTACATATCTTTTGGAATCATCGACACCGTTGCGCATGTCAACAGCCTTTCACTAGACGCACTAGTGTCGATGTGCTTTAGCTTTTCATAGTTTAATCCTGGTCGTGCATAATACCTCACTTGGAGGCGCAATGACTACTGATCGGCATGATGTTCAGCGCAGGTGCTTCATCATATGTTAAACCAGATTGACGCGGCCTTTCTTTATTATTCGGCAGTACCTGCCTACTTGTTCCGGTGGTTTTCTTTGGTATAGGTTCGACACTCGACATGCTCGATCTCATACAAATTGCCGTGCTTTCGGACCTACAATGGAACACTGATGCAGCGTTTGCATAAGTGGCACTGGTGCAGCATAGGTTATGCTTCAAATTTTATTATTTTCAGAACAGGTATGTTCTTCCTCGTGCGGATATTATTAAATTACTCGTTATAATTTTGAGTGTCAGTATTTAGAATTTCCTGTCTAATTTCACAAGATTTTTATGCTCTACATGTTCCAAAGGCCTCTCCTGTGCTGTAAGGCAATTGCATTATTTTTTCCTCCCCACTGTGGACAAGAAAAAGAAATGTGGAAAGCTTCGTTTTACATTAGCATTGAAGCTATCTTCAAAAATTGTTTATTACAAAAATGCTTAGAACGAGAAAACAAAAATGAATAGGTTTATTACGCTCCTGAATACCCGACGACTGACATGCAATAAACAGAATCCTTCTACCATGATTTATTGGGAAATGAGAGGGATGAAAGAAGGAAACCGCACAAAGACACAAGCTCAGAAAAAAAATTCCCCATCTCCCGCTAAAGGGAACCATGTGTGGATGCGAAGCAGCGGGGAGATAATTAGCTTGAGCGGGAGGAACGTCGCCGCTTCCATTTCACGGCAGCGGTCCGGGCGCTCATCGCGGCGCTGCACAGGAGAAAGAATGAGGTGCGCTCGCTCCGTCATTTTCATACCGCGGAACTACCGTGGCACCCCAGCGGAGTATGCAGCTGTCACAGGATTCCTAGAGGAAAGGACGGGGGGGGGACCATAGGAGAGGAGAGAGAGGGTGCGGGGACGTGCATGCGCTGTGGGACGCGGGAGCCGCTCCGTAGAGTAGAGGATTCCTAGAGGAGAGAGGAGGAAAGGATGCGCATGCGCTGTGGGGATGTGAGACGCCGGAGCCGCTCCGTAGAGTAGAGGATTCCTAGAGGAGAGAGGGGGGAGAGGACGCGCATTCGCTGTGGGACGCGGGCGCCGCTCCGTAGAGTAGATGATTCCTAGAGGAGAGAAAGGGGGGTGAGCGTAGGAGAGGATAGGGGGGGGGGGACGCGCATGCGCTGTGGGGGGGTGTGGGACGCGGGGGGCCGCTCCGTAGAGTAGAGGATTCCTAGAGGAGAGGAAGGGGGGTGAGCGTAGGAGAGAGAGGGGGAGGTGACGCGCACGCGCTGTGGGACGCGGGAAGGAGGGACGGACTAAGCCCCCCTCCAAACACATGCAAGCAAGAACACGGAATGGGGTCAACCTGGGCGACAGACACCACCTGCCTAGCCATTGCTAAGCAGCCTCTGTGTGCTCTCGGCCATGACTCAAGGAATGGGGTCTACCTGGGCGACAGACACCACCTGCCTAGCCATTAAGCAGCCTCTCTGTGCTCTCGGCCATGACTCTGATGATTGTAGTAGGGTTGACGGCCTTCATATTACTACAGTGTTCTGGTTCGCATAATGGGTGCTTCCCTACTTCATGAAAGTGGCCGGACGCGGGACACGGGACGCGGGACGCGGGACGGGGGGACGGGGGAGGGACGGACAGAGCCCCGAGCATAAGATGCTTCGCATCTAAAATACCTCTTAAGGTAACTTTGTCAAATTCGCTTGAAAAAAATTCCCCATCTCCCGCTTAAGGGGACCATGCGTGGATGCGAAGCAGCGGGGAGATGGTTAACTTGAGCGGGAGAAACGTCGCCGCTCTCGTTTCGCGGCAGCGGCCCTGCACAGGAGAGAGAATGAGGCGCGCTCCGTCATTTTCATACCGCGCAACTATCGTGGTGCTCCCAGCGGAGTATGCAGCTGTCGCACCACCTGTCGTGCGCGCCACTCCGTAGAGGATTCCTAGAGGAGAGAACGGGGGGGGAACCGTAGGAGAGGAGAGAGAGGGGACGCGCATGCGCTGTGGGGATGGGGACGCGGGCGCCGCTCCGTAGAGTAGAGGATTCCTAGAGTAGAGAAAGGGGGTGAGCGTAGGAGAGGAGAGAGCGAGGGGGAGGGGACGCGCATGCCCTGTGGTGGTGTGGGACGCGGGAAGGAGGGACAGACTAAGCGAGCGGCGGTCGTGGTAGCGGAGCGAGCGGCGGTAGCGGCAGGTGTTGCGGGCGAACGGACGAGGCGGCAGCTGCGGGCGCTGCGGCGAGCGCGCGGCAGGCGAGGGAGAGAGTGACATCAGCGCGCAATGCGAGGGGAGCGTGACGTCAACGCGCAGCTGCGGCGTCACCTACTGGCACCGCTCCAACACCTGCGGCGAGGGGAGCGCGTTGCGGCGCGTTCGTACGGACGCACGGAGGGACAGCGTTACACAGGCTAGTCAAAGAGCTGCTTCGCATCTAAAAAAAAAGGGGGGGGGGGGTGTCATAACTTGACACAACATGCAGCGAGAAATTGGGGCCTTTTATTTCTCCATGGTGTAGTGGAGCAGATTCATCAAGGGGTATGCGTCAGCGAAAGACGATGACAAAAGACCGGTGCTGTGATTAATTGATTTTCCTCCAACTAAATTTTAAAATATTCCCTCATTAACCGCCGGTTTAATGGCCAATCCCCCGTAGTGAGTACGTGCCTTATGTATTGGATCAAACAAACAAACAAACATACGCGTGAGCCTGCGTTGTCTTGCGGACCTTTCCGGTCAGGTGTCACGCCAATGCGATCTCAACAATTCATAAGTCGTGTCAATAAGTCGCGCGGTCTGCAGCCACATTCAACCTGTTTCTAGGTATACGTTTCCTCTTCACATACGCAAGCTTAAAAAAATTATGCTCTCATGCATATGCCGTAGAAAACTGCAACGAAATCTTTACAGTGATCTCATGGAGAAGGCGACAAATAAATAAGGTCCGCCGCAGAGCAGCAATGTTATGCGGTAAAGAATACCATAACTCAGAAAAGGCCGCTGTCATGGCACATATAGTGTGCCTTCAAAAACTCATCTCTTTTTCGAGGATGAGTCTCGCGGACCCGACCCCCAAAAATGGCTTCGCAGACACCCATTTGAGAACCACTGTTCTTGGTGGTACACAGTTCGAGACGCCGACGATGCGCGAAGTTCTTAGCTGCCGTTCCGAACAGTCGATGCATGATGTGCTTCGTCACGCATTGCGATCTTCCGATCTGTGAAATGTTCAGCCGAAGGTGTGAGGAGTGCGCGTGCGATGTTCTTGATCATGATGGTGAAGCGCTAGAAAGAACGGAGTCTTTTGAAGAATGCCGGACGAGGCGCTACTAGCAACTGAAAGTTTTATTTAGAAAAAGACGCCCCCCCCCCCCCCCCATGTGCATAAAATAGATGTACGTCCTCGTTAAAAACTAGAATTATAACCACTTTTGATCACGTGGGTAATTCAGGCTTTTAACGATGACATGCGTCTATTTTATGTATATGGGGGGGGCGTTGTTTCTAAATATAACTTTCAGTTGCTTAGCGCCTTGTCCGGCGCTCTTCAAAAGTCTCCGTTCATTCTAGCGCTTCGCCATCATGAACGTATACCAACACGCCCAACTGGAAGTCATTCTAAATGTTCTTGATCGCCCACGGTGAAGGCGCTCATGCATGGGGGCCGATGCGCGTCATTCCTGGCCGCATTTCTGAGCAGTCGTCGCGCGATTTGCTGTTATCCGAGAAGTCCGCGTTCATTGTGCCTGGTCGTGGGTGCACGGAATGTTTAACTGCCGAGTCGATCGGAGTCAGAGACAGCAAGCAAATAAAAGTTCGGTATCATTTCTGCGGTATGCTCGCGACGAACGGGCCGCGCTCTAATCCTGGCAAGTGCGCTTTCTTTTTGACCATAGAAAACTTTCGTTTACATCCGCCATGACAGACTGCGTTCACGCGCGAGGAGCAAGGAGCGCACATCGACGTCGCTCACGCGGTGAGGGCTCTTGATCTATGGGGGAGCGAACTGGAGCCATGTGGCGGACGCGGCCAATCGAAGAGCTTGGAACAACCTTCAAGGTTTTTCTTGTTGTACGTTTGTTTTGATTGGGCAGGGCTGGCAGAAGCGACGGATTTGAAGACAGAGAAATGCATGCACTTTCCGACCAATGTGGGGGGCACCGTTGCGGCAGTATTGCGGAATAAATAACTACAAATAAAAAGCAAGTTTTTTTCGTTATTTCCTCGATATTATGTGCCACCTTGACTGATAAAACACATTTAATGTCACTCATGCGCTATAAAAACACGTTCTAAATATGTGTTGAAATTTTGGGATGTTCTAATATTTCGAATAGCAAAAGTGTATTTCGAATCGAAGCGAATACCAAACTATTCCAAGTTTCGAATGTTCGCACACCCCTACCGGAGTCTTTCAGTTTTGAAGGACTCTGCTCCTATTAATGGCACATATTGTTTATGCCTTTAACGTGGACTTCCATGCGAGGAACGCTACGTGGAGCGGAGAGCGGATTATTTTTAGCCATCTGGGGATCTTTAAGGCATATACGCCGTATATAGCCTCGACACACTTCGCAGTACGACACCGACTGAATCAAATAAGCGGACCTTAACTGCTATCATTATCAGCGCTGCGTGCAGTTGCTCTGGCACTGCAGCGAGGGCAGATTATGAGGCAGATTTGGGCAGAAGAGCGAATACTTGGTTCGGGTCTCTATTGGATTGTGTTCGTTGATGGTTCTGAGCAATGGATGTGAATGTGTTTAATATTGTCTCATTTCGCCGCTGAGCCGTCGCGTGCTATACAGTGATGGAAGTCGCCGCAGAAATTCGACGTTGCCCTTTGGAAGCGTTCGATTGTCCAAGAAAAATTCGCTGAGTAAACGGGCATGAAAAAATGAATGTTGCCGGGTGTGCGTTTCATATACAGGCTGATAGAAAGAGGAGGGATTGATCTAGGGCACATTTCTTTTGTTAGACGCAACTTAATGAAATCGACAGACACTGAAGCTATAAGGAATGTACAGGGAACATTACCTGTACGTTTTAACTATAGTAAATGCAGTAATTATGACATAAATGGAAACGAATCGATCAAAAACTAACTTGGCGCAGACAGACTGGATGCCTTAGGTAATATGAGGGCTTATTGGTCAGCCTCCAGCTGGTAATGAGATCATGCGCTACGTGGCGTCAGCTGGCAACAAAACTAGCGCAGCTCGCACTAAGTCGCGCAAGGCTGGGTCGCAGAAGAGCTGGTGGGCACGCTTCAGCTTCTTTTGTGAACCATCTTTAGGCCTACAGAATGCTTGGACGGTCAGTGAACGCGTGTCGGTTCATGATGATGAGGATATTCTATATACGGCACATGGCAAACCTCGACCATAATAGCTCTGCTGTCGAATTCTTATAGCACGTATTTGCCACAGACATTGGGCTAACCCCGCGCTACTGCACAAGATATATCCAGAAATACAGCCAACTAATACATGTTGCTTTTGCGCGGATATAGCTAACTTAGAACATATGCTCTGGCGGTGCCCCGCGTTACGCTGTGGTGAAGTCATCACGCCGTCCAAATGGGAGGCTGCTATTACCAGCTCCGGACTCGAACAACAGTTATGGGCAGTCCAACGGGCCCGCGACGCAGCGGAGAGACTTGGTCTTTCTGTGCCGACGTGGGAGCGGCCCGCAACGTGCTAAAGCGCGTTCCGAAGGACCCATTAAAGTTCATCCATCCATTGGGCAAATCTCACTATACGTTTCAGCTTCTCTTGTTAGCTACCTGTACAGAACGCTTGGGCGGTGATTGAGCGCGTGCCGGTTGATGATGTTGATACTTTTCTAACTACGACACACGGCAAACCTCGACCACAACAGCTCTGCTGTAAAAGAGTGTTCCACACTCGCCGTCATGGCTGCGCGATTACTAAAAAATGGGTATGCCATAAATTGTCACGTACTGCAGCTTTTTAATATAAAGAACTGCCCTCAACTCAAGAGCTAAAACGTTAATTAAAACGTTTTTGTTAATCAGTCGCTTCTGTATCATTTTAGCTGCGGCAGAGTATTTCTGCCTCGACGTAGAGTTCGTGTGTGAAAACTTCAGGAACCCTACTGTCATATGATGCTTATAAAAAATATGTAGTATCTAAAAACAACAACGAAAAGCATTGTGTATAATGCTCATCCCCGCACGGGGTTTACCTTAAAGCGTAAACGGCCTATCGCACACGCATGAAGTGCATCTTTTGCATGGGATGCACAATGAGCACGATTTTGCTATCTCTCTCTCTCTCTCTCTCTCTATATATATATATATATATATATATATATATATATATATATATATATATATGGGTCATTTTATATTGAGTGTACCAGGTCGATTTCGACCATCTCCGATCCTGCTGAAAAAAATTGTCCAGGTATATGTGAGTGTGATAAGTAGTTATTGAGGCGTTATTTTTCGCTAAAAAAATTTTGTGTTGCCTAGAGGGCGCTTCGAACTGTGGGCACCCAACGAAAACTGTGTCGCGCTAAATAATTTGTATAAAATTACTGTTTTGAGGAATTACTACGAAACAATTTTTTTCATAATCTTAAGGCGCTGATCATTCATGACAATTATAGTTTATTCATTTTAGTTTTAACTTTCTTTATTTTTGGTCTTGGTGAAAAATTGCAATATGCTGCATGTTTAGCGTATTTTATAAAAAGCACAGATTTTTTTCGCGAGTAATATATTCACATCATGTGTTTCATGGGTTCCTATAATAAATGATGAAAATAATTCGGGAGCGTATGAAGCAAAAACGTTGCCACAATATTGTGACAAATTTGGAAAAAATGGCATTTGGCTCATATTGAGGCTTCATTTTCTCAATGTAGCGGTCCAAGTAAAAATATGGCTTATATATTGTTGCATTGTATGATCTGTTTGTTGGCAAGACATACAGAAAGTTTCAAAAGAGTAGTTTTTGTTTTAAGTGAAAAAAATGCCCCCCACCTCCCCGAAGGGAATCGTGAGGAAATGCGAATGCATTTCGCGCGCGCTTCACTCCATTTATATATACGTGCGAGCGAGCGGACGGGAGAGTGGGGCGCATGGAGGAGAGAGAGCGAACGGCGAGAGAAGAAGCGGCGAAGCACTGCACCTACCCTCTCCTACACTCTCTCCACACACGCGGGAGCTCCGCCGAGCTTCCGCGATGCGAGCGCCCTCACACACCAGAGCGCGCTTCTCCTTTCCGCTCACTCTCCGCTACTCCGCCTGCACCACCTGCTCCGGTTGCTAGGGGCGAGGATAAGCGCGCGCGCCCGCAGCTGTTGCTATGGGAGAGGAAGTGAGAGCGGAGAGATAACACCTGCCGGCGCGCACACCTCCTCAACCTATCCTCCTCCTCCGCGGACAACGCCGGACAACGCCGGATGCCTGACATAGCCCGACTAAGAAATGCATTCGCATTTAAAAAATTTTCCAGCTGAACAACTACAAGGTAGTAGAAAGTTTGCCTTTGCCTCGCCTTCACTGCATAGCAGGTCAGCGCAAGATTCTAGCGGGGGCTTTTCGGCGGCGAATAATGCAAGTCATACAACAACTTGTCACTTGCATTGGTAATACTGCTGCACAGAACGTCAAAAAGGGCAATAGTGCTATTTTTATGGAACGGTATCTTCCCCCCTTGGACCATATAGGGCAGGTTATGCTCAACGGCTTCATAGTCCCAAGGGGCAGAATTATAATGCAGTCGATGGCTTGCAATACAGTATTGTAGCGTTGTGTTTGGCTTCTGATAATTAATGCACATGGTTTTAATAATAATTAATGACATAATTAAGGTATAATTTACTTAAGATGTTTTTATGATATATCAGGTATAGGCCGATGCGTCATCGCTTATCACTGGTTTGCATGATGAAATGATGTATCCTAGGTGTACGCGTTGGAGATGATTCGATATCGTGCTTATATATGACACTTAATGCACCATTTCCAGTTGCGATTTGAAATTTTCATCCACCTTTTTAAGAAAAAGGTGGATGAAAGGGCTTTTAACATATTCAGCACCCTAGGACCTTTAAGAAAGGTCCTAGGGTGCTGAATATGTTAAAAGCCCTTCGCCACTACTGGACGGGCTTTCAATTAGAACATTTTCAGCACCTTCGGACAATTAAGAAATAGGGTGATCAAAATGTTCAAATCCCTCCGGAAATGGTGACTGAAGTGTCATTTATGGGCACGATGTCGAATCATCTCTAAAGCGTACACCTAGCATACATCATTTCATCATGCAAACCACTGATAAGCGATCACGCATCGGCCTATACCTGTTACATCATAAAAATATCTTAAGTAAACTATACCTTAATTATGTCGTTAATTATTATTAAGACCAGGTGCATTAATTATCAGAAGCCATACACAACACCCCAATATTGTATTGCAGGCCATCGACTACATTATAATTCTGCCCCTTGGGACTATGAAGCAGTTGACTATAACCTGCCCTATGACGGTCCAAGGGGGAAGATACCGTTCCATAAAATTAGCACTATTGCCCTTTTTGGCGTTCTGTACAGCATTATTACCAAAACAAGTGACAAGCTGTTGTATGACTTGCATTATTAGTCGCCGAAAAGCCCCCGCTAGAATCTTGCGCTGACCTGCTATGCAGTGAAGGCGAGGCAAAGGCAAACTTTCTACTACCTTGTAGTTGTTCAGCTGGAAAATTTTTTTTTCTCCCTTAAAGCAAAATCTACTCTTTTGAAACTTTCTGTATGTCTTGCCAACAAATCATACTATGCAAAAATATATAAGCCATATTTTTACTTGGACCGCTACATTAAGAAAATGAAGCCTCAATATGAGTCAGAATGCCATTTTTTCCAAATTTGTCACAATATTGTGGCAACGTTTTTGCTTCATACGCTCCCGAATTATTTTCATCATTTATTATAGGAACCCATGAAACACATGATGTGAATATATTACTCGCGAAAAAAATCTGTGCTTTTTATAAAATACGCTAAACATGCAGCATATTGCAATTTTTCGCCAAGACCAAAAATAAAGAAAGTTAGGACTAAAATGAATAAACTACCATTGTCATGAAAGATCAGCGCCTTAAGATTATGGAAAAATTGTTTCGTAGTAATTTCTCGGAACAGTAATTTTATACAAATTATTTAGCGCGACACAGTTTCACTTGGGTGCCCAAAGTTCGAAGCGCCCTCTAGGCAACACAAAATTTATTAGCGAAAAATAACGCCTCAATAACTACTTATCACACTCACATATACCTGGACAATTTTTTTCAGCAGGATCGGAGATGGTCGAAAATTGACCTGGTACACTTGATATGGAATTACCCATATATATATATATAGTCAAGAAATGAAGGAGCACACTTACGAAAATTGAATATTTTTTTACTGGTTAACGTTTCGGCCGTGGCACGGCCTTCGTCATTCTGACGAAGGCCGTGCCACGGCCGAAACGTTAACCAGTAAAAAATATTCAATTTTCGTAAGTGTGCTCCTTCATTTCTTGACTATATGTCCACCGGACCCACAGAACTTTCTTTTGAATCATATATATATATATATATATATATATATATATATATATATATATATATATATATATATATATATATATATATATATACATACACGTTTTGTATAACAAAGAGCTTGCAGCCTCGCACAATTAAGGTGCCAATATCGGGCATAGCCCTGAGACACCAAGCTAGTTCATTTTCCCTTGGCGTTCGACAAGCTAATAATAATAGTAACTGTAACAATATTAATAAAACAAATTTCTGTCGTTGGCCACTGGCAGCAAAGTGTGCCGTCGGTTATTCGCCTTAATTTTTATAGTGCGGCTGCTAGCAGGGCTCACAAAACGACAATTCGGAGAATTAGACGTCAAGAGTCATTTCGTAGGCCACGAGCTCATCGTTAGAATTTTTTTTTTTCGTCGCGACAAGCAGCGAAAGGTGCGAAGGGCACACTCAAGTTCAATGAAACTTTCAAGCACTCTATGCATTTGTATATACATCAAATACTGGGCAGAACTGAAAAATGGTAGCCATGGAGATTGTCGAAAACTGCGCGAATCACAAATATATTACTTGAGAAGTAGACGTGCCGCCGATTGAATGCCTGTTTTCTTTCTTTTCTTTTTTATGACAAAATGTTCTGACTTGAGATTATTCCATCCACATTTCATTTAATGATTTTAAAAATTTTGCTCTGTACAATATATTCTCGCGTAAGTGCATAATGAAGCGATGTTTTATTGCATTAATTCATTCATGGTTTGATTGCTGTAGATATAAAACCTTGTCTCGGTACAATGCCGTAATTAGGACACCGTTTATGGGTCATGTGTATTGGTTGAGTCGCAAATATCTGATTAAGCGGTTCTTTTTAATTATCTCTCTCTCGTTTCCGATGGCCGGGAGCACTAGATAGAGCTAGAAAAGTAGAAGACCATTCTTATTGTCATGAAGCAGTGCTGTACTTAAACAGCTACAGAATATTTGAAACTGAATCAAGAGATTACGTATCATAGGAAAAGAGATTATGAATCATAGAGGTGAAAATGGAAGCTTTTTCTGCAGCAGTCTGGAGTTACTTTCAAAATGAGATGGCAGAAAGAGGACGAAAGAATCGTTGGAAGGGAAAGGGGGAAAACCGCAAGCGCTGGAACAAGGAAGTCTGGATTGTGTGAACGGGAAGTACTGCTCAGATGGAGCAAATGCCGGAAACAGAAAAAAAGTGTATATAAGCAGGGAAGGGGGGGGGGGGGGGGGGCGTTATGGGCGAAAAGTGGTGCATGAAACAGCAATCGCACGAATGATTGGTGTGCATGACAATCGCTAAAGAGATAGTGGTGCACCATAATAATAATAATATTTGGGGTTTAACGTCCCAAAACCACCATATGATTATGAGGGACGCCGTATTGGAGGGCTCCGGAAATTTCGACCATCTGGTGTTCTTTAACGTGCACTGACATCGCACAGTACACGGGCCTCTACCATTTCGCCTCCATCGAAATGCGACCGCCGCGGCCGGGATCGAACCCGCGACCTTTGGGTCAGCAGCCGAACACCGTAGCCGCTACACCACCGCGGCGGACATAGTGGTGCACCATAAAAACTCTGGTAATATATGTAGGGGCACTAGCCTCATCAACTAGAAATTTTCAAACCTTTATAAGAGATGAAAACGGGGGGCACCTTCGAAGGAGACGGCGCGGTGTGTTACAAGAGCGATGCTATATAGTGCATCATCAGTTCGTTTTGAAAGGAAGCGCAGTCCATACTCGAGCAGGTCCAGCGAGAGATAGGTCTGAGAGCTCAAAATTTAACACACGATATTCCTATTGAAAAAAAAAAAAGAATAGAATATTTCTAACAACACGGCAGCAGGACCAGATGAAAGCTGAATGCAGCTTTTCAAACTGCTGGGTCAAAGAGCGAGGAACAACTAGTGTCATAGCAAATTAATTTTTTAAAAATCCGAGTTAGTACCATGAAATGGATGGATGGATGGATGCAAAACTTTATTGTGAGTCCTGAGGTGCAAGACTCAACGCGCAGCGGGCCGCTCCCACGTTACCATGAAAGCATGAACTTTACCTATAAAGCATAGGGGATAAGGATAAGACAACCTGGTACAGGCCACTTGCAGTCAGTAACGACGGGGATATTTAGAATGACAACGCAAGTCGTAGACATTTAAAGCTGTCGAAGCGGTTTAAAAAAAGTATATAACGAGAGAACTACAGAATATGTCCAGACAAGGCAGACACTTAAAGGATGATATTTTGTTCTTACAAAGTCAGTGCATACTGATTTCAATGACTCATTTACGGACTGAGTGAGTGCAAAGAGGGAAGGGGCAGGAGGTCAACATGACTATGTCCAGTCTGTAAGGATTTGCCTGTCCGCCACGGTGGTGTAGCGGTTAGGGTGCTCGACTGCTGACCCGAAGGTCGCGGGTTCGATCACGGCCGCGGCGGTCGCATTTCGATGGAGGCGAAATGCTAGAGGCCCGTGTACTGTTCGATGCAGTGCACGTTAAAGAACACCAGATGGTCGAAATTTCCGGCGCCCTCCACTACGGTGTCCATCATAATCATATCGTGGTTTTGGGACGTTAAACCCCAGATATTAATCAAATAAGGATTTGCGTCACCAGCCCTTTTGCTAATAATTCGCTTTAAGAAGGCATGACGCGGCAGTATCTTATCGTGGAAAGCGGCAAGTCATCTCGTTCCAACCAGGCAATCATCTTACCTTTGTGTGTGATGTTTGGCGTTTGTCTGCTTCTTTCGCGTTGTGGGCAAGAAAACCGCATTTTCCACCTTTTATTTCACTGTACAGCATTAGACTATAGGGCGCAGTCGCTGCGGCGCTTTTTCTTGCGGACAGGCAAATATTACAGCGGAGCTGTAAATGGCACACCTCCTTGGTTTTGCGGCTTCCGTCCGCGTGCGAAAACGCCTAGCACCCCCCACGGAGCAGTGGTGTATCTTGAAGTCTCTTTAAGCATTGAAGTGGCTCCCTTTACGGTGTGGCAAGTGAAATTAATACATTAGATTGAAAAAAAAAAAACAGTCAGTATGCGTTTCGTACGTGCTACTCAAAAACGCATAGCGCCCCAGGTCAATGCAGGGTCAATTGCTTGTGGTTGGCACTAGTTTACACTACACGTCTCGCTCACGGGCTCCCGGCGTTCCCTCGTGTGTTGCTCTCTCTAATCACTTGCGTTGAGCATCTCGTTCACGGACTTCGGGTCTTGCTCGGTACCGATGGTCGCACTCCCGCCTCTGCATTAGAGTGGGGAAAAAAAAAAAAAAAACCCGTCGGTAGGCGTTTCGTACGTGTTTCGCCACGTCAGTCCAGTTTTGGACGCGACCTGCGGGTCAGCAGTCGAGCACCAGAACCACTATAGACCACCGTGGCGGGTCAGGTATGGCTCCTATTTTTTTTTTTTAGTACAAGAAATAAACACATATAAGCGCCGCGCATCGCACACAAGTAATGAACGGTCCACTTTTATACTTCAGATGACTTGCTGTTTTAGAGCATAGCTCTTAGGCGCCCGTTCCTGCGTTGAGCGCCGTCGCTGTCGGTGGCATAACCGATAGACATGAAAAAGTAACCGATATACATGAAAAAAAAGAAAGAGGGGGGGGGGGGGGGATACCCATGATCAAGTGGGACTGGAACCCGGGCCCTCTGCGTGACAGTCGAGTATTCTACCACTGAGCGACGCTGGTGCTTGAAACTCTTTTGCAAAAAGACCCCATACAGGCGTCATGTCGCGCAAGTAATCGCTTTGAACAATGTAATATAGCGCAGCAGAAGGCTAAAATATCAACCAGTCGCCACACAATGCTA
This sequence comes from Rhipicephalus appendiculatus, assembly GCA_030522465.1. Lineage (NCBI taxonomy): Eukaryota > Metazoa > Arthropoda > Arachnida > Ixodida > Ixodidae > Rhipicephalus > Rhipicephalus appendiculatus. The sequence goes on along the minus strand of JALIZH010012685.1, from coordinate 1,133,857 downwards.
AGTGTGCAACGAATGTGTGGTTTAATGCTTCCCACCCACGGCAAAGGGCTCAGCCATAAGTCTTCATCGTCATCAACCACATGCAGCATCAACAAAGTGCACATAATACCTTACAGATGAGTAACGGGTGCCTCGCTTATCCGCAGAAAGACCAATAATGGCGCAGTAAGCGCTGTCCTACTTCACAAAAATTATTATTTATGGCGTGGTTGATACAAAATGGAAAGCCAAAACTGCAAACACAGGTTGGCCTTGCCCCAACACGAAGCTGCACTCAGAATTCGCATTAGGCAGCATCGTGTCGTCGGTAAAATTTTTTTCTTACCAATTTCTGCTGCGACGAGCCTTCATTCAAACTTTGTCTCTTTCTCGTCTGGGAAAGTTGGGGTCTGACGTCACAGAGTGGTCGAATTTCCTGCGCGCCTTGCGCGCTCGGTTTCGGTGTCGGGGCATTTTATCGATGTTTAATATAACAAATTACGTTCATTTTTTTATGATTTTAAAAATATGAGTATGTCAAACTTTGACACCGTACAACTTCCTTACTACACAATCACCTTCAATTAGATAATAAAAGGCAATTTACCAAATTTTTATTAATTATTCATTCCAACGTAACTTTCGCCGTGGCAAAATATTTCCGCCTAGGCTTAGAGTTCGTTTGTGAGGACCACAGGCGCCTTACTGTCATAGCATCTTTCTTTTAAAAAAAATCTATAATGTGAAAAAAAAAAGGGGGGGGGGGTAATAGGTAGGCCATATGCTGGCCATCATCAACAGCGAACCTACGGATGCGTTTCTAAAACACTCATTGAAAACACGCACATAAGTATATTCAACTGTGTGGTTTCACTGTGCGCTATATGATTGTCCGATGTTACTACACGTCGTTTTATAAACTCGTTTATTATTGTAGCGCATGCTTTACAAAGGCTTAATTTTTTACTCTTAGTCGCATCACAAGAAACGACATAACAGTACGGCTCTGTGAGAAAATTCTTTCAAGGAAGTGTTTCATGTGTCCTCCTTGAGCACAAGTGCAAATCATTGTGTTCTGCCGACCGGCCTGCCAATAACTTCAGGCTCTATGTTCGCGTAAGCAGTAGCGACCTTTTCTTTCAGGTTATCGATATTTATTGGCTGTGTTGCGTACACCTACTGTTCAATCCAGGTTCGCCGTATATAGTCCAGCGGAGGCAGATGCAGCGATCTTGGGAGCGGCCATAACAGAGGCCCCCCCGTGACCGCATGAACTGTGTGGGACGTTTCGGTACAATTTTCTAGCAAAAAAAGAAAAGAAAGAGTGAGATGGTGTGCACCGTCATGCCGGAACCAGATGTCCAGTGCTCAGTGAAGCGGTATATTGTATAGATACGAATCTACATCACAAAGTAGAGTCGAAACATATTGATACCGATGAAATTCTCCTCATACTGGCAAGGCCCGGCGATGTGGTTATTATGGTTGCAAATCGCACATTGACGTATCAACGAACTCATTGATTATGCTGGCAAAGCCAACGCGTATTCTTCTCAGACCGACTGTGGACATTGTTTGCGTTGACAATTCCCTTCCTTTCAAGTTTTGTTACATAGGCACAAATTATTTTTCAAAAAAAAATTCTTGTATGAGGTTCCAGTTATAAAATTTTATGCGCTTTGAGAAATCAGCAGAACTAAGATTCTGAAACGTGATACGGATGGAGCCTGCAGGCTTCTTGAGCTCGTTTAATATACCGAGAATACACTGACATCAGGCTCTCTCGGTATTTCTCGAACACTTCTGTGAGGACTGGCTTTCTCACACCAGTTTCAAAGTCCTTGACTTTGACGATACCTGCCGTAGCATGGCTTCAGATGTCTGAAAATAATTTAAAGCGACTGAAAAGGTTGAATGAACGGGAACATTACGCCAGGATGACGAGACGCGTGTAACTATACATGTGCCGCTACAGTCGGGCCTTCTTACTCATTTGCGCGTATGCGACTAACACGTCGACCTTTTCCGCCGCAATAGCATGTCGGTGCATATTAAAAAGCTGTCTGACTTTTGTGGCAGTGAAACAACTTCATTCGCTATTACAGCTGCGTGTGTGTCGCCTTTCCTGCTTAGCATCTGAAATCCGCTTGACTAACAATTAAGGAATGTTCGCCTTTTGTCTGCGCAGCAATTCGTCAAACCGCATGATAATGCGTTCTACCGCCCCCCTGTACTGTTAATATAACTATCCGTGTTATGCTTGTTAAAACGTCGGGAGCATTGCGAAACGGCTGTCATCTTCTCGAGGAAAGAAGCTAGGCTAGAGTGATTCACGTGCACGCGTAATACCTAACAAAGGAATTGGTCGGCAAGGCGGGCTTGGTATGGTCTTGCATTTGTAATGGCGCAAATAAAACAATTAAATTGAACCTGATTATTTAGGCATGCATGTCCATTTTGAACTCGAACAAGACCAAATTAGACTCATGTAAGGATTACCTTAATTTTGTTCATATAAACATGCGCCGTAAAGTTGGCAGAAAAAGTGAATTGAGGTTTGTTTAATTGCCCGATAGATTCCTTCGGTTTGTCGGCCGAAAAATGTCCGTGTGGACAGATAATACATTTGTGCGGCTGTGATTCGCGTGCAGTTTCTGGGCTATATAAAATAAAAATGTTCGAAGCGAAAATAAAACACTGTGTAAGCTGGTTTGCTTCTTCCCACTGGGTGAAAGGGCATTTAGTTATACCCAAAGACTGGTGCAGTCCTCAAAGAAAGCGCTTCAGGGAGATGAGTTTTATTATAGTGAATTATTAGGCGTAGTGGACATCAGGGAGACTGTGTTTTATAGAATTAGTGATTTAAGTTTTAGAAAATTTGTCCAATTTCTTTTTAAACGCCTCCTCTCATGCGACATTTGCAATCGCGATCAGAACTGGAATCTATGATGGTTGAAGTCGCGTCCTCTCTTGAGAAGTCACTGCGTGTGTCTCTAGCGAAGGGGGTCAGATGTTGTGACAAAACGACCGTGTTGTGCTTGCACCTCACAGCCATGGTCAAACAGAGAGATGGGGGGTCTCACTTCGGGAAAAAGAAGTTCGGGACCATTTCGAGACGTGAACGATTGGAAACGGTTCCGAAAACGGACCGAGTTTTGGTTGCACCACGAGGCAGTCAGGTAGACGGGGATTATCACCGGCTAATATCTGGTTAACCTCCCGGCCATCCTCTACATCTCTATCTCCCTCTCTCTCTCAACGGGCCAAGTTTACTTGCACCGCCGGAGAAAGCGTCAGTCAAGCAGACTGGGGTCATCGCCCACCGTGGATGGATGCTATGAGCGTCTCCTTTATAACGGGGCGGTGGCATGTGTCCCACCAGGCTCACATGTCAAAAAGAAAAAAAAAAAGAGAAAACTAAAGGCAGTTCATGAGTGGTGTGCACGTGTGGCCACTTCTTATAATGCAGGCGTCTCAAACACGCGGACGGCGGGCCGCATGCGGCTTATCAAAAATCCTTTATAAGTATTTTCATGAGCTACACAGCAGTGGCGTAGCCAAAAATTCCAGTTCGAGGGGCGCACGCACGCACGCACGCACGCACGCGCGCACGCACGCACGCACGCGCACGCACGCACGCACGCACGCACGCACACACACACACACACACACACACACACACACACACACACACACACACACACACACACACACACACACACACACACACACACACACACACACACACACACACACACACACACACACACACACACACACACACACACACACACACACACACCTGCATGGTGAAGCAGGGAGCCAACTCACAGCTGATATTCCTCCTATATGGACCAATCGACCGATGGTACCGTAATGACGTGACGCGAACAATTGTGACGTGGCATTGTGAACAAGGCTTCCGTATGGAAGCCGAAACGTCATTTCTTTTAATATTTTATTTGGTCGGTGTACTTCCTTTCCTTCATGTTTCAAACCGACCAGACGGGTTTCCGTCGAACTCTCGATTTCATTTCGACGGGAATCACCGTTCCGCCGTCACGAAGTGCGTCAAAGGGACGAGAAGCGCAAAGACAGAATAACGCGCTCGTTTTTTGTATTTTCAGGGGGTGTTTAGGGACCTTTTAAAGAACAACATTCGCTTGCCTGCATTCGGTGTCACCGATAGTTTGTCAGTATATAGTTTTGGCCATCAGAACCGAAGAAGCAAAACATGTGCGCGGCACTGGAGGCGCTCACCGCAAACTACCGGCACAGTTCTCGTTGCATGATATGGACTTTGCTGACGATTAAGAGCTTTCGCTTTACACAGTGATACATTCCTTATCTCATTCGGTCGCTGAGCGCCCGCAATCGAAACGGCACTGGGAACGTGAGCGCCTGCAGCCTCGAGCGGCCTCCGCTATGGGTCTACAGTGTACTCAAGTATGCCCAGCGGTTGACCACAAGACGAAGCTTGCCACACCATGCAACCTGGCTGCGCATTTGCTGTTGTGGAACAGCTGCTACGTCGTTATTGTGTCGCGTACAATTATTTTTTTGAACAACTTGCATCCGATTTGCAGCACATTGAATGGCGGCTGCTAGGCTGAGTTGGTCATGTTTGACGCGTTATAGCTTGTTAGCAACTCAAATAATGCAAGATTTTTTACACGGAATGGTAGACAACATCCTTGACTTCAATCAGAGAGATTTAAAAAAAAACTTAATAACGGCCTTTTTGAGAAAACTGCTTTCAAACTTCGGCGTTTTTGGTAAACCACATGTTTCCGCACAATCTTGAAGTATAACAGTGAGCGCGAAAACCAATTTTTTTTCAAGAAGCAAGCTAAGATATCAACGTTTAAGGTGTTCGCAATAATAAATTCCTGAAATACTGATATTTTTTCCCCTCAAGAGGCCTTCACTGTAAACCACTTTGCACCCTTAAGGGTGTTTCAAGCAGGCAAAACACCCTTATGCCTAACCAAAATTTGCAAAATTAGGGTGTAAGGGTTTTTTGCTTCCCAAAACAGCCCTTAAGGGTGATGTTCTAGGGAAAACACCCTTTAGGGCGTAAGGGTGTTTTCGGTTATCAAAACACCCATGGCCCATACAACAGCGTACCAGATGATAACTGGGACTCGCTGATTAAAGAGTCGTTGAACATTAGGCGAGTTTAGATTAAAAGGTATGTTTCTTTTAGGGGTATTTACAAGCATACCATAAATTTACGCCTACTCTCATCATGTTTGGTGCTCACTTATAGGTAACAGGAATATCCCCACCGGCACTGAACGGTGGCTTAAGATACCATGGCTATATATAGCAGATGGTCACTTTAAGGCTGTGTAGCGTGTCGCAGAGTCCATGGGATATTTTACAATACGCTCTGTTGGGCGTACGGTCTGACGCGCGCATGCACCTGCTATGCTGATGTCAACTGGGATTCCACGTTCCCTGACTGGTAGATTTCATTTTTCCCGTTTGTTTTTTTTTTTTCAGTGATAAGGGTGTAAGGGTGTTAGGCCATTGGAAACACCCCATGATATAGATGTTTTGGTAAGTCAAAGCACCCTTTTCCTAGGGTGTAAGGGTGTTAGTTATAGACACGGCAAAACCCCCCTTAAGGGTGTAAACTGGTTTACTGTGTTCGACAGTAAATGGAAATAAAATACTCGTAGCATTGAATTTCCCTTGTTCTTTGATGGGACTATATATTGTGGCCAAGAAGTGCACCGTTTTTTCGCTATGTGTGCTCACGTCTCAGAAATTGCGAAATGGGCGGAAAATTGCTTACTGCGGCCTATATATATCATTTTCTTTTAGGCGAATAAATTTTTTTTTCGTGAAACTAACTTGGAAATCATTGCTCTGGGTCTAAAACTTGACACTAGAGTAAATTTCATCAAAATCGGGAATGGTGACCGGGACATCGTGTTCGTTCTTATCTGGACCCACCCAGCAGCTGTAGAAACTTCATTGATATACGATCCTATGCGTGGTTCAATTCTCGGGTGGTGCCCTCCGGTAGAGCCCCATGGCTTCCGTGGCTTGCCAGGCTTGGATAGGCGCCAGTTGGCTTCCCGAGTATAGTTCGCAGAGACGTGCCTCCCAAGGCAACGTTGTGAGTGTGTGTTTTGTGACGCGTGAAAGAAGTGCGCGTGAAATAGAAATAGATGGTTAATTTTTAATCTAAATTTCCAAATCTCCATTTTCTCTTAGCTACGCAAGTCCTCACCTTAAACATCCTGCCGCCCGGTTCTTGGACTCGTCACCATTTGTGGTTGAGTGCCATCAGGAAGACGATCATCATCATCATATATATCATCATCATCGCAAGTTCGCATGCAATGCTGCAACGTACACCAATATTATTTATTTGTGGCATGTGTACTAAATATGTCATCAGCACTACTTATGATTGCATGCAGGGCATGCATATGTCGTTTCAGGGCACTGCAGTCAGCCTCGCCCACCAGTGTTCTGGATTTCATCTAACGGTTGCACTCTGAACTTTTAGTGAGATTACGGAACTCCGTTGGTACGTATTTTGACATTTTTCACTCGTAAGTCTGTTCTTGTGCTTTTATTTGTTGTTGTTAACTGTAACACATGCCTTCTTTCGGGGGAGGGGGAATCCTTCGGCGTAAGGAGGGAAGCGATGGCAGGAGAAGCCGACGACGAAGTGGCCATGAAATTTTTTTTAGCCAATCCTCCTCGTGGGTATGAGCCAGTTTCCATTAGGCGACAAAAAAAATCAAATAAAAATAAAGTATGGCGTCTGAGCCCACGGACGTCTCCCATTTCTAGCAATACATGCCTTAGTTCTGGCACGTAAAACCTCAGAGTTTAATTAAGGAGTGGGCTTGAAGGCTTAAACATCTGAATATCACGTACGTTTACGGAATCAGGTCGACAGCATCGACGCCCGTCTACTGAGGAAGACGTGAAGTCTTGTCCCAACTTCCTGCAGACTTACTGCAAGTTGTACAGCAAAATGGGTTTAGAGCTTGACTCTTTTGTCATTGCACGCCATTGGTTCATCGTGTGCATGTGACATTAAAGGTGCCATTCCTGGCCTCTCACGGTCATAATTTTATTCCCGACATTAGGGGTTTTATGCAGCCTGCATATCGTTATCAATGATACCAGCTGGGAGGAAGTCTGGTCAGCTTTTATGTAGTTTCTTTTGATCAGCTTCAACCTCCCTTCCTTCGTGTTAAACGGGCGAATGAAAAAAAAAAAAAGGGAAATCAAGTGTGCTTTTTGTCATAGAACTTCGCAAGCCACGCGCGGCTGTTTAGCAGTCAGGATGCATTACTCTCGAGAGGGTTTGCATATTTTCTGCTTCACTCGACAAGAAAAGCACAGCTGCAGGGAGCACGTTGCGCGGCAAAGCGCAGACAAGGCACGATAAGTCGGAGCTTCCGCAGGATGCTGCCATGCGGCTTACGCCGGATTGCGGAGCTCCAGCTGCTGCGAACTTTTTATCGCACTTCTGCTGCCTTTTTTTTTCTTTTTTTTTAACCCCTACAAGCCATCCGGCTTTGCGTGATGTTGCTCATCCGCGGTTGTGCGGGGGCCGCCGATATTCACTTAAACCGGTGAAGTGGCTCACGCACACGCACGCACGCACGCACATGTTCACAGAAATGTCAAAAGACTTAAGGTCATCGACATGAAAAAAAAAAAAATGTGCTCAAACCTAAAGTCACGTCGTTAAAGGGGTACCAAAGAAGCACGAAGTTCGCTCGCGTAATAACACATAAGGCCACTTAACGTCCGGTCACACGGGCACGGGACATTTTGACACGAATGTACGTGAAGCCAGTAACGTTACACGCCAAAGTCACGTTAAATTTAAACCCACAGAGTTAGCTCGGACTACACGTAAAAAATACCATTCTCTATATTTTCCGAGAACATCTATCGAGTGTAATTACTGCTCCCCTCTGCAATGCTTGAATCATCCATGGACACCGGATCTTCCCAAGGCTTACGGGCCTGGGTTCAGGCTGTACAGTGCCATTAAACTGAGCTATAACCATAGTCTTTGAGTGTCGTGACGTCGACAGTCTAGCAAAAGACGGTGTATGTACTCACGTACGTGGCCGCAAATGCATTGCACACTCAACTAGTGAATTTTTGCGCAGAAAGTGTATGCGGCACCGAGGTGTAGCTGGTGAACCAATGTTCCGAAGGATCTGCTTATATCGAATATGGGTGGAACTTCGATATCAAATGTAATACTATGTCTATCTCGTGTGGGGATTCCGTTTTGAGGAAGAAAAAACAAGCAAAAACCATGCTCAGAGTTAATTTGTCGGCCACATTTTATACCCTCTTCGATTTTGTATCTTTCTAGAAGCTGTATTCGGTGTTTGAAGTGAGACGGCGTTGCCAAGAGCGTACTATAGATATTGCTGCTTGATGAAGCCGATAGTTATACGCATCTCAAAACCGAGTGATTTACGGCGCGTCGCAGGTCATGCCGCTTGTTGCTAGAGCGATTCGCCGACGGTTCCAGCTGTGCTTCTCTGTTTTCCTGCAGATGCACCGTAAATATTATATTCATCCTGCAAACTCACATTATAGATGTATGTATTGAACTCATATTCCGGCTGCTCACCGGCAACAGATACTATAATAATTAGTCGGCGACATAAACATTCGGTACATTTCGTACGCCACTTTGTGCGCTACAGATTTCCTGACAATAAGCACGATGGTAGAATGATAAGTTGCATCCGATGTAATTAGGCAAGGCTCCTCTCTTGACGGAGACATGTCCCACGTGTTGAACTAGAGCCATTCCCAAGTCTTGGTACACAGCAGCCAGCTTCGAAACATTTTAATCAGTAGTCGAACCTGAGTTCTGGGTGACGGTATTCGCATGTTGAGGCGAAGTGATTTCACTTTTCTTCCTGCGTAAGGAACCTTTTACTTACTGTAGGAGTCATGGCCGGCCGAATTACAGCCAATTTCTTGAAGAGAGAGAGCAGGGAATAGTGCATTTCATGCAAGAAGCAGTGCGGAAATAGGAGATAGTATCAGGTGCTAGAAAAATTAAGGATGTTAACGCACGAGAGATATCTAGAAAAAACTGGTGGTCTGTATACTTTGATAGAGATCGGTCACAACAACAAAATTTAACGTTTATTCTAAACGGCAGCGGCGAGATGGAAGTTCAGTGTACTCCGGGTATATGAAGGTGCCTTTACACCACGTTTTACCATTGCAGCGGGATTCGCGAAAATTGGCGCACAAGGGAAAGTCGTCGAACGACTTGCGTGAGGGTTCCATATACCACGACGATATACTGCGCACACCGGGACACTCCATGGACTCAAACTAACCAGCAACCACAGCCGTTCGTGCTCTGTACAAGCAAAGCCGAAGGAGCTGTTCATATATAGTTTCGCGAACGCGTCGTCGGCTGCAGTGAACGCGACATAGCAGTCGGTGGTGTTTTCACGGCTTGATTTTGTGCATGGTGTCCTGTTGGCGAACGGCTTCCACCGAGGTGCAAGCCTTTTGGTTTCCGCAGTGATCTTTATTTGGCATGGAAGTGCGTTTGCAGAGGTCCGCGCCAGATAACTGGCGGTGCGTTCGTCTTGCAATTGCGCGAGGCACAGTTCCTTTCCGTATACGTACGTACGTTTTCACACGTACGTACGTACGTGGGAAAAGCGTCGGACTTCACCCTGGGTTATCTTCAGCAGATCGAATGTGGCCAGTTACATGACGTTCACCTGATCTGTTGACGTTTCTGACTTTCTGCTGGAGCGGCTTTTAGGGCTGGCTGATACCTCTGCCGACGAAGAAGTTGGCGGCATGGAACAGCTTCAGAGCGGCCACGCTAAAATCTCTTTTGCTGTTATCGCAGTATCGATACACGTGTGGAAGATTAGAAGGCTTTCAGAGATGCGCAGTGAATTTGGATGTAAAGCAATGAAGCCTAGTGGACGCACCGTCCCACATTACTCAATCGGCTCTGTCGGCATGGCTTCCGCTGCCGTCATGTGCACTATGAGTGCTCCTGCTAAGTACGTACCACACCGTGATGCGTACAGTCAACGCCTCCTCTATTTCTTTCAATGCCAGTGCAAACGCTCGCGCCTCAATGGGAGCCGTCGGTCCGCTTTAAGGGTAGGGCTACTTGCGTCACACGTGCGTCCGAGCGCTTTCCCACCGAAATGCGATACACGCGTTTTCCATCTCCAATATCATGCGTCTGTCAGATTTGTTCCTTCGTGCTCCTTCTTTGTGGCTCGAAGCAATGCCGCCACCGCCTCACAGCGCTCGTGTGGCACCTCTTAAAGGCAGCGCATGCACTGCAGCGTCGCAGTGACGCGTCCCCATTGGTTGCCCGCATAGCGCCACGAACAGAGCCGCGCTATATCAAAACACCGTGTCTCCTACAGAGCCAGCGTGACCGACAACATTGTGAACACGAGGGATGCAACACGCCGCCCCACGGATCTGTACAAAACTGAACAAAAAATTACTTCATATGATTTCCGTCGTGAGGCACCACATAAAGGGTGCTCTCCCCCATGCACGCAAAGCACACGCGACGGCTAGGTGATGGGCGATAGTAGGAAAGGGCCAGAGGAGAGGGTGGTGAACAGCTGGAACGGGCGCATTTGGCTGGCATTGAAAAAATAGAGGAGGCGTTGGTACAGTGCTCTAAGCGGTACATACAGCATACTTAAAGTTAAATTGATCGTATCCTCTTATCATTTTTTTTTTGCATTGTCATATACTTACGGTATTAATTCCTTCGTTATCATTTAGTGTGACCCCCCCCCCCCCCCCCCGTTTTTTTTTTTTTTTGCACATGTGAGGCAAAAATGTGCTTTCATTTGTGTCCTCAGCCTCGGTAGCGAAGCAAGGCGTACAACAGGGGTATTTCATGATAATGCGCACAGTGCGAAAGCATACAAAGGACAAAGAGGAGACAGAATCAAGCTCTGACTACCAACTAAAGTTAGTTAAATGAAAATCTTAATCATTAAGGAGTACTAACAAAGCTCAACAGAGCGCATCGCTTCTTGCGCATTGTAGGCACAAAAGTTCCTTTTCAGACAGGGTGACCCAAGTTTAGGCGGAACAATTTCTTTGGAAATTGCCGTGACTTGAAACAGAGGAGCGCAGACACGTTATAACAGTCGAGGTACTTTAATTAGTGTTCGTCGTGTCTGGCTTTCTTACTGTTATTACTTTTTTCTTAGCTTCAAGCCAAGTATGGGCTCTGTTCAGGCTTTGCCGGAACCACGGCCAGCTTCTTGCCGCTGGTTAGTCCACAACAGTCAGGTATGATGGGCTTTCATTGCTAGGCGTTCCATATATGGCGACTTACACCAGCTTTCTTTCGAGGTCCTTCTTTTTTTTCGCCTCGCCTCAAAGTACTGCAATACGTCTGGCGAAATTGGATAAAATTACTTTGAAAATGGAACGCATGGCATAAAACCGTGTTAATGAAGTAACCGCGAAGCCTACATTTCAATTTATTGAATAGTATTTGAAACTTATTTGATTTTTCATGTGCGCTTCCGAAAAGTGTGGCTCGTACGTGTAACGAATCCCAGATTCAAACCTTCGCCTATTAATATTCATCATAAACACAGGGCAAAGAGTACTAATCAACAGGAACAGTCATGAAAGAAGGTAAGACGTGCAGATTGGGACACAAGAGACAAGTTCCAGGCAACACGAAAGGCACGTTCACACCGAACGCAGCGCACGCAAGCGGGCAAGCGGATTTTCAAAACGGAGAAGCAGCGAGCGCGCGAGGCTGTTCAGACCGATTGCGTTGCCTTCTGCTCGCTCTGCCGCGGGGGCGAAGCAATCCACGGTGGACCATGTTGCGACACTACGCGATACTGCGCGCGCGCGTCTCGAACCCTCATTGGCTGCGGCAAAAGCGGCCAAGTTTTCCGCGCGGAGAAAATCGGTCCGGGCGCGATCCACGCAAGCGGCCGTGGTTTTTCCGCTTTCGCGGATAATCCGCATCCGCTTTCTGGATCCGCGCTCGGTGTGAACGTGCCTGAAGGCTGTCTATCAACTAAAAGGACGCGCTATGGCGGGAAAGAAGGTAGGCACAAAACTTACCTGCGCATGCACAGGAATGGCAGTGTCACCTGTCAGTCGGGCACACATGTGGGTCTACGCGTTATGAGTAATGATAATATCTGGGGTTTTACGTCCCAAAACCACGATATGATTGTGAGAGACGCCGTAGTGGAGGGCTCCGGAAATTTCGACCACCTGGTGTTCTTCAAAGTGCACTGACATCGCACAGTACACGGGCCTCTACCATTTCGCCTCCATCGAAATGCGACCGCCGAGGCCGTGATCGAACCCGCGACCGTCGAGTCAGCAGCCGAGCATCATAACCACTTCTCCACCGCGCGGACGAGGACGCGTTAGGAGGATTTGCGCTATATAATGTGCAATAAATCGTGGTGTCTATAGTTACGCTTTGTTAGGGGGCGCCTTAAGGTTTGTTGCTCAGCCCCGGCAGGTAATCTGTGCTAGAACCGCCTGTATACGCCTAATGGATGATGATAGCAAACCAACACGCGCAGTCCTTGCGGAAGGTGAATCTTCGAGAGCTCCAACCAAGTGAGAGGAACATTTTTTCCGCTACTAAATCTCAGCCATGTAAGTTACTGGCCATCGGCGGCGCCACCTAGTTGACAGACTGCAAAACCCTAGCTTTAGAACCTCAATACTGTTTTAAACCTAACCTGAAACCCATATATCTTATAAGCCGGCCGGGCTGCTCGATTGGACTTGTCCCTGAAGAAGAGCGCCCGTGTTGTATTTCAGACTGCATTGTAGCATCAAGGTATCGCATACGCGCATGAAGGCTTCTAATCATATCCGCCCTGTGGTTAATTATTGTGTGGAGAAGAAACTTAGACCCGTAGTATCAAATAAGGGAGGTTATTTTCTAATTATAGCCGACAGGATGTCTTCATAAAAACCTTTATCAGTAATTCAACGAATTTTCAGGCTGTAACATTCTATATAGCTATTTGTATACGTAAACAATGCGTTAGCGACATACGCTTGATATTATCGTTGAGAATGCTGACTTCACATGTGCACAGCCTTGCAAGGTATCCGGTTACCTCATTGCAGAAAATGTGGGACGGGACGCCTTGTTCGCCAGTCTGCGCGCACAGTCCCGTTAAGTAGGAAGTCGTGGGTTCGATTCTCGGCGGAGGAGGCCTCATTCCTGCAGTGGAGGCGTCAAACGTACGTGTGCCGAGCTCTCGGCTTGCGGTACTGGAAGCGATCGAAATAACGTTGCAGCCCTCCACAATGGCTTTTCTCACAGTTTAAAAGCAAACATCGCTAACACGCGAACAGAACAAGATGACAAGGGGCACTGCGATGCGTATAATATTAACGTTGTTTCTTCTTATGTACCAGCTCACCTAGTCACGTTACTGCAGTCTCATATAGATAGGGCTCCGTGTTTTCGGAGTTAATGTTTCTTGAAATTCGGAGGGTGTTTTTCGGAGTTTATTTTTTTTAGGGGAAATTCGACGTTTATCGGGGTTTATTTCTCGTAAATCTCCAATTCTCCGAAATTCGGTGTTTAATCTTGTATTATAAGTTGTTGCAATGTCTTCTTAATAATTTTATTTCCAATGAAAATGCGTTGCATTGTTGCTGATAATCCTGTTTTTCCGTCCTTTCATGATTTCTCACTTCCTGTTCATTAACCCGTTAATAAGGCTGTTTATGTGCACTGCTGTAAACTCGCAAAGTCTACTTTTGGGGGGGAGCAGGAGCTAGCCAAGCTGCTTTTCAGCTTTTTGTACCGGCCTCCCTCATATTCTTGCTGGAAAATAAAGGACCTGTTAATATTATTATTCTCAACACTCCGAAACCTCAAATGAAATGATATCTGAAGACGAACACATGTCAACACGCTAAGTGTGTTTCAGATGTCTGCAAGGTTTGAACGCGCAAACACATATATATACAAGCACAAATACTTGTGCAGAACATACGTTTGTTCGTGTTACAGCCTTAAAGCTTGTTGTAATATACGCAAGCGTTCTTTGTGAAGTTGCTGCCGCTGATGGAGGTGCGCTCCTTTCGATTGGCGATTGTCAGCTTTGAAAATGCCCTTTGAACGTAGAAAATGCGCTTTTAAAATCGGAGCTTATCGGGTAAATCTGATTTGTCAGAAATTTTACCGGCGAGTGTTCATCGGATTTTTTCGGATTTATCCGAAAACACGGAGCCCTACTTATAGACAATAATGTGAGCTAGACTGAAGACGCAAAGTGAAATGTGGACCTGAGGGAGGATTCTGATATTCTCCTAATTTGGTCAAGTAAAACCACAGAGGTGGATTATCGGACAAGGTCATAAATGATATAACCTATAGCGACATTCCATGCAGTAAACGAAGAAGCGAGGATAAAATAACTGAAAGAACGCTTCCCCCCCCCCCCCCCTTTTTTTTTTTGTCGTCCTCATCGGTTACCTTTCCTTACTTTTGGCTGGCATCTTAGTCCACAATTTTACAGCCTCGTTACGTAGAGGACCTTTAGCGTCAACGTGCGCTCCGTGAGTTCGGGAAACACCTTTATTGCACGCATTAAGGTGCGCTGCCAGTTCATTGAACTAACGAGATTAATATGAAGCCAGCGTGATAAGCCGCGTTCTTGAGGTTTGACACATTGGAAATAACTTGGCATTACGCGTACTTGATGTTCCTCTGGCTGTGTGCCTATTCTGCGGGGATAATCTGCTTCTTACGCTGTCGGCGAGCACTTTTAAATGCTCCGCTGATGTCATGACGAACTTTTCCCCTTAAGAATACTACCAAAAGAAAATTTTTGTACGTCTAATGTTTGTAGAGTTTTCCCGCAAGATTAAGAAAAACACTTATGAGTATACAGGGCTCGAGAGTGACTAAATGGTTCGTTCACCGCTAAAGGTGCGCGCGGTGTGTGACGCGGGGGGGTGCCACAGTGGCGCAGCATGTCTTCGGGCCACGTCAACTGTTAGACGAGACGGAGCACAGTGCTCGCGTGGCGCGTTCTCGCAGGCGTCTGTCTTTTGAGACGTCGCCCTCTTCCCGCACAGAAACATGCGGTCCTCCGCGGCGCCGGGAACCTCGCAGCTGTTCTCTCGCTCACGTGACTGATTTAAGGCGGCTCGCGCGGCGTTCTCCGGCATCACCGGCGCGGCTGCCGGCATATGTGCGACGAGCCGCGCGCCTAACGGATGTGCTTCTCCGGATCAGCGTCCTCGTCGCCACAGCACCACTGCCCGCGTACCGCTCACCATGTGAATGCGCCGCCCAACGTCAGTGTCGCCCCAGTGCCTGCGTTCGGATGATGCCAGGTTGGTGCCGGATGACGTCGGCGTTTCGCTTTCTTGCTGCCCTTGCGCGCGCACAACCCGCTCTTTAATGAGCGCAATCAGCTGACGCGCTCCCGATTGTCTCTCCTTGTCACTGCTTTCGCGCTGTTTCCTTTCGGCTTCGTGAGATGAATTGGGCTCGTGGAATGTCTTTCTCTGACGTTACCTTATGCATGGTGTGTTCGTGTGCTCTGGATAACACCATTCAGTGTTATCGCCGGAAAGACAAAAAAAGTTTGTTCTTGCGGTGTTGTAAATTAATTTCCGTACTTGTTCTGCTCGCTGCCTTTGCTTTTCTTCATTTGCGGACAAGAAATTGCCTTCAGAAAAATGTAAAAGTGGCATCTACAACAGTGTGCTACGTTGAAACTAGTTGATATATGGATATGCTATTTTAATTGCTACAACCTCGGCCATCACGCTTCAACGCTTCGCTTTCTCTTGAGGTTATAGAGTAAAGATAAGAAATAGGGACAAGATTTTTAATTTCTTACGTGCAATTGGGCTTAGTCTGGCTGTTTTACTTCAGGATATATCATATTATTAAGTAGGCGTACATATATACGTTAGGTTCATGTGTCCGCGCTCTGCTTGGGCTGCCTGTCTTTTCCGGGTGCAATTATTCTTGACATTTCCTTCATCGGTGCAGTAGACATTGGGTATAAGATCCCTGCTGCCGTCGTTAGCGGTCCTCTCTACTTTGGAAGAAAAAAATATATAACAAAATATAACTGCGTTTTGTAGCCTTTGGGTCAGCTAACAAAACTCTCAGCCATTCGCAGATGAGAAAGCTCGGTAAAGTGTGCACGCTTTGACAGAAATCGCCGACAGGGAAATGTGTAACGAACTTTGAAAACGCTTGCGCGAACGCGGGTGACAGACGCGGAAGTCTTTCTGCTTACCGTTTCAGCCCATCGTCAGTAAGTCTTTTTCGCGTCAACACTTCTTAATGACATGTTGTGCGAATAATGTAAACAGTGTACACGCATCTCGTGTCGACAGCTTTGACGTATTGCTCGCCGAATGCGAGACGTAAGCACTTTTTTTTCTTAGTAAGCACAGTTCGACGAAGCGAACAAAGTATGAGAAAAGGCTAAACGCAGTGGCTCAGACAACTTTCCGTGACTTTAGACCTTTGCACTATTATTTTGTTGTTTTCTGAGGGTACAAGTGCGTAGCTTCAGCACGGAAATGATTTGGTAGCTTTTGCTTTATGAGTGAATGTCTCTAGGGGCCAAATTTTGTTCTGCGCAGAAGTGCACATTGACGTGCTGCTGCTGTACACACAGTTTAAGATTAGTGAAACGTTGCCACGTTTAGCGAAGAAGTTGAGGAGCGGGGCTTAAGAAGGATTTGGACGAGTTGGTAACAATTCATGATAATGGGTTATTTGCGTGCAACTTGAATGCAAGGATAATAGTAATATTCGAGGTTTTAATTGCAAAACCACGATGTGATTAGGAGGCACACCGTAATGGTTGGGCTCCGGAAATTTTTACCATGTGGTGGTCTTTAACGTGCACTCACATCGCATAGTACACGGGCCTCTAGAATTTGCTTCCATCGAAATGCGATCGCCGCGGTAGGGATCGAACCGGCGGCCTTCGGGTCAGCAGCCGAGCACCGTAACCTCTGTACCACCGCGGTGTATTAGAATGCGAGGAATAGAAGTTAGACAGACACAAGCGCAGAGCTTAGCAGAGTTCTGCAGATTACTACCGATGCGAGTTAACCTCGCAACGGCGTATGAAACAGTCAGACTGGCTTACTTTACCCGATGCCGCTGCTCCGGCTGCTGATATTTTATAGCATCATTGATGTTTCCAAGCAGGCGCACACAGTACCATTCGCCCGATTGACGTGAGCACTGGCGAGTAGTAAAATGAGTTACACTTTACAGTATCCTTGTTGGTGGTGCTTGTTAAGTAGCGTATTGAAGGCAGTTGGAAAGCAGACGGTGAAGAGCCGAAACATGAATCAAACCTTCCCCGCGCACCGCCAGTTCTATCGCACAGGATTAGTTCTGTTCTGTTACAAATAGGTTGCGGTGCAGAGGCTGAAGTACAGAGCACCTCGGTTAATCCATTTCTCTATGTTGTGCAGCAAAAAAAAAAAAAAAAAAAGAAGAAAAAAAAAAGAAAAAAAAGAAAGAAAGGTACTAAGGTAAGTGAATAAATAGTAAAAGCGTAAAAAAAACACAATATGCCGGAGGAAACTTCACTGACAAAATTCAATTTGCTCTGAAAAGTTGGCAAAAACACTCTTCAGTTAAGGACGTGTCCAGACATCAAATCATAACATGTCACTTCATACATAACTGCACGTGACTGCTTATCACAAACGCTTGTCCGATTCTGGGACCTATTAAAAAGTCCTTTAAGATTGCACTTTGCTGTGGATGACTTGCAGGCCGAGATGCGAGTAATTTTCTTATATTTAACGATGCGCTTGTCCAAACTTGCTTGTTTTCTCACTAATTCTCATTTTTGCTTGACTTATTTTTTAGCATTAAAAAAAAGAAACAAGAACAAAAAAAAAAAACGTAGCGTACGTTCTCGGTTTATTGACCAGAACACTTGTGTGAATTGGAGGGGCGAGTCCTGTACATGAAACTATGCGTACGTACCACTTCCATTCGAAGCTCCGTCGTCATCACCATGATAATCATCGTATTTTACAACCACTGCAGGACGAAGGCCTCTGCATATGATCTCCAATTTATGCTATACTTTGTGAGCTGGCTCCATTTTACGCCTGCAGATTTCTTAATTTTGTCATCCCACCTAGCTTTCTGCCGTCTTCCGCTACGTTTCCCATCCCTTAGTATCCATTTCGTCACTCCAACTGAAGATCAGTTATCTGTCCTTTGCATTACGCGGCCTGTCCGGGTCCACTTCTTTCTCTTCATGTCAACTAGAATATCGGCTACTCCTGTTTGTTCTCTTTCATTATCTCTCTCTTCGCCCATTCATCCCTCTCCCCCCAGTGCAGGGTAGCAAACCGGATGCGCGTCTCGTTAACCTCCCTGCCTTTCCTTGCTTCTCGCACTCTCCGTCTCCCCCTCTTTGTTATATTATCCACTCTGCCGTCTTCCGAGCTTTTAGTGTTACGCCTATAATTTCCCGTTGCATTAATGTATCCTATGTGACGTGATTGATGTACTTCTTCGTAGAATTTTCTTTGTGGGTAAATTTAGCACAAGAATGATTGTTTTGCTTGAGCAATGCCGAAGCATTTCTCCACATAACACCGGGTAGACACTTGTCTTGTTACGTTCCGGATATTCTTTTTTTTTTTATTTTCGAAAGTCTGCCCTTAGGCATAATAATTTTTTATTCAAAAATACACATACAAATTTGCTTCGTGTATAAAGTCAAGTAATGAGCGGTGGTGAGGTCCACGAATCCAGCGGTCAAGGTCGGGTGGTCGGCCAGGCCTTAGGCCTGTTGCACGGAGGTGACGACGACGGCTTAATTGTAGACCTGTGCAGGTCCACAATAAGTGTGTGGCAGTTACATCGCGGATTGGGGCGTCGCAAAATGGGCACGATGTACCATACGGGCCGCGGTACTTTTGCGCCCAAAGGGTGGTCACGGATGGGGTAAGCGCAACCCCAACACGAAGCCTCCTCAACGTAACCTCCTATCGGTGGGTTAAACCACCAGGGAGGCCTGACCCACACGGAGGTGAAATAGCTCGTGTGGTACGTCGGAGGCTTTCTTTTTCCCGGAGCATCTGTCCTTGAGCGTCCTCAGGAAAATGCGGTAGAGGGTGCGGTGTAACTTGTGGGTAGGTTGCCAAATCAGCTTTGACAAGGTCCGGCAAAGCGGCCCGAGGCACCCACTGCACCTGCATCCGCACAGATGCGGAGGCAGCAAGATGGTGAATACTATCCGAGATTGACGTAGACCGATACACTCGTCGTATATCGTGGATAGCTTGCGTCGAGTCCGTACGTATTATGAGCTGAGAGCATCTGTCAGGTGGAAGAAACGGTAGCAGCGCTGCCAGTCCGTCACGTATGGCGGCCAGCTCAGCAAGGTGAGCCGGTGGTGAGGGATCCGCAAAATACGAGCATGTCTGGCCAGCCTCTGGTATTAATGGGCATACAAGCGCGGTATGAATGGTGGTCCCACTCACACTGGCATCAGTGTAAGCGACGACAGTGGTGGCATCTAGGTCATCGGCACGAAGAAGGCGGGAAACTTGGGCGTTCGCCTGGCGTGGAACCGGGCTGTAAAGGCGACCCAGAGGTTTGTTTTCAGTGAGTTGCATTTTGTTCCACGGGGCAATAGTGCTCGTCTCTGAAGGTGTATGGGGAACTTCTTTGCCCATGTACCGCGCCAATGCAGCAGCCGAACAAAACGTTGATGGCTTGAGGTTGCGCGCACAGCGACGCTGGTGTACTAACACGTCAATAGTGTTTAGTTGGGACTCCTGTTGCAGTACTGTCAACGGAGTGATACGTGGCAGTCCAGTTATGGCCCGCATGGCTTCGTGGTTAATCGTCTCCAGACGTGCCCACTCTGCCAGCGTGACGGTGATGAAACTGGGCGCGGTAGACGAGCCTTGGCTGTAATATCGAACGGACAAGGAGGCGAGCCATGTTGGAGTTAGCGCCACCAGATTTCCGTCTTCAATAACCTTTTTTTGTATCCCATCATCTCATCCTTTCTCTTTATTTCCACTGAAATACAATGTTCGGACCCTCCGCTGATGCATATTCCACTGTTTCAGCAACGTATTGCACTATTTCGCTTTTTTTGAAATACTCCTCGTGTAGCCTATGTTTGCGATGATTTGAAGGATTGATTTGCTGTCATTACAGATGGCCCATTGCCTGGCTTCTGATTTCTCGCACGTAAATTTCGCTGCGTCGAAAATAGCACGCAGTTATGTCGTTGACAAAGGCTTATGCAGTCTCTTTTTCTCCAAGTTATGGGATGACGAATGCACAAGCTGAGGCTTCTTCAGTACACAATCTATCTGAATACATACCTCTAGCCTTCCGCTGTCTTGCATAAAAATGGTAGAAATTAGTCGAGCTCTTGGAATGCACCATTTAAAGCGCGGCAAGCTCGCTGCTTTTCATTAGTTTCAAGCAGTTCAATCCTCTTAGGTATGGCTTGCGGGTCCACGATCGCATTCAATATACAGGGTGGAGTGATGGTGAACGTTCGCTCCAAGTTAATCTTGTTTAAAAAAGTCACAAGGTCTATTATCCTTCTGCCAATGTTATGTTGCATTTGAGCATTATCTGCAACACTGAAGTGTCATGAACTCCTGCCGACAGCAAGGGTAATCGATCGAAGGTCCCGTTTCTGTTAGACACGATCATATGAAGGCCACATATAATGAGGCCAAGGAAGGTAGAGGGCACGTTATTCGTAATTTTTTTTTTCATTGAAGTGCGGTAAATAATATAATATCTGCGGTGTCACGTCCCAATGTGATTATTATGGACGTCCCAATGTGTCACGATGTGATTATTATGGACGCCGTAGTGGAGGGCTCCGGAAATTTCGACCATCTGGTGTTTTTTAACGTGCACTGACAATCGCACAGTACACGGGCTTCTAGCATTTCGCCTCCATCAAAATGCCACCGCCGCGGCCGGGATCGAACCCGCGACTTTCGGGTCAGCAGCCCAGCACCGTAGCCACAACACCACCGAGGCGGACGAAATGCAATACAAACCATCTTGCCGCCTGTGGAAAACGTGGTGGAAACTCCCTGTAAAGTGGAAGTTATGGGTTCAGTTCCCACCGACGGCAAGTTCCTGCTGAGACTCGATAGCCGTAATTTTTATGATTGGGCAACTGTCTATGGTCTATATATAATAATAATTAAAAAACAGTTAAGGGTAACTATTTCGGGTTGCTTGAAAAGGTATGCCATGGCCTGCAGGTTTCTTATGGTTGCAAAAAGGCTTGGTAGTGAGAAAAATAGTCGTGCATACATCTTACAGTCACGCTCTGTGCGAAAAAAAAAGAATTGTTGATGCGAGGTTA
The DNA here is from genome assembly GCA_030522465.1 of Rhipicephalus appendiculatus. NCBI lineage: Eukaryota > Metazoa > Arthropoda > Arachnida > Ixodida > Ixodidae > Rhipicephalus > Rhipicephalus appendiculatus. The sequence continues at coordinate 1,112,468 of JALIZH010012685.1, read as the reverse complement.
GCGTTGTTTTTACGGTGAAAGATAAATATATGTGCTGCCTAGCAGAGAAATATCAGTTGAGCGGCCAGAAGGGACCTGTCCAGGTGTTATTTGCAGCGGATCAACAAGATCGTCGAATGTCATTCTTTGTATGTAGCTGCGATCGCCTTCATGTAGGGCAGAGAGGGCGTTGCATCAACCAAAGATTAATTGAGCACAAGCGTTCGTTGACTTGTGGAACTCCGTCTGACCTTTCGTTACATTGTCGCGATTGCAGGTGTGCTTCAAACTTTGCAGACGGTATAGTTCTGTTTAGACACACAGATGAAGTTCTCCTTATGGCTGATGCGTGGCGCATCATTCATAACGGTACCATGTATGTAAGTCAACCTTCGATTATCTTACACAAAGGGGAACTGTCATCTCCAAACGGAATTGTCTTTCACGAGTGCCCGCACGTGTTCACGGTTCACTCGTTGGCACCGCCTTCTATTAAGCGTGTGGAAATAAAGTTCGTGCTTTTCCGCCTCTGTATAGAAAGAAATCTTTTTCAACTTCGCATTTCTGACATCGTCAAACAAAACAGGCTTTTTTAGTCTTCCCAGAAACGCCATCTCCGCAGAGGCAACACCTCAGTTGTCAGTCGGCAAACTAAACATCTTTTTTTTCTTTATTATTATTATTTTTTTTTATTCAGACTTTAGCGGTCATATTCACCGACCACGCAGTGAAAAATGTCCAGCTTTGTGGGCCCGGAAGGCTGCTATCATATCTCCTATCGAAATAATTTGCTGCACACTCGCTCTGAGGCTACGATTCAGATGATGCAAAGTGAGACCCTGCGGTGGCAGCAACTGCAACATTGATTCCTCTGTGGTATACCAATACAGGAGCTATAACGGCTGTGCACTAGACTTGAGACCCACCCGCTTCCCCAAGATCACCGAGCATGCAGGTTGCGGGACTGAACACTTGAGAAAATGAAGCGATTCCGCGCCTATTGCGAGTACTGTGTGGCAAAAGTCCCTGCTCGCAGGGACTTTTGTACCTGCAATACGGGAAGTGCTGCTTTCCCTAATCGCATTCTAACCGACGCCTATCTGCGTGGCCAGAGTATGTTCTGAGCGAAAAGCTAAAAGGAGGCATTCACTTTGCCACTACTAAAGTGAAGCCGCTCATTCTCATTAAGAGGCTCTTGGGTAGGGTAGCAAGTTACGGTATTGTGCAACACCGCTATGTTCATAATGGTCGCAGTCAAGCTGGAGTGGTATTATGTAACAGTACACTAAGGGACTGACCATTTAAATGCGCGTTGATTGGATAGAGACTGACACCCGGCGAGCAGGAGCCAATCGTATCCACTCTACTCGGGCTCCATCAAATGAGCGTGAAACAGACAGGTCTCATAACTAGTGCACTATTACGGAAGACCTCCTCTTGACTCAATATCGTCGACAGACAACTAAGCAATCAGTTTGGACCTATATGAGAATAAAAGTTCGAGCGTTATTTATTGAGTTGACCGAGTCTGTATTGGGCTACTGACGTCCTCATAGAGCGTTGGCAAGGCACCCATTCGCCGTGTGTCGACTGTAGGCCCGCAGCGCTGCCTCACGCTTCGCGCCTAAAGAACGATGTACGACGAAACCGGTGTATGTGGGTAGTTGCAGGTGTGAGAAAAAAAAAGTAGCAAAGAAATAACTGCATAAGCACCCTCTGGAAGCAACACTGCCATCCTCACTTCCTGTAGAGCTAACTATAGTGTTAGGAAATCGAAATTCTAGAGTCGTGTGTCTTGACGCGTATTCAAGAGACGCGTATCAGCCATCAGTCAGATCAGATATCGTAAAAAGCGCAGACAGGTGCTCAGATATAGCGCAGTGACATCGGTACTTAAGCTTTGCAATGTTTGTAACTTCGCGGGGAAGGAAAAGGAATAAATAAATAAAGGGCAGCTAAATATGGGCCAACAGAGTTGTGTCAAGGCGAGCTCTGCGTCACGCGCCTGTTCCAACTGCTGCGGTGAGGCGCCCTTCGCTGCGGTTAAATTCGTGCCACGCACTATATGTGAATGCATGTCATACAGCTGTGGCGGGGTATTCCCGGAATCAAAACTAACAGACGTATAACTTAAGATAACTGATCTCTTACTTTGGTTTCGATGGTCGTTTACTGCCGCTTGCGAATGAGGACGATGAAAGGAGCGCAATGTTGTAACTAATATAACGTCAGCAGTCATGTAAACTGTATGTATATAAAATAGTTCGTTGAACTGCATGAGCATATGACATGTCCATGCACGCATCTGATATTGCAGCACTAATTTTGATAAGAAAGCTAAAGGACGTGTAATGGCAGTGCTATCGACACTTGCTGCGCCGGCCGCATTGCATAGCCCTTGATTGCGTGGAGCCAGGCTGTAGCGACAAGGACCATGCGTAATAATAATAATAATAATAATAATAATAATAATAATAATAATAATAATAATAATAATAATAATAATAATAATAATAATCGAGATTTCACTTACACTATAGGCTGTCTTCCCCTCGCTTGCTAATGTTTTCATGTCCTAGTCAGGCTTAGGACTGCTGTGCTGCCGTGAAGGCGCGCTTCTAATCACGCTTCTTGTTACGGTTTTCATTGCACGTTTTAACCGCGCAAGACGCGACAAACGCTAAATGAATGAAAAAGGACCGATGAAGCTGACGAATCCTGTAGGATTCGTCAGCTTCATCGGTCCTTTTTCATATGTAACAATGTAATAATTGGGGGGAAGGGGGGGGGGGGTTACTTCCCAAAACCACATGATGACCAATCTTGTGTACCTACATTACGAAAATATTAAGGTACAAGGATAAAAGACCAGTCCGTAATCACAAAAAGATTATTCGATAAATGTATGTCCTTTTACGTGCCAGAACACTCATATGATGACGAGACACGCGTTATGGTGGGGGGACTCCGGATTAATTCTGGCCATCTAGTGTATTTCACCGTGCACCTAAACCTCGGTACACGGGTGTTTTTGCATTTAGCCGCAAAAGAAACGTGGCCGCTGTTGCAAGATATTGAACTCGCGTCATCAGTAGCACGACACCTCACCCGCTAAGTTGCTATTGCGGGTCTCGCAAAAAAGAAAAAAAAAAAGGCATAATTCTCGCTTGTGTTAAATGAAGACGACAGCCTAACGCACAAGTTGGCGGGTATATATGACGAATGCGGTGTACATGATGGATGCACACGAACCTGTATCTCTAATGAGCCAATTCTTGATAGACCATGCATGATACAACTGACGCACAAAACGAGAAGAACGCTGTTGGTTCTGCGTAGCGTTGGCCCCCTCGCCTCCTGCCGAAGGAAGGTATGTGGCGAGGGCCTTTAACGTAGTGGGCGCTTTATGCGACAAGATAAAAAAAAAAAAAAACAGGTGATCGGCTCCTTTTCGTTGTTCGATGTACCTATTGTGGGAAAGGAAATGTAGAGAACTATGTCGCATTGACGCGAGAAAAATTTAACTATTACAAAAATTAAACACTTCATTACAACAATTAGAGCAGTCGCGTGTTCTCAAATACACGAGAAATAGCAAGCACTCTCTCCAATATCTACTATACGACACAAAACAGCTTCAACTGCGGCCTTTAGCACTGTACACGGAGCAGTCACTTTCAGGCCAAAAGAATAAAAATAAAATAGGACAATGAAGAGGGAGCCGCTTCCACATTGTTTTACGATACGATGCAATAAGATGAAAAACATTGTCGCAGTCGAACACGAAAATAACGTTGAGCTCGTAGGGGCACAAAAGGTCCAAATAAAACTTCGCTTAGAAAGCAAAAAAAAAAAAGGCTGTATGTCTTGGTTTGGACACGACGTGGCTATCGTTTCGGGTGAGCTTCGATACGAGGTCTGCATGCACTAATGCTTGTCAGCTACGGGACTTTATTACTCGTCGTGTTAGCTTAGCAGATAAGATGTCGCGCTTCCAAGATGTAGGAGGCGGGTTCGACGCTCGGTCACGGTGGCCGGCTATCCATAGCGGCGAAATGCAAGAACACACGTGTACTTACATTTATGTGCACATTGGTTTACGTGCACAACTGGCCAGAATTAATTCAGAGTCCCCCAATACGATGTGGCTCATAATCGCATCGCAATTTTGGCACGTAAAACCCTGTCATTACATTACATTAATTTGGGATTTTATTTTCAGTGGTAGTGCTAACTCGTGCTAACCCGGGCCTTTCGAGTGGGAAGCGGGCATTCTATACCTCGGCACCACTTTGGTGGAGCCGCGCGCAACTCTTACTAAAACGACGACACATTACAGACTACCGATCGCAGCGCCGCAAGCGGATTGACCCTGTTAGGGCTTCACTTTTTAAAGCTCGTTCCGGGCACTCCCCTGTTCTAGTACACTATACCGAAGGTTTTGCTTCGAGCGTGGTCCCTTACGGTAAAGCCAGCATATGCCGCTTCGGTAAAGTGGGGCAATTAATCAAGGACCCGATGTGACCGTCGTTATCTACATGCTGAGAGGGTCGTAATCGAAGGTCCACTCTAAAAAACACTTTCTCTTAGCTGTTATAGATTTGTGGCAATAAATATTTACATAATTAACCAATCCCTCCCTTTAATTCCGCCCTCGTTTGCTCAGTGCGCTTGCCGAGTGTGGATTTGAGCTCAACAGAAGCAAGACTGTTTAATTAAACTTGCCTCTGATGTCTGAGACACACCATCATGTTCATGGAGCTATTCAATACAACTTGATTAGTTCCCGGACAGTTGTGCTGTAGCTCTTTTTTCCCCAGATCCTATAGACCAGCGTTGCACCAGAGACATGCAACTGTTTATACTGAACGATGGTTCACTGCGCGCCAATATTCATTCTGCGACCAAAAGTGCTGCGCCAAGGTCTGCCGTCATTGAAGAGATCGCGTGCGAGTAACGGCGACTACGTACGTATCACGCTTGCCGGGATGCGATGCTGTATACCAGGGGTCTCAAACACGCTGCCCGCGGACCTTTTGCCAGCAGCCAGGATTGCACGTAGGCCTATCTGTCTTCGTCCAGTATTTTTTTTTCTTTTCTTAATACGTATCTTCATGAGCTACACAGACGTGACTGGCCTAAAGCATTTCTTTCGTGAGGCCCCCCCATCCGGTCACCGTGGGTTAAAATATAACCGTTGAACAAAAACTTATTTCAGAATCGGCGTCCACATTGCCGTCATTCTGGAGGCCAGTATCGATAATGTTTCTCGAAACATGACGTCCATACCCCGTCAGAAATGACCCATATATGGATATGAAAAAGGCCTTCTTTCAAATGGCAACATTTGCTGACATTTTGTCCAGACGCCTTTGAAGCAGTCGACCGCTGTGCCTCCCACGGAGGCAGTTGCCAGTCGTACCTGACTTATGTTTTTCACTTTAAAAAAAAGTAATAATTACAAAATGGTGGCAATAGTATAGTTTTTAAGTTTGCCTTACGTTTAATGACCGCGCTGCGGCGGTCTCATTTCGACGGAGGCGAAACGGTAGAGGCCGGTGTGCTGTGCGATGTCAGTGCACGTTAAAGGAACACCAGGTGGTCAAACTTTCCGGAGCCCTCCCCCTACGGCGTCCCTCATATAAGCATATCGTTATTTTGAGACGTTAAACCCCAGATATTATTATTATTATTATTATTATTATCATTATTATTATTATTATTATTATTATTATTATTATTATTATTATTATTATTATTAGTTTAATCACCGCTACTTATGTGTTCTTATAGCTTATGGTTGCGCTCACGCCTTTTAACACAAGGGCATCAAAACACCGCTGTTTCGTTGTTACTTTGCAGCGAAACGCTCGGCGCCTGCTAAGAGCATCTCTCATTGTGATGATACATACGAGGGTCTCTTCTTCCAAGGCGAAAGGAGGGCCCATAGAACTTGGTATTTTTGCTGGTTAAAGCAGAAAACTCTGATATAGCGAGCATGGACGACGCGCTGCCTCTAAAAAGCGAAGTTCCTTTTATCATCTCGGTATTGCGTCATCGAACGACACAACCATTGATTCAGCGACTTAAAACAAGACATCATTCGCAGTTTATTTCGCTTAGCTAAACTTGCTATCGGAATCATGGAAGAAGGGAGCATTCCGTTACGCAAGCAGCCGTATTGCTCCTCATCTTTCCGTGAAGCCATCCACTTCGCTTTTTCTCCCTCAAAAAGGTGGCGCGACGCGCGACCCTGCACAGGGAGGACTTAAGTCGACTGTGTCTGATTACCGGTAGGCATCAATTCATGTGCAGTTGTGTGAATATGCTGCGCCAACGGCTGTGTGCACGTGTCGTCCATATATACGCTTGTGTAACTGCTTGTATATTGTGCGCAGCGCATAAATATTACGTGTCAGTTCGCAACGTGTCAGTTCGGAAGCCGCACGTTGCTGTCGCAGCCGTCGTCTTTCCGGGGGAGCGGGCGCTAAACACGGCGATGGAAGAAAGTAAAACTTACCGTGACGGGGTTAGTGCGTTGGGCCGAAATCGGATGACGCACCTTTTTCTTTGTTCTCTTCCTCCTTGCATCGCAACGACAGCCTGATACGAGACGATGACGATGTGGTGATCTCCGGCAACTCGAAGCGCGACGCTCCGCGGTAATGTCTTCTTCGAACGATTGAAGCTATGCAGCGTTGAGCGTACAGGTCGCGGAACCGTGGTTGCTGACATAAAGGCAACTACGGGCCTCGAAGTCGCTGTATCAAGTCAAAAGGTACAGGAGAGACTCCCGCCATTTCGGTGGCTCAGAAGGCACTAGAGCGTTTCGGTATAGCGCTGTCCTCTCGCGCCTTCAATGAGCCATCTGCGCACGTGCAGCTGACATAGCGCCTACGCAATAGGTCCTCTGGCGGCGCGCAGTGCGCGACGCTAAAGCGCTCTACTTTCGGCGGTAGACTTGTCGAGCCAGAACAATTACGGTGTCGAAGGGAGCGGACTTGGATACGTGCAAGCATTGCCGTGCTTCGTTCGCTATGCGCATTAACACAACGAAAAGCAGCACAGGACCCACAATTGTGAAAGTGCGCGAGCTCAGTGGTGAGTTGCTCTCAGCAGTTACTCATTACTTTTCGTTTTAGACGAACCCGTGTGTAAAAAAAAGTGACAAAAGTCATTTACATGCGTGTTCGGCTGTTCCTAATTACATGTAGTAAAAAAAATAAAACCCTTTGCGTGTCATTCGGTTTTATACAGATCGCTTGTGCTATGTATGCCTAACTGTATCTTAACATTAACTTTATTTGATATGGAAGCTCCGTTCCAATGTTGAGCAATATATCTGTGCCCTACCTTGAAGCCCGAAGGCTTTAACTTCACCTGTGTCTCTGACGGTTGGCCAGGTGTGAGGAAGGGCGCCAGTAACCTCGCGTGTGCTCATAACTTGAATTACTAAAAGTGCTTAAACCTTCTACAGCCGATATCGTATACGCAATTTTGTATTTTCACACATTTAACTAAAATGCAGTGTGTTCTACCATGGTAGTATGAGAAACAGCCAAGGGGCGCTATATAATTGTTTAAGGGCTCAACTAAACGTGTTGCAGTCATTTGGTGTAAGATGCCGCGAAAATGGTGCGACATCTCGATCAAGTGGGCGTTTTTTGTCAAAGACCGAAAAACAGCTAATCAGGTCTGCAGACAGGCACAAACGCCGGAATATCAGCGATCAGTTTCCAGACGGTACATACTAGCATGTGCTGCTGACGGATGCTTTCTCTGCTCGCTATGGGCTGTCATTTACGGTGTTACTGTTTGCATGCGAAGGTTTAGCATTCGTTGCCCGTTCACGTCCAATAAACTTATACGTAAGGAATAAAAAAGAGGAGCCGCAACGATTTCGACGGCGTCTAACCACTGTCTTCGCGTTTTTTGCACCAAGTAACATAGCATTCCCGGCCGGTTATCTGCTAAATTATCGCTCGTATAATTTAGGTTCACGGCGTTTTTGTCGTTGTCACCGTGTAAGGTCTCTTTATATTATCAGAGTTTTGAATACTATGCGTAGTCATGGCCACAGTCTTCGAAACTGTCAAATGACTGCATTGTCGGAAGCCGTGAAGCAGAGCTATAAATTTACCTGTGCGCCTACGAATCCACCTAGCTAACTGTTTCAGTGCGAAATTTTTTTTTTCTGCAGCGTTGTACATAAAACGGTAGCATATAGACAAGCCTTCTGGCCACCGTACTTAAAGCAACTTGACGATTTGAGCATCTGTGATAATGCCGTCCTCCCTGAAACATTGCACGTCCAGCGGTGTCGCTGTTGGTTTCACTATTCGGCAGAAATACGTGATCACGAGTCGTGTTTAGCTTCTCCGTGTCCTCAGTGTCTGCCCACGTATGCAGCAGCAGAAGCAGCTCGCTTTTTGCCGCATTTTCTATTCCAGCTCGCTCCACCGTGCCTGTCGACGTGCAAAGACAATGGAACGCGGCACAATAGAGAGCATTCTCCTCGTGAGCCCGATTTACTGCATCGGTCGCCACTCTCCGTATCGTTCCATGTAGGCGCTTCGGGCTACCCTATACGGCTGGTTAGTTTCTTTCCGACTGGGAGCACAACGATATAACCAGTGGAACATCTGCTGCATGGTTATTCTTACTTCTCACTGCTCCTATCGCGCTGCTTGTGTGCACCTAGGCAATTGTGTCTGCCTACCCTGTTTCTATGCCTCGCTATTTTTGTTTGCTCTATTTTTGTTTGCTCGTAGAACGCGTTGTGAACAACACGAACGACGCAAGATGACCTTGCTTTTTTTTCCCGGTATTTTCGATATTCTTCTTTAAGGCGAACCTGCTGTTCTCTTCGGTACGTACGTTGCCTCCGCCTTCTATAGCAACCATGCAAGAGCCCCTCTCTGTAACAATCGTTTTTCTCGATCCATTCTTCCGACCCTCTGCCTTTAAAGACTGAAACTAAATCCTTTACCGTCACACAAGTCGTCACAATTGCGTCGTGCCACGTCACGCAACCACGTCAACATTACGGCTACGTAATCGTTACGACATTCGCAAGGATTATTTTTAAGCTGGTGAAAGCAGGCCCTCATCAAAAGAAGACTCCCTGGTTTCGGCTTCTTACGGTGTAGGCGCTTGCGAGCTGGCACCGCTGCAAACGCGGAGTTGAAACGCAGCTAGGAGAGGAGGAACAAATGAAATAGACTTTGCCTCGAACCACCTCCAATGTCTCGCTCGGGTCGGACACAATGCTTGTCCGATGCCACCTGCGCGTACACAACGAATTAGCGGTGCAAGCAGGTCTATCAATTTGGGGTCTGTGCGGAAATTCGCATTTATATAGGCGCAGTCTGGGTGGCCACATGCTCGACCTTTTAAATGAAAAATGCGTTACTTGAAGCGTGTGTTTAAAATAAAATGGGAAATAATAGCATTGAGTACGACCGAATACTAGTTATGATAGCGAGAAAAAAAAACCGTGAATGAAAAAAAGACAAAATATAGAAGGACAATGGAAATGATGCTCAGACAATATAATATTCAGTTAGAAATGCAAGATTCCAAAATTAGAACGGAAAGGTTTCTGTAGAAAAAAAAAAGGATTGTTTAAAATAATAATTGAAGCGGGAGATACGTTTACTTCTCTTCTGACTAGTAACACCACAAAAGTTAACTCAGCGCCGGTGTTTGTATTCTTGCTAATCCTACAACGTATATACATATAGATTCGAGCGCTCTCCATCAGATATTTATGCCTGCTTGTTTTATGTGTATTAAGCTTGTGGATATGTGACAATATTTTAAGAATACTTTACATCTCTGGGAGTACGAAAGTTTCATTGAAGAACAAGTTTTTTTTTCCCAAGTTGCCGGCAAAATAAGGTGTTCAGCGTCTGCTTTGGGAAGTTTCTTGGCTGTGTCCGCACGATGCCGAAATCCTCCTTCCGCCATTGAGTGTGGATTGAGCTAGGTTGCCATGACGTGGAAGGGTGCTTGTTGAAACGTTTACTCGATAGCTTCTTCTCTGCTGCTAGCTGTGTGTTGCTGGCTGAACCTTCCACTATTCATTTGTTCCATTTGGCTTTTCCACTAAATTACTTTTGTACTGATTCCCCTTATTATTGATTTTACAGCGAAAGCTGTTACGAGATCACAACAACGGCCGATTTTGGCGCCGTAGTTGTCCACCGCCACCGATGGTGTCCGTAACCGCTATCGCGCGAAATAAAAAAAAATACCCAGGATGGAACGGGGATTCGAACCTGTGCACTCTCCCAGGCAGCCCAGTATTCTACCGCAGAGCCATGCCGGCGCTTGGAACTCCATTTGCAAAAAGACCCTACACGGGCTTCATGTTCGGGAAGGAACGATGTTAACATATATGCGTGGTAGGAGAGTAAAATAGCAACCAGGCGTCACACAATGCGAATTGCGTTATAACTAGTGGGTCGTTGAATGGCCTACAACCCATTGCAAAAGGCTCAGCCATAATTCTTCATTTCGCCATCTGCCAAAGCATTAAGAAAGTGCACATAATGCTTTACAGGTGTGTCGCAGGTGCCACACCTCTCCCAGAATGACGAAATAATGGCATATTGGATGCCTCCTTCCTTCACAAAACTGAAGATGACTTATAGCGTAGTGGGTACCTCGCAAGCGTACTCGTATTAGTTGCCAAGGAAGCCCATAAGGCCCCATGATCAGTTTCCTCAGGACCTCAATAAAGTTTTCTCTCTCTCACGTTAACGTAATATAGCGTAGTAGGAGAGTAAAATAACGACCGCGCGTTACACAATGCGAATTACGTAAGCTAGGGGGGTCGCTTTAAGACTTCCAACCCATTACAAAGGGCTCAGCCATAATTCTTCATCGTCATCAGCCACCGCATCAACAAAGTGCACATAATGCCTTGCAGTCTGATGTGTAGCGGGTACCTCGCTTCTCCGCAGAATGACGAATAATGGAGTAGTGGGTGCTTCCCAACTTGACTAAAATTATGATTTATGGCGTAGTGGGTACCTTGCAAGGGTACTTGTATTAGTAGCCCCAAGAGAGTTTACTACGCGATCTAGAAATGCCGCTCTTCCAGCTTTCGCTGTGACTGCTGGGCTTTCCGCGCAGGCCTGGCATTTTTAAATTTTTTTTTCTGATTGGTAGTAAGCCTGATACACCTGATATAACTGATATACCTACACGGTAGAGCAGGCTATCCCCCCTTTCCTTTTCTTTGTTTTTTTTTTTACTTTAAAGGCCAAATCTAGCCACAGACGTCGCTTGCTCGACCACACTCTTCAGGTATTGCACCTCGCGTGTAATTCTGTTTTGTTTAAATTGTGTATTCCGAGCCATATTAACAAGACCTGCTCATTTGTCTGTGGAAATATTTTTTTACAGCAGAAGCTAAAAATTTCACCATCAGACATCATAATATAAGCCTGCAGCTTATATACGAGATCAATATTAAAACATGCGAATACCACTTGGGATCTATTCCTCGAAAAATATTCTAGCAAACTAAATGTGATTCGACTATATGTCATTCGTTTCATCTTCTGCGCTCGCCAGATCAATGCGTTGCCAGCGACACTGAAGGTCGGTCACTACCTGACAACATCCATATCTTCGGTAGGCTACAGTAGAAAGAATGACTTGAGCAAACTTTCTGCGGTTAACACATGATTTTAGCATTTCGCTTGAAACTTAATGAAGATTCTATTATTCAAGATAAACAAGTCCTACCGATGATGACATCGTTAATTTTTACGTCAGATTACTTTTCACAGAGACTATCACTTTTCCTTCGTACCGTCAGCGAGTCCTGTATCCTATTGCTTGTCCCTGTGAAAAAGTTGGCCTTTTGAAGGTGGCACGCTTTACCCTACGACACATTCAGTAACACGGATAGCTCCGACATTAAATGCAATGGTCTTCAGATCCCTGCATGTTATAGAAAAATCAACAAAAAGGGATCGTTCCGGGCCAGCGAAGCAACAAAAGCGATGGTGTCAAATGTTCACAACTAAGCATTTGTCTAAGGCGGTATTTGCTCACAACTAAATATTTGTTTTGGTGATAAAACGCATATGTGTTGGGCGCATAATGACATAATGTAATGCACTATAGGCTAAGGGTCGCGCAGCGATGATCATGTCAGAGCATAGGTCGGCACTTTAAGGGAGTACTCACTCAAACTCACTCACCACAATTTTTTCAGCCTTCGCACTCACTCACGTTCACACTCACGTCCACTCACACTCATGAGTACTCACTCACGTTCACACTCACCTCCGCTCACACTCATGAGTACTCACTCACGTTCACACTCACGTCCACTCAAACTCATGAGTACTCACTCATACTCAACTCACCACGTTCAAATGAGTGTGAGTGGGTGTGAGTTGAGTGCACTCATGAGTGAGTGTGCCGAGCTCCATAGGTCGGCACTTTACTCACTCAAACTCACTCACCACAATTTTTTCAGCCTTCGCACTCACTCACGTTCACACTCACGTCCACTCACACTCATGAGTACTCACTCACGTTCACACTCACGACCACTCACACTCATGAGTTCTCACTCACGTTCACAGTCACGTCCACTCACACGCATGAGTACTCACTCATACTCAACTCACCACGTTCAAATGAGTGTGAGTGAGTGTGAGTTGAAGTGCACTCATGAGTGAGTGTGCCGAGCTATGTGTCAGAGAGGCCACCATGGGCATCATTGACAAAGCGCGGCAGATGCTTACTGCTTCGAAGCTCAATTTATGTGCATTAATTCGTAGAAAATGAGTTCCTTATAGATCAAAGCTGCAGTCTAAGCACAGCTTCTAAGAGCAGGCTAGTATACTACTGAATAGCTTGCGCACAACGGCCTACGCCCGAGGAGCATGTCAAACAGTTAGCTTATTCTTTATTTAACCACGTAGAGCAGAGTGTTTCCGCCACTGCATTTATTGTATTCTGCATTCTGGAAGCTTAATAAGAAAACCAGGTGTATTTTGGTTAATTATTTATAGAGGGAATAGCGTTTTTAACCAAGAACAAATAACCTTTCGCGCGACGTTTCGGGGACTAAGCTCTGCTTCTTCTTTAGGGATTGAACGACAAGCATTGCAGCCTTATAAGAAATGTCAATTGTTGGAAAAGGAATCCATGTAGCCCACTACATGACGTTTAGAGAATGGGAAAGGAAGAGGAAGGGCGTTCAGGTGATGGCAACATTGCTCAGGCTGCTGTTGCCGAGCGTAGTCCCTTTATCTCAGGCCTTGAATATATGCGGCGGGAAAATTGCTTTCATTGTGTAGCAGGCGTAAAAAAATGGACACGGAAAAAAAAAGGATGACGCAAACGGAAAATCGCTGTCGGAACTATTGATGTTTGGCGTGTTCTGGATGTACCGTGGCTCCAGTATGAGACCTATTTGGTCTCTATTGGCTCAGGACACAGGTTCATTCTAATATCCAGTATATCCAGTCGACGTAGTTTCACTTTAAAGTCAGTATTGATTTTTCTTTCTCTACCAGTTTGTGATGAGTTATTTCAGCCTGTCATACTTCACCCACACCATTCGAGTGACAAATATCCTGACAGAAGTCCCAGGTCATGGGTTCTGCACCAGATGGGCAACTCTCTGCTCTATGTAATGCTCCCTTACTGAGCACGAAGTCGCATCTATTGAGCGAAGCCGGTTTGCCTATCCCAAAACTGTTCTTTTTGCGTGACGCTGCCTGTATAGAAGAAATCTGTACTTTTTTTATACGCTTATAAAGTTAACTGCTAAAATGAGTGGACGTTCACAGAAATTTTTAGACTTCTTCTGGTAAGTAAAGAACACGGGATCAAGATTTCCCGTGCTTATAAATAAAGTAGCATCACATAGCGCAGTATTCCGAATATGGGTTAGAACGCAGAAAAAAAAAAGAAAGCCATGAAGGTTTATAAAGGTTATCCTTCAGTTTGCAACACATCTCGTTTCTGGAGAGCGGTTCAAAACTTCGCTCAACATTTAATGTTTCCACTACACGAGTATAAGTTTGAATCTTTGATGGATAACTTATGTATTTATCCATGACAAGGTGTTGTGTGTACGAAAGTGTGGACGGAAGTCCGTAATAATTGAACAGTGAACCGTTTCAGTGGGCCCAAGCTACCACATATTTCTATATAAGGTTATTCCTTTCATGACGTCACACATACTTCTTCTTGCGCCTCGAGAGTTCTGATACCCAGATGGCACAGTGACAAAGTTAAAGAAGGCAGGCATTTCGCTGTGGGCGTAATGTTCAAACGAAAGCCCTCGCGCTCACCGTTTCCGTGTTTTTGCTGTCGTTATTTCTCGAGTTCCTGTTAACCGAGGTTCCTGTTGCTTCGCTGTTTGCCTCCCCAATGCCATTCATCTCTGACACGCATGTCAGAAAAGCTCAGACAAAAAAATAAAAACATCCGGGTGCCAGCAGTCACTCGGCGCCGCAGGAGGATGTCGGTAACGGCAGCCAGTGCTGGAGGGCTGTATATTTAAAGCACGCGTCCGCAACCGGCGCGCAGCAATTATTCCTTCCTTTGTTTTCATTTTCCCCGAGCTGTCAGTGCAGGCTGTAGCAGCAAGTGTTTTGAGTGACAGCGCGGATTACTTGTTCACCTTATTACGGACTGTGCATGCCATCTTCATTTTTGCTCCAATGTCCTGCAGACGAAACTATTACGTACGCACCCACATTATTGAAATGTCTAAACGCGAACAGCAGTCACGTGTTGATGCTTTTCCGTCTATTCTGTTCGCTAGAAATTGTTTGCACTGACTATTAGAACTCTGAGCATCCCTGCATTCATGCTTTTTTGCGGCTTTCGTGGTCGCAAACGGATACGCGTTGTGCAGCTTTATGTGAAATGCCCACGTTAGAATGAGAGCCCACGGCAAGGCCTCGAATGAAGCTGCATGTGGTCACCTGGGTTGAGCCTCTTTTGAAGAAAGGGAAGCACAGAGCAAAACTCTGTGATTCGAGACTGTGGCGAAATAACAACAACAACAACAAAAAAAAAGGTTAAAGGAAACAAAAAAACTGACTCGCCATCCCTGCGAAAGTGCATGTTCAGCGACCATCTTCTCTGCGACTGTCCTCGCTTCAGTGCGCCAAGAAAAGAACTTACAAAAGTGCTAGATAGACTTGACAATCACCCATTGTCGGAGGGAAGGGTCATAGGACACTGGCAGAGACCGTCCTCGGCACGCAGGGCATTGAAAGCGTTGTGGCGCGTCTTACGGGCAACTGGTCTCAGAGACAGACTCGAAGCAGTGTCGTTTATCGTATTATTGTTCTCCTTTCTGTGTTTTTTTTTCTTTTTTCTTCTTCTTCTTCTCCTTTTTATAACATCTCTTTTCCTGTCATCTTTTACTCTCCTCACACCCTTCCCCAGCACAGGGTAGCCAGCCGGTCTGAGAACTGGCTAACCTCCCTGTCCTTCCTTTCCTCCTTCTCCTTCCTCCTCCAGCGAAGCTGTCGAAAACCACCACTGTACAACTGCTGTGGGGAATATGCAATGCATTATTGCTTTGGAGCAATGGTATAGTGGCAATTGCCTTGTGGTCGCTGCGGCACACCATGATGGGTTGCCTAACCACGTTCGCTAAATTCGTGACCAAGACCAAATCTAAACACGATCTGTAACGCATAGGTCGGCAAAAAAATGTGGAGCTCACTAGACTCACTCAAGAAATACATTTTGCCCTTGGGACTCACTCGGACTCAGACTCACCAAAATTTTCCTTAACCAGACTCACTCGGACTCAGACTCACTAAATTTTTTCTCAGCCGGACTCCCTCAGACTCACGCTCACCAAAAGATTACCGACTTCAACTCAGACTCAGACTCACGGCTCGATCTGAGTCTGAGTTAGTCTGGTGAGTGGACTAATGAGTGAATTCGCCGACTATGCTGGTGTCTGGTGACTGGCTGACTGGTGTCATATCATGCAAGTCCAAAGTTTTCCCTGACAAACTACAGGAATCAGCTCCTCCTTGTCGGGTTTCGGAATGTCAAAATTGAAGTCGCTGACAATAACCACCGGAGTTTTTATATATCGGCTAGTTCTTTCACATAAGAAAGGTTAGTTACGTCACTTCCAATGGCGCAAGCTGCCGTCGCCGTGGACACTTACGCATCGGTAACCTTTGCCGGGGAATGTGTGCGGGAGGCGTTACGTGCTTATCAATTATGTGGTTCAGATACTTGGTTTGTGCCTTTTCTTAAGCTTTTGACTCCGTTCAACATTGGGTGATTATTTTTGCACTTATGAATGCACTTATGAAGCACACGGGCCTCTAGTATTTTGCCTCCATCGAAATGAGGCCGCCGCGGCCGAGATTCGGCCCCGCGACCTTCGGGTCTAGACACTAACAGCATCGTTGTAAAAGGATAAGGCAAAAAGAAGGAAAGAGCGCCGCTTTCTTTTCTCCTTTTTCCTTAACACTTAACGCAGCACCTAACCCCCCTCGATTCCATTCTGCGATGTTCCGGAGGCATGAAATACGTGTATACAGGACGCTTTATGATGATAATGTTCATGCTGATATAGGCGAATGCAAAAATATATCCAAGCTTCATTGGAGCTATAGGTCACCCTTTTTCTTCGGCGTGAGTCGCCAAAAACCACTTGCAAAGGCATACAACTTGATGCGCAGCGTGAGAACTTTACTAACTCATGTGAAGCCGTTCTGTTGTGTCGAACTTGCAAAACCAGTGATTTGGGCTTCGTGGGGCCGCTTCTCTCTAAAATCAGGTTCTCGCAGTACCGGCCGATTTTTTTTTTCATACCCCAGAAATCGACTACGTCGCTAAACAATACAGTAATATATTAACCATTTATAAATACGCAGTTTCTTGGCGGCGATAAACAAGGCGTCATTTACAGTGTTGCCACCAATGAGCGGTCACATGCACACATATATAGGCCAAGGCGGGGCTCATGAAAATCTTTATATCTTGACATTGTATTTTGTGCTAGTAAGTTTTCTGCGTTAAATGAATCTCATAGGCACCTAAGCTAAATAAGTATACAAGCGAGCCTCAGAACACCCTATGTAAATAATTTCACATAAAATGTTTTGTATACAACCGCTGGTGTATCGTTTCCCAGGAGGTTACTACGTCTTCACGCTGCACAAATTGTATACGCAGGCGGGACCAGCACATTGCGTCGTTTTGACACTGGTACCAGCTCGCTCGTTATGCTGCGACTCATCGCCGATCTCGCAAGGGTAGCAGATATCTGATCAAGCTGCAGCGAATGTCAAAACGTCGCAGTGTGCTTGTTATAGATGAGGAGCCAAAACCGGTTAGAAAAGCTGTTACATGAAACTATTTATGGTGCATCTATTTTCTTGCAATGCTTCTTAATGTCAGATGGGTGAGTGACCACCTTGGACCTGACTGCTCGTATGATTTGTCGAATTGCCACAAATCCACCACAATTTGCGACAACAATTTGTCGCATTGCCGTCACTGCTTCCGTGATTGCCTCTCGCGGCGCCTTCTTATTCGCGCAGTGAACACGCTTTCGTATATGGGGCAATGCTGGCAATTAAAACCTAACCATCTGAATTTTCGGGCCCATAATGTGCGCGGTATACCTTTACTGAATTTTGTGACATAATACGATATGAAATGCCAGCAACAATCGGTGTGCATGATTTTATTTCTTTTGATTAGTTGCTTACCGACGTTGGCTTTACCCGATTGTTTCGATCTCGTCCGCCTGAACAAGATAGTGATTGATCACTTGGAAGCACCGTTGTGGTTAAGGGCACAGGATAGGCCCTATGCCTCTCATGTATTTGAAGACACATTTTCTCAGAAACTACTTTATGTAATGCATTCAGGTTCGTTTCAGTTTATTCTTCGGCGTCTCTTTTTACAATGGAGCTAGAATTACAATTGTATTTCCGGTGTTGACATTTTTGCAATATGTTTATCAAAACAATTAATTTTTGTCAATATTTTTTAAATAACAGTGCCAAAAAATGAACAATATTCCGCCTACGTACACCATTCTATCTCAGCAGTTTTGTATTGGTCTTTAGATTATTCTGGTAAAAGGTCAGCCTTCCCTCTTTTCAAGTTGTTCTGATAATGGGGCAAATGTAAAAAAAAAAAACTGATTTCGAGAGTCATGACCAGGATCTGGGGGACATTTGCACGTAGCGCCCTCTCTTTTCGGTGACAGCGGTGGCCTGCCATAACTGAATGGGAAGTAGGCGAAAAAAATCATATCTCATGAAAAAAGCTAGTTATCAAAAACGACTCCCGGTTCTACAAAGCAGAGACTTAATTAAACATTCTGTCAAAATTACAGTGTCGCACTACAAACCGCGTGGCTTCCCAGAGTGTTTAATATTTAACAATGGGTCCCATGTATTTCCAATGGGGGTGTTCAATTGTCTAGGGAAGCCACAGGTTTTGTAGTGCGATACAAATTTCGCCACAGTGTTCCAGTAGGTCTCTGCTGTATAGATCCCAGGTCGTTTTTGATAACTAGATATGATTTTTTTGTATTTCCCATTCGAGTTAGAGGGCAGGATGCAATTGCTGCCGCCGAGAGATGGCGCCACGTACGAATGTCTCCAAATCCTAATGTAAAGAGGAAAAGCTAGTTTATTTTCATGTTTTGTTCTAAAAGAAGATGTACTCAACAATTTAATTATTAGCAACCTGCGACATAGTCGTCAATAGATTAAGCTTGTCCGCCACGGTGGATCAGTGGCTAAGGTGCTCTGCTGCTGACCCGACGGTCGCGGGTTCGATCCCGGCCGTGGCGGTCGCATTTCGGTGGAGGCGAAATGGTAGAGGCCCGTGTATTGTGCGATGTCAGTGCACGTTAAATAACACCAGATGCTCAAAATTTCCGGAGCCCTTCACTACGGCGTCTCTCATAATCATATCGTGATTTTGGGACGTAAAACGCCAGATATTATTATTACAAGAATAAGTTTTTCGTTTCTTTTCTTGTTTTCTTTGTTCCGTGGCTTGCTTTGTCATATCTTCTGTGTCTCTAGTGACCAAGTACTGTCAATGGCGTTCGATCTCACGCAACCATATCACAGTGTTGCGCCTTCGTGATACGCCAAATTACCTTGAGAACGTTTACTCGGGCCGTGCAGGCCTTGTTGAAAGTTAGAGCGGTTTCAAAGGTGGTAGTTCTGAAGATTTCCATTCCAACAAATACGATCCATTGTGTTCTCTACATGTGCCATGGTTACTCAGCATTCTATGCGGACAGAGTTACTCGTAATCACTCTTTGTGGAAGCTCCACATCAACCAAAGCGTAGCCATTGTCGCTACAGGTAAGATGTCCTTGCGGCTAAGCGCAATGAGGACAAAACTTAATTGCTGAAGTGTTAGCACGAGTGCTCTCGGTCTCGTCTCTATCAGTACCCGAAGTACGTCGTTTTCTATTCATACTGCGCTTCCTAAACAGTTTCTTTGATTTGCCAACACGCGAATATCTTTTGCCGCTGCAACAAAATCAACAAAGGTGCAACTAAACTCAAAATAAATGCACAGAACCGCGTCTCCATGCGCGTCTCTCACACACAAGTGGATTCGGTAAATGCCACGCGTGTTAAAAAAATCTGCACCATGTGCCTTTAGGTAACCAGACAACTTTTTTCAAAACCTGCTAAGCTCAAAGAATCTACCAGTCTCGTTAAAAAAAAAATACTTGAGGCAGAAAGCTCAAGGGTTGCACGGCCTGAGGAAAGGGGCCTTGGCTGCTCGTCAGTTGGCCTCGAAATCCTGGTCCCTTTCGACTAAATAAAAATGCGGGAAAATGTGCAGGGGCACTGCATATCGTTAAGGAAGGCGTTATCATTCCAAATAAGCAAAAAAAAACAAATTTTGACTTAAAAAAAATTTACCCTACCATGTGTCTTTAATTTATGTTTTTTAACTGCACTTGTACTGTAGCGCCCAGAAAAAACGCCTTCCACTACAAGGACGTAGGCCTCTATAGTTTGTAGCTGAACGTGCATTCTAACCATCGTCCATAATAAATTTATATCCATCTCGAAGCACCGGCTTTGCCGTTCTGATGACCCATTCAGAGGTACCTGAACTCGCACCTCTAAAACTCACACATCAAATCAGATCTTTTGTTTCCTTCACATGTACAGTGAAGCAAACAAACATCGCACTACATGTACAGTGCCCGAAACTTCTTGGGAATGACGCAATTTGCGTAACGGAAAAATATACAAGGCAGACTACCGTGTTCTCTGTGTGGCCTTGTTGCAGTACTCACTGTCCTGTGGCTCGACTTGAGAAAATATGAAATGGATATATCCGGATATTCTCCCTATATTGTCATATTTTCTGAGTTCACTCACAGTTTTTTGTATCAATGTGAATAATGTGTCTCTTACTCAATTTCACACGTCCACGTCATTGCTTTCATTGTCGCATTTTCTCTACCGCAGATTGTTGTATATTTTGCGCAACAATCACAACAACAACGACAAGAACAACAATAACATGTTAACATCATTATTCTCTCTAACTCTCGTATTGAGCCCACAATTTCCATGTCATGATATTAAGATATATATGAAAGCGCCCGAGACTCACGGCGTTAAGCGCGTTCTAACAAAGAAAACACTGCGCTTAAGGTTTTCTACGTTTTGTATGGCATTTTATTCCACCACGAAAGGACATTGTCGTGCATAAGTCGGAAGAAAGCAGTCAAAATAAAATACGAAGCAAGAAATTACTACATATGAAAGTGCGTCTTGCTGCGATATCACAGAACATCTCGTCTTGTATCTTGACTAGCCAAAGACATTCAGATGTCGGCATTACTTGATGTTTTAAGTACCCGACACATAAAATGTACCGGCATAACTTGCTTCAGAAAAAAAAAATGAGATGAACAAGTGGGTATCTTTTTGTCAACCTTTGTATTGTCGTTAACGGAAGGCACTTGACGATCAATGTGCTACATGTCGTTTTGATAGGACGGAAATTTTTCATCGGCATAGGGATCAGCGAACAAGATAAATCATGGAGGCTTTTTACGTGTCAGTGGACGGTGACAAGTGCATCAGTCAATCTTTGGTAGCCTTATCACACGCAGAAGTTTCATACCAAAGGGATGGTTTGCGTTATGTTCATGTTTAATAAAAAAAAAAGGAAAAAAAAAGCAGTGCCCGTGTCGGTCGTTCCTTTGCTCGTCCTCGTTTTTTCACGTTGTTTGTTCGTTCAAGACCTTCCAGAAAAGATGGCGCCGCAGAGGTAGCACTTTATATGGATGTAACTTTTTTCCGCTTGTCATAGCTGTCAGTCGTTTTAACTAACCTAAACTAAATGTAAAGCATCAGCAAAATTATGTGTCTTGTCGAAGTAGTGCTCCCAAAACAATAAAAATAAAGGTCCTGCTAGGAAGGCGCCAGGGGCGTATTGCTTTTTTCGCGATATATATATATATATATATATATATATATATATATATATATATATATATATATATATATATATATATATATATATATATATATATATATATATATATATATATATATATATATATATATATATGTCTGGGTGTTGTGAAACGCTATTGCAAGCACGCTCTGACTCCCCAATGTCGGATAGACGAAAAAGCCGAGTACTTCGAGCCTGCACCCCTACAGATGGCGCAGCGCGTCCCGTCCGAATAGGGAGCCTACATGACTGGCCGTTTTAGGGTGATGTCAGCCTTTGACCCACTACATGCCGCCAACGCACCGCCGGCCGCCAAAACACAATGTTGCCAGACAGCGGCGGCGCGCTATCGTGTCATCTTGGTGCCCGCACTGCGTCTACGCCCGGTTCCGTTTAATCCGTGATAATACGGCGCCCGAACGTAGCGCCAGCGTGTTAAACCCTGCCGGTGAAGCCCGAGAATGCCTGATTGCTGCGTACCGCTGTGCACTAACCACAACAGAAAGGGCTTGCGAATGTTCCGCTTCCAGCGAGCCCGGGCCGACGGCTACTCTGGCTCGCTCAAATAAATCGAGATGGCTGGGAGCCCACCAGTGCGTCTCGTATTTGCTCTGTGAGTACTGCGCATTTCGTTCACTGTTTTTTTGCTGCAGGACATGTTATACGTGTTTCACGGTGTTCGCGAATGCATAGATAACCGAAGTTGTCGTTGCGGCGTTCACGCATTGCGAGTAGGCAGCCTACATACGGGACGCGTCCGCGCGTCCACACGGAGACGCGCTCGCTGGTCATGAGCTGTTGCCTCCCTTGCGTGAGCTCGCGTCAGCGTCGCTCAGCGTTACGTCGCACGAGCTCAGGGGAGCGGCGGTTGGGACCAAAATGGCGGCGCACAGAAAACTATGCTAGATTTGGTGGAAGCTGGCAACAGCGTGCCCCCCTTACCCGCTGGTTTTGGCTGAGTTTCTTGAAGGCACTTTTTAAAGATGTCTCCACCCTAAAACGGCCGGTCATCTAGGCTCCCTACGTCCGAAGCCAGGAGCCCGGCTGCAGTAACATCTCATGCATTATGTGTTTCGGACGCCACTCTTACTGCTCTCTTTATTAACTCGGTAGCGTTAAAGAGCTCGTTTCGCAGAAATTCTGGTGTTGGTGCCGGCGTCTTTGCTTGTGAGCGAAAAATCAGCGTTGTACGTGAGCGAAAATTTGAGATAGATAAACAAACCATAAAATTGTTTGGTTTGAGTGGGACCGGGGATTCGAAACTGCGACCCATTGTTCCGTGCCGCGATGCGTTTAGCCGCTCGGCCACCATGCATACATCCACACTAACGACGAGCTATTTATATACACAATTTAGTGTTGGTGGTACGCACATCTCAGAGGTTCTTCAGCGGCTTCACACAATACCAGCGAGATGGCGCAAAGGCCCACGGCCGCGCTTTTGACCGACATCGCCCCGTCGTGTGGCCGTGTGGCCGTGTTTCGCCGCGCCGCATGCATGGATATTGAACCCAGAGGGCGTCCGCGCTTTGGCTTTCATAGCAGCGCGGTTTAGGTCTCCTCCGAGAAGCGAAGCCATGCTAGCGAATGGTAAGGCGATACGAACACGATCCGATTGTGCTATCGCGTTCTACTCTTGAAAGCGAAGCTCAAGCTTCCTCCAAGCTTTTTTTCCTGAAAATGGATCACACGATAAGAAAACAAACCGATAGTTCTTTCGGGCTGCATTTAATATACCGCATGTATGACGTAAATCTTGCACCTTTGATCGCTCTTACAAAATCCACGCGTTTCATTACATCGTAACAATAAACGCCTGTTCACCAGCTCTCGTACTACCGATTTTTCCACCACCAAATTACGAATGCCTATTGCATTACGATTAAAACTGTTCTTGCGTATTCGGCCATATATAGTGTATACCGTTTCATGTACCAGCGCTGCTTATGCGGGTGTCATCTCTCGCTTCGAGATCTCTCATGCTCAGATCCAGTGGGGATGTCCAGGTGACAGCCTGACCACTCGCATTAAGTTCGTGTGCGCAGCTCCAGAGTGAAATACTTTCTCCTACCTGTTGGCGCGTTGTTAGTGCGTCCAATCTATCGCGAATGCGTTACTATTATGCTGGATCGTAAGTATCCGAGCAATAATAATAATAATAATAATAATAATAATAATAATAGTCACCATATTAAGGCCAAATCCATTCCCCTTAAATAAAATGGATACGCGCCTGCTGAACTCCTGCGCCTCATTGCGCTTGTCGCATGAACAAATTCAAACCCTCCCTTGCTTCATTATTTTTATCTTCGTACGCACGCTGAACGCGCAGTGAACGTCTGCAGCGCACTACGACAGCAACACTGCCTACATCGTGATTTAGCGTTTATTTTTTAGTTTTCCTGTAGCGTGGAGCCGTTTATGGGCGAAAATTTAGCACGCATACAGCATACCGCGAAAAAGAAAAGACAACGACCACAAATGGTCCCAGAATAACAAATAACCGCTTCAATCGCGTATCCACAGATGCGCTCGTCTGGTAGGGGTATAGCACGTTGGGCCTGGGAAGGACGCAGCTGGGGGGTCGACGCTGCAGGGTTCATTTTGCTCATGGTGCGTGCGTGTGTTCCCATGCAGTGTTTCCTTCGTGTAAACGGCCGCACTGCTGATTACGAACCTTGAAAAAAAAAAAAAAAGAAGTGCAGCAGATAAGAGAGCATGGTAAAAAAAAAAAGCAACATTGTTCGCCCTTTTTGAAACGAAAGGGGTGAGAGCGATTCGCCTTCAGTGCAAAGGTTGATTTTCTCGGTTTGCAATGTAATGTCGACTCTAAAGTCCTACATTAGCATGTTGGCTCTAAAGAACCAAAATTAGCATTGTCAGGGCTCTTTTTTTCCCCCAAAGCGACCGGAAATCTTGCGAGGCAAATAAACAAGACGTTCTCGACGTATTCATATGCGAGGACATGATAATTTGGAACACGACGACTTATTGATTCACGCATTTTAACTCCCCGAAGCAGCAGCCGCAGTAGTTTTATGTGTATGGCGCTGCGCTGCATAGCTTCAGGTCACGGGTGCGATCCTACTCCGTCTCCGGATACTCCGTCTACAAGAAGCGGGAACCACGAAACGTAGTGTCCTCCAATCTGCTTGGTCGCGGTGCCTGTGAAAGGATTTATGTACAATGCTCGCTGCTTGTTCCGATACTAGCACGGCCGAAAAAGACCTGGCCGCCATACGTAAGTCGTAGGAACCTTATTGCCAACATTTATGGCCAAGGCTATCGCAGTCTCTTCCGCCAGTTGTGCATTTTTCGTGCAAACGGACAGTGATGGCAGTGTCTCTAATATTCTTTGGCCCGTCTTCCCATAATTGGCGGTTTGTATTTAAACATGTTTCTGGCTGGATGTTTACGTGACCCATTATTACATTCATTAAGAAATTAACACAATACAATACACAGAAACATTCATTCATTCATTCATATATGGTAATGATAATAATAATTGTTGGGGTTTTACGTCCCAAAACCACGATATAATCATGAGGGACGCCGTAGTGGAGGCCTCCGGAAATTGCGCCTATACCTGGGGTTCTTTAACGTGCACCTAAGTGTAAGTACACGGGTCTCAAGCATTTCGCCTTCACCAAAATGCGCCCTCCACGGCCGGGTTTATTCGTAGGTACATACATACATACATACATACATACATACATACATACATACATACATACATACATACATACATACGCACATACATACGCACATACATACATACGCACATACATACATACATACATACATACATACATACATACATACATACATACGCACATACATACATACATACATACATACATACATACATACATACATACATACATACATACATACATACATACATACATACGCACATACATACATACATACATACATACATACATACGCACATACATGCGTGCATACATACATAGATACATACATACATACATACATACATACATACATACATACATACATACATACATACGCACATACATACATACGTACATACGCACATACATACGCACATACATACATACGCACATACATACATACGCACATACATACATACATACATACGCACATACATACATACGCACATACGCACATACATACATACGCACATACGCACATACATACATACGCACATACGCACATACATACATACGCACATACGCACATACGCACATACATACATACGCACATACATACATACATACATACATACATACATACATACATACATACATACATACATACATACATACATACATACATACATACATACATACATACATACATACATACATACGCACATACATACACACATACATACGCACATACATACATACGCACATACATACATACATACGCACGTACATACATACATACATACGCACATACATACATACCTACATACATACGCACATACATACATACATACATACATACATACATACATACATACATACGCACATACATACACACATACATACATACATACATACATACATACATACGCACATACATACATACGTACATACATACATACATACATACATACATACATACATACATACGCACATACATACATACGCACATACATACATACATACGCACATACATACATACATACATACATACATACATACGCACATACATACATACGCACATACATACATACGCACATACATACATACATACATACATACATACATACATACATACATACATACATACATACATACATACATACATACATACATACATACATACATACATACATACATACATACATACATACATACATACATACTCTTGCATTCCCGATGGCTGGTTTATGTCTGAACGCGAATTACTAGCGCAAAACTCACCGTTGGGCGCATCGCGTAGCATCAATTATGAAAAGTGAGCGCACGAATCTTTGGGTGGTGGCGAAGAAAGGAGTTGCGGGACGCTTTCGTCTCCGGAATTCACTAACATGTTTTTCAGCGAACTGGTGGCGCATATATAGGCGCATTTCTCCTCAGGTCAAGCATGCTGTGCCTTGTGGTTCGACAAGGCTAATAGATTTCACGCTTGGTCTGCGAGCTTCACCGCATTGGCAGCGTGCATGTGTCTTGTCGTTATGCGCCCTTTTATCTTGGTTGCTCAGGAAAGCTTCGCGCACACTAATTCAAGGAGGGCGTGGGATTTTCGCCTCGAAGAGCTACTTGTTGCCAAGAGTCTAATGACGACAAACATTGGAAGAAAAAGAAAACGAAGAAAATAAAGAAGCGGTGTGACCAACTGAAATGTCAGCGTCAAGAGCTTTATACACTTATTTTAAAGCGTAAACCTTGTAAATTTTGTTTAAACAAGTCTACCTCCATGTAGAACACACCAATGCCCTTCAGTGTTCTGGCTATATGGGACATCTTGGCAGAATCTTGTATGTCTTTTTTTTTTTATGAGAATTTTTTTTTCTTTTTTGACACTTCCCCTCACTTAGCGTTGACGGCTTCCTGGCCGAGTGCGCTGGGCCAGTTACGGAGAAAGCGCAGTCCATTAAATGTTGCTATTCATTTGTCGGAACCTGATAACAATGCATGATATGTGCTTACGCTAAGGTTTCATTCGTATGTAGCTATGCAATAAGTCTCTCCGTCAATATAGCTCAGCAGGTCTGCCGAGAAGCTGTCACTTGACTTTGGCAATCATTCTGTGATGTTTCTGGCAATTTCTTTTTTGTTGTTAACTTCGTGCGTCTTCTGTACTTTGCGTGCCTAACTGACTTATTAGTCACGTTAGTACTCCCTTTCTTTTTCTTTCCTTTTTTGGTGCACATAGTGAATCAGCCTTCTGGTTATGTGATCAAATATCTTGCATTGTTCCCTATAATGCAAAGAATGTGCTCTTTCGCCGCCGTGGCACTTGTTTCCGCGCGATATTAAGTCTACGACCGTTCAAACAGCTGTACACAGTGAGTTTGGCACAATATCGAGGCTAGCACTGCTTTCATGAGATTCCGAGAGCCTTTATTAAGGTCAAAGACTTAAATGCTTAAATGCCAAGTGGCGAAAAGCCGGCTTATGGTACAAAAGCGCATCGTGGTTCTCACACAAACACAACGCGCTTCTTGCGGCGCTATATATAGGCGCACGAGCGTCCTTGCGGCGTTCGAGTGATTAAAGAAATATCAGAAAACACCGTTCGCGTGACTGTCATTTCGTATTTGCGTTAGCGTGAAAACCAAGGCGGTAAAGAAGAAAGTGAAGAAAACGATCCCCTGGCGCAGCAGCAGCTTCCGCGGATCGGCGCCGGCCGCTTGGAGAGTACAGACTGACAGACACAGAACTTTATTTAGGTCCTGAGGAACCCTACCGCTCAAGGCGGTAGAGCAGCGGGCCGCTCCCACGTCGGGACGGGTAGGCCGAGCCTAAAAAAAAAGAAAAGCGACGTTCTCGTGTTTTGGCTTATTGTCTAGGAGAGCGGAAGCCCTACAAAAGCGAGTGAAACTGAAACCATGACTGTATATCCATGTGATGATAATCAAAACAAATTAGGTTAGTATTGAGCTAAATATTGAAATTTACCTCAGTAACAGTTAATTAGGTTAATTAGTGAACGTTGGACGTCGATATAAAGTGCGTGGTAAAATAGCCACTGGATGGCTTTCGCCTTGGAGTAGATGAATGCATAAGGGACCGTGTGAGTTTTTATTTTATGTTTGACGTTGCCAAGCACACGCGTGACAAAAGAGAATGAGACCTGATGTCGTTTGATCTCTGCAGCTTGCGCCTCGTTGGCACAACCTTACCCCGCACAGCGAAGTTGCAGCGAGTGGAAAATATAGGCTACGAAATATATTTGCCGCATAGAGGTCGACCACAGTGAGACCTACATGTCGTCGGTTCAGCGAGTGCTCCAGTGTCTATCTAATTCGATATACTGTACAGCAAACATGTGGGGCTGTGAGTGATAGGAATTTTTCACTTTCGTCCCACTTACTTGAGAAATTGTCACATTGGACGCAAATCGTCACGACGTAAAAACAACCGGAAGGCGATGTAAAAGTGCAGTGCCCATGTACTTTGGATCACTTCGCAAGTATTAAACGTACCGAAACGACAGTTGCAGTGGAGGCTGCTTCATTGGAAAGGCTCTATTTCTTTTTTTTTTCCCCTTTAAACTGTCCATTTTAATGCGATAGAAATAAAGGGACGGTTAGAGGATTGGGGCCGGAAAAGTAGGGATAAAGGACAAAAATAAGTGGTGGGACAAATAAGGTCAGTCTGCCGTAAGGCGTAGATAGTCAGGCTGCGAATTTGTTATTATTATTTTTTTTTTATATAGGGAGAACAATTTAAAAGAATTTTTTTTTCTTTTTCTTTTTGAGGGGGACGCTCATAGCAGCCATCCACCCATCGAGGCACGTTCTTTAGTATACACCAGCCCGCATCGTTCGATAGTCAGTGAGCTTAAAACTGAAGCGCATATAAGTGCGTTGTAGCCCCCCATTGTGAACTTCATTTACCTAGCTAGTTGTGAACTATCCGGAAGTCCCTCATTCTGTAGGTCGATCATTTCGTAACGGAAACATTAGAACAGGGAAGAGGCGATACATTTTGACTTCTGGTCTACAGGTGTTGCCTTTTGCAAAACAAGAGACGGGATAAAAACGCGCGAACGTCAGTATGTCAACACTTGAGCCAGTATATAGTGGCAGGCCCCGCCTTCGCATCCGAGAAAGAATGAATTGTCGGCCGTCCTTTTCGCCGATCTCCTCGAACAAACGACGCGCGACGAGAAACAAAAGGTGCCGACGTGGCTGCGCATCGAGTGGGCAGCTGCAGCACTGCACAGCAGCCACGGTCTCGAGCGGCCGCCGCCGCGAAACAATGGGCTCGCGTGGCAGACGCTCACGCACGCTCCATTGTTGGCCCTCCCTCTTTCCCGCTCTCCGGGGTAATCGCCCTGAAAGCCTCCGGGTGGCTGATAGGTGCCACGTGAACAGCGTCTGCATGTAAGCACCGCGGCTGTTACGCGTTTACACGCGACCCGTGACTCGCAAATCATACACGTGTCCCCAATCACAGGTTTGCGTTGTTGTTTTTCGCCGTACGCGAATTGCACTGAACGCGCCTTAAAATATTTGCCTTAGTCCGTTACCATTAATTTGCGGCAACCGTGCCTCATAATAAAACAGTGCCAATTGAAACCTGTATGGGCGAGAAGCTAAATACAAAAAAGAAAAAAAAAGTAAGTAAAAACGGATAATGAACATGTTATTTATACGCATGGAAGTCTACAGTTTGCGTAAGCGTTCTATTGTCAGACAAGGTACGTTTCTGCGACCCGCAAAGAAACAAAGACGCTCAGGAGGCCTATTTTTGGACGCCTTACAAACTGCACCGCTATTGCCGTGTGCAGAGGCGCGTGCTCAGCGGGTGCGGATTTGGCATTTAGTTGCGCTGTAGCAGCGAGCATTGTCTTCCGGAACATAAAAGGAGTAACCATTGTCCCACTCACTGCGTGCTGAGTTTAAAAAGCTGCTCCTAAGAGATATTGACCCGCAAGTTTTTCCGTGCAGCAATCCGGAAAACGTACATCCGTAAAGGCGGGATACATTCCGCGCACTGTATAACACCATGGGGCATGGAACAACGGCGAAGTAATACTGAGTCAACGATAACTTCATCGGTGTGGTGTCAAACTTTATATTCGAATGCGTGCTGAGGGGTTTTTACTTTGTACAGTTGGGTTCGTGGAACGCTTCCGCATTAGCCAGTTATATTACGTTACCAATGTGTCGAACGCGAGGTACTTCTGGCGTACCCTGTTTGATAGCAGGACGAAGCATAACAGAGGTTGTATATTTTAAAATGTGGAATTCTGGGGGGGTTTCGCGTGTCTAAGCCAGATTGGGCATGCCGTATACTGGAGGACTACGGGTTAATTTATACCAGCGAACTTACTTTAGCTTGCACCTAAAACTAGGTGCACGGGCGTTTTGCATTTCGCCCCGATGGATCATGCCGTCGTGGCCAGGAGTTTAACGCGCAGCACCATAGTTGCCAAGCCACCACGGCGGGTGCGGTTGTATTGTCGCTGTGTCATAGTACAGGAACTTTCGTTGTTTCGGCTGTGCTCATGAGCCTCAGCTTCTGCGGTCACCTATTTCAGTTCAGAAATCAAATAGCCCCAAGTTTCTCTTTTCTTCCACGGCTTCCCATCGGGCGTATGTGACAGTGAATACGACTGGCGAGCTTTTGATTGACTTGGCTCCATCTGTGGAGATGAATTACCTTGTGACGCCTACTGAGATCATCATCATCATCATCATCATCATCATCATCATCATCATCATCATTTATTTTCCCCTTAAAGGCCCCTGTCAAGGTATTACACAAGGGATCTCTGTTATCTTCAAGGCCTGTTTAAAAATTTGACAAACTCGGCGTTGAATAATTTTGAAGCGACGTAATTTCTCGACACTACTTGCCCTCCCCCGCATTCCTTTCTCCCACTCCATTATTTCTCGCCTCCCACCTGTACGCTTCCTGATATTCGCACGAATCCTGCGAGAGGGCAACTGATTTAATCATTTTCTGTACGGAGCACCTACGACTGCGTTCAGTTCGTTCTCCCGTTTGTGTAGAGTTCTCTTCCGGGCGCGCTTCGGGTACAATGGATCCCCCCTCTGCGCTTCTGTCAAAGGCGATTTATAGGTATACGCTCCTCTCATTCTGTGTAGTTCAGAGTTTATTCGACCTAGCTTTTGCATTCACCCTATGTTTTGATTCCGGGTTCATTTACTTTTGCGGTTTACGTAGTTTGTTCCTAAGGCGAAAGAGAATGAAGCGAGACAGCTTTCTGAGGGCCTTCACCTTGTCTTTCTCTTTAGCGGTAGCTTTTGACTAGGGGAGAACCAAGCGTAACGCGTTATGCCCTAGAATAAAGGATTTTTTGCGTTTCATGCTCAGATTTCTAGCAACAGTCGATTTTGCGTGCGTTCCAGCCTGTGTTAGTAAATGCCTAGAAATGAGACGGGCAAAACTTATATATACGCGCATGCATACTATACTGCAGGGTTCGGATCTAACTCCGAAATACAATCTTGACTACGCCCCTTATTTTTACAGCCGGTTCAATTGCAGCTCCACTTCGAATATGAAGGTCATGGTTATTTTGGGCACTGAAATAAGCCGGGAAAATCGTTGAAATATTCTTTCAAGCATGCCTCAAAATCGATATTCAACAAGCCTAGCAGAATAGGTTTACAAGTTCTTGCGTGGGAAAGAAAAAGAATAAATGACTAGTGAAAGTAAACGCAACCGTATACAAATAAAGGGGAAAAAAAAAACGGCGAAGAGTGATAATCCCGTGGCGGTGGCGTTTATAGATGTTCCCGGCTAAGGGACATTATTCATGGACGGCTGCAACCCATCCGGCCACGCAGCAGATTCATACTTGGCGTCAGCGTGCCATCGAGAGGCAAGGTACACAGCGACACGTGTGCGCCTTTGGATTGCAACAGTACCCTACCATAATCTCCACGTCATGATTAAAATCATGTATATTGCGTAGCCCTTCTTGTTACGCAGGATGACGTGACAACACGCTTTGGTTCGCAGCTTTACGCAAAAGTCGTTTGCATTACTTCGCGTAGAGCATTGACCTTCACCACTTGTATCGCCATTCTTGTTTTTTGTTCGTTAGTCTTTTTGTGAACAACGCAAGAAACAGCTTACCCATAGATAAGCAATGCGCGGAATAAAAGTAAATTGACTATGGCAGCACATTTTTAACAGCGAAGCTGTTTAGCAAATCATTTCTTGCACGATGAACCAAAAACTATCATCATCATAAACGGATATGTGCCACAGAAATTGGGTTAATCCCACTACTCAACACTGGTCCACTAAAAATGGGCAGTTACCCTTCTTCATTTTAGTGCGGAGGTCGCTCAACAACAACAACAACAACAACAATAAAACAACAACAACAACGACGACGACGACGACAACGACAATGCAACACCAACAACAACAATGCAACGACAACAATGCAACAACAACAACAGCAACAACAACACCAACAACAACAACAACAGCAGCAACAACAACAACAACAACAACAACAACAACAACAACAACAACAACAACAACAACAACAACAACAACAGCAACAGCAGCAGCAGCAGCAGCAACAACAACAACAACAACATGAAATGGGTGCGAAGCGACGGCGGCGAGCCGAAGACCCCGGGTACGTACAACGAGACAATATTACGGAACGGGAAAGGCAAAGGCGGCTGCGAGAATACCCTGAAGCGATGGAAGCCCTACGCCAACGACGACGTGCCCGTAAATCTATGAGAGGTGCGAACGCTCGGTTTCAGGCCGAGTTTCTGTCTCTGGAGTTTGGACATCCGTGTCATGTCTGTGACTGTCTGTGGCTTAGCTCGAACCTCCCTGCGCTGAGAATCAACGTAGAAACAACCTAGCATCACGTAGCTATATAAGGCATAGAAACAACCTAGAAGACACCAAATTAGTCTTCAAAATCGTCCAGTATCGCTGTTTCAAGCCTTGCGCGGCTTAGTGCAAAGCTTGGTCATTTTTTTTTTTCATGCATCTTCAACTATCCCCGTTTAAGCTTGAATTTTGCTGCCGTAGACGTCAATATCGCATGTGTTGTAAGCTGAATAAGTTTGTGTGAGTCGGACTCGGCAAAGGTCACCCCAATGCGTGCGATTTGAAGGAGTGATAGAGGTAGAGAAACAAGGAAATGTAGGTAGGTTGACCAGACTCACGTCCGGTTTGCCACTCAGCGCTGGAGAAAATGGATAAAGGGGCGAAACGAGACTGACATTAGAAGACACATACAAATTTGCGACTCTTCTGCGCATCACTAACATCTAAGAATATGATACACTGGCCTTTGGGTAGGGCTCCGTGTTTTCGGAGTTTATTATTCTTAAAATTCGGAGGGCGTTTATCGGAGTTGATTTTTTTTGGTGGAAATTCGGCGTTTATCGGAGCTTATTTTTCGTAAACCCCCAATTCTCCCAAAATCGGAGTGTAATTTTGCACTATTCTTAATACTCCAACACCTTAGATGAAATGATATCTGAAGAAGAAAACATCAAAACACACGACGCGTATTTTAGTTGTCTGGAAGGTTTAAGCGCCCAAACACATATACACACAAGCACAAGTACTTGAATACAAAGCAACTACGTTTGTGCGTATTACAACCTTAAAGCTTGTTGTAATAGATTCAAGCATACTTTACGAGGTACGTATATTCGATGTCGTATATCGTAAGATGGACCGTATATCAAGATGGATACGTTGACGTCTCTCGATCCTTGCTTGACAAGCCCTTTGTTAAATGTACGATGAATGTGGTCTACGAGATACTGTTGACGTGAGGTAAAGTTTATATCGGCCAAACCGGCCGATGTATCTACAACCGCTTATAACATGTCCTTTCGATAACGTGCAGAACAGCGTTGCAAATAGGTTCTGCGGAATCTTGAAGGTGGCAAAAGGGTTAAGAACGGAAAGTTGACAACAACCCGATGGTATAGCGCAATGCCGTAAGGAAATGCTTACGATTTTGACGCATTTGACGGTCATATTCGCCGTTAAAATCGGATTTTATCGCATAAATCCGAATTGAAAAAAATTTTATCGGCGAGTGTTTATCGGAGTTTTTCGGATTAATCTGAAAACACGGAGCGCTACCTATGGGCCGTAAACGAAGGTCATGGATTGGACTGTTGATGTTTTTACCGGGAGCCGCCAGTCGTACCACTACTTCATTGGTATAGCATGCAGCCTTACATTCTTTCAATTAAGATGCTATTTATCTAATAATAATAATAATAATAATAATAATAATAATAATAATAATAATAATAGAGTGCTTTCCCGAGCCTACGCAAGGGTTAAAAAACGCTCAGTTGACAACTGAAAGAGTGTGATTGTCCGCTTATGTAAAAGGCATACACGGGCATCACATGTCGAGAGTGTCTCTCCATGTGACGGCTCGAAAAGTGGACTGTCCGTTGCACGGCTTGTCACCTCCGTGACGCTTGACTGTTAAGTGACGTCATGCTTGTCAGTTTGTTATTGCATCTGACTTTTTTTATTCCCATTTCGGTGCCCTATAGCCGGCTTTGACGTGTTAATCCGCGAGCATCTCGGCTGTATTCTGCCCTTGCCCTGCCGTTCGTTGACTGCCGTCGACGTCGCAATTGGCAGCTGCCGCTGCTGCACCGGCACGCCTGTCCTCCTCGTGAAAAGGCGCATAATTAGGGTTGCATAACTTGAGCACGCCAGGAGCAGCAGTGTGCGATTGGAGACATGCAGCCGTGAATGGCAGGCAGACAGAATCTGAATGCCTGCCACGCATGTCGAGACATACGGGCTGTGGCGAGAAAAGCTTGCTCTTGCATCACGCGTCCCCTGGAACAAAACTGAACAGGTCGAAAAACGGGAGTGCACATGTGTGTAACTGGCTCCGATCGTCGGAAACATGATAAACATACGTGACCCTATATGTATGTTGACTTCACGACAGAGAAACCGGGAAAATGACCTCTCTCTCTTTCTCTTGGCTGGTATATGCAGCGACCGTGCAAACATCTCACTTGTAGCAAACACACTTGTAGCAATCTCGTGTCTTCCGAAGCCGCACGTTCCGGAAAATCGGATATCGAATTGCCTTGTGCTGAACCTGCAGCATGAATATAAATGTACCTCATATTAAAATTGTCATTATTGTAATGGATGCCGGTGCGTATACCGGGGAAAGCAAGGGGGGATTCAAGACGGACCAACCGCCTCGTTGAGAGTGAGGTACATACATGAAATAAATCTGTCATTCTTGTGATCAAAATTTGCAATTTCGTGCAACGTTCATTCCAACATTACAGTACATGTCTTAGAACAAATGCAGCCGCTAATGAAGGCTGGCTAAAGCATCGGCCCGCGTTGGGGGGCGGAAGTGCGAGACCCGATGCCTCTGAGCTATTTCATGCTCAACAGCGTCATTTTTCATTGGCTTCCATGCACGGTGGCATTATGAGCGACGAACGTTCCGATAAATCTAGTAGAAGTGCTCACGAAGGTTACATGCCGGAACCCACCCCGCTGTGAAGAACAAACAGAGCTTGGCTAATACGCGCGTGGTACCACACAGTGCGTATGGAACATTCTAAAAGACCTTTAGAATGAATTATTACCAACTAGCTCAGCACTCTGTTATTCTAAGCATACGGAACGCGACTGGTTTCCGGCACACCCGTCTATATTGCCTGGACCCTTCTGTCTCACCATATCCCAGCTTAATTATCTCGAATCGGGACTCTGTTTTTTGCCTATATATGTACACACATATATTGAATACCATTCCTTATCACAACGTAAAGCGGTCTCACGCATCCTAGCCAAAAGCTAGCCTCTGTCAGAGCAGACGATCTTGGAAGGACAACTTTCACGGCCGTCTCCAATAGGCGAAGGGGCTACGGAAGTTCCCGCGCTTAGTTGCGCATTAAATGAGTGAAAAAGAACAGTGTGTGGATAGATTTGTTTTTCTGCGCTCACCCACTCTCACAGTGCAGTGCATTCAGAAAGACTGTTAATTTGGTTTCCTCTCTGCCTTTATTTTCTTGTTTGTTTTTCTTTTTTCTGCGTGTTTTTTTCCCCCTCTCGCTTTTTTTCTTTCTGCAAGTTCTTACGTTCTCCGCTTTTATTAACTTCGTTCTCTGTATACCCTGACCCATTCACGAGTGTATAGGGTAGCAAACCCGGAGTTTCTCATTAGCTTTGACACACAAATTCTCTCTATCTCTCGCAGAGATACGTGACCCATTTTTTTTTAAATTCCCAAAAATATATATATATATATAGAAGTGCTTTTGACAAGTGCATAGTACGCGTACAATGTGCAACAATCGTTTTCAGATAGCAGATGTTCCTTCGGACATAACTTCCCTGACTTTTCCTGTGGATGGGCTATAATCGGGGGCTGATAAAAAGCACGCCTCCATGTTTTTCTTGTATTGTAGCAGAGCTATAAAATGCACTTCTGCTTTAATGAATATGAAAGGATGCAGTCGCCTTTTAATTGAGACCGTGACTATTTCTACGCGTAAGGGTAATAATAAAATTGATAAGCAAGTATTTTAAGATACAACACACACGGGGACACAGAGATAAAGGGTGGGGATAAGTCCCGCCGCACCAAGTCTACATACATTTACGCGTATGGAGAGTTCTAAACACATACAGGAGACAGCGACGTAGCTTGCGATAAGCAGGTACACGTCTTAAAAGAATACCCGTATGAATAATGCACAAATTGTTGATTAAGTACCGCTTCTCCTTGCGTTTCGAGAAGCCATTTCACCCGGCTATTTTCACCCGGTAAACGGAAGAAAAATTAAAATGTGCAGGCTGTCGTTAACGTCGACTAAATCGGTGATATACGCGTGCAAATGCAAAATTAATTCAACGGCTTTTAAGGATCTTGCAGGGTTTCCAATTACTGTGCACTAATGCTAACAAACTCATGCTTATGATTTATCCGCACCGTGACATTTGCGAGGTAAGCAAATGTCACGGAACGACGGCGTTCAGTTTAACTGCACGTGCGGCCTCCCTGTAAAACCTATGCTGAGTTCAAGAATTATCTCGAACCATTCCCTTGCTTTCGTTCTCAGGAATCTAATGTAACTTTTATAATGCCGTGATTGCCGTGATCTTCCACGTGATTGCATTCTGTCCAACGTTTATATCGAGGACCAAACTGCAATCCCACTTTTTTCTTCTATACGCGGTAGCTATGCATATACTCGCAATGAGGCGAGTAAGGTCCTGTTTTCAGTGTTGCAAACCGAAAAGAAAGTCCTTACGAGTTCGGCAAACATGCTGCGGTAAACACGCTAAGCATGCTTGCTTGGCATTTCTCATAACACTGTGAAAGCTGCAGTGGGAATGCTAGTGGTTCATCTCAGGTTCGAGGCTCGGGCAGTGCGTTTTCTGTACGTTTCCAAGCAATAATGCTCGTAAGCTGCAGGCACGTCTAGGATAAAACACACGTGTTCTCATCGTTACTCGACCAAGGTACAGTTGAACAGCTCGCTTTTTCACTGAGACTGCCTGATCGCGCTGCTTTCCCGTGCACGAGGTGGGGTAGTCATAGCACATAATAGATAAAATATGGTTAGTCATCGCATAATTAAACTGGTGTCCATGAGGGGGGGTATGATGACAGAATGAAATTTGCTGAATTACAGTTTGACTGACCCGTGAAGGAACTAATTATTTCGAAAATAAGCAATCGAATGTCGGGGACATAAAAATTGGTGACGGTGTCGCAACTATAGGAATCCGAGCAATGCGCACTTAGTAATTGCAATGAGCACTTAGTAGCAACTGGTAATTCGCGTAGAATTACCAGTTGCGGCAGTAAGCTTAGAACGACAGAAAGTCGAGCTAGCGGACTCAACATAAAAGCAGGGACTCAACATAAATGGACGGCGTCGTTCTCAGAATGAAACTGCTGTCGTTGTGAGAATGATCAGTGTTTTAGAGCTTAGTGTGCGATACCTGAGGCACACACACTCTGCACGTAATCCTGAGGAGGGCATCGATCGAAAGCTCTACATATTAGGGCCATTTCCTTCAATAAGTAGGCCAACACACCAGTCGCGCTTCTTAAAATTGACGCTAAGCTGCTATTTTCCGACAGACCATGACCTACTCATTGTTCGTAGCGTATGGCCTACCTGTAATCTGCCCGGAGGATAACTAAAATAGTTTCTCTGAGACTCGTATGACGCCTCGGAGAGCGTCGTTCAAGAATCAGCAGCCTCTTGTTACAAGCGATGCCAGTGAAGAAGGTGTTCTTCTCTTCGTGTTCATGTCACATTTGGGGATTCCATCAAGATAACAACGAAACACGATAAGCATATTTTAGAAAGATATTGAAGGAAGAAATTAAGCCAACTTGCATCGATAGACTATTTGTCTTGGATTACATAATTTTTTTTTGCCAAAATATGACTATTGAGTGCACAATAAGCCTTTCAAGGCTATGCTGCTGCTCCCCAGTTTGAATTATGGGCGTCACTTTAAACAGACACGCCGACGTAATCTGCACGTGATTCTCCTCTCTGCCGTTAACGGTGTGTCAGTCAGCGCTCACGTCACGCGCGAGATATCAGAGTCTGAAATCGTGCTTCCTCACTTCTCCACTTACAAAAGATGTCTCTCGCCGCTGATTACGACTTCGCTATTACTGAAGCACGAAAATTTCAGTGTAGCTCGATTAAATATTTTTCTTTTAGAGTCCCTTTAATAGCTATTCTACTTCTAAAGGTCTTCACGAGTACGTGATGCGCTGCGTTTTCGCCATCAGTTCATTAATTCCCAACAATGCTGAATATTTCGCCCGTATCTAGATTTTTCTTCTTGGTTGGTTTTGGCATTTCCACGGATTAATTGAAATCATCGACGGGTCAACTTGAAGCAAAATGTCTGACGTTCATACGCGTGAGTCACTTGCATGCTTTAACATTTACGGATGGATCTATATACAGAGCAGCACTCTCCGTTTTGCGTTCCGCGTCACGGCGCACAGTAAAATGTAGAATCTGCTGTCTGCTGCACTAGACATCCGCTTCGGCAGAACTGTGTGGTATTTCCGAGGCTGTCCGGGTACACCACTGACAACAAATTTAATTAGAACTGTGTTGAAGCGAAATAACACACAGCTACGACCAAGAGAAAAAATATATATTTTTTTATTTAAAAGACGTGTCGGCACCCGTACCGAGC
Source organism: Rhipicephalus appendiculatus (assembly GCA_030522465.1). Taxonomy (NCBI): domain Eukaryota; kingdom Metazoa; phylum Arthropoda; class Arachnida; order Ixodida; family Ixodidae; genus Rhipicephalus; species Rhipicephalus appendiculatus. The sequence continues at coordinate 1,073,117 of JALIZH010012685.1, read as the reverse complement.
CATGCTTACAATAGCAATAATGGCAAAAAAGAAGTTTCGTTAGAAAACACCAAAATATTTATATTCGAACACTTTTCAAAGTTGAATGCCACCAAGAAAATAGTCAAAAGAGGAAGGGGCTCCGCCGATCGGCAAATGACACCATGACTGTTTTGCTACGGTTGATGCTCATTTGCCTCGCATTACATCAAGCGCAAAAAGACATGAGGTATTGTGCAAGTCGGTAATGGTCATCAGTGGATTTAGTGGATTCACATGGAACAGTCATCTGCATAAAGTCTGTTTTGAGATGATGTGCTATGAATTAATGTAGAACAAAAATGATAAATGGCCTAATACAAATTCCTGAAAAACGCCGGATGTGACGTCAACAGACGACAATTTGTGAGCGACACCCGCCGTGGGGCCTTAGCAGTTAAGGTGTCGCGCTGCTAAGCTCGATTGCGCAGGTTACATTCCCGGCCACAGCGGCCGCGTTTATAGGTACATGAGGGCGAAATGTAAGAATACCCATGTACTTATATTGAAGTGCCCGTTAGAGAATCCTAGGTGGTCGAAATTATACCGGCCTGGACCACTACGGCGTGCCTCATAATAAGGTCGTGGTTTTAACGCTTAAAATACCGGCAATTATTAATTTGTGAGTGACCTTAGAGAAAACTAGCTACCCAGGGAACAAAATGGGGTTATCGAGTATCGTGTTTAGTTTTAAAAACAGCTTAGAATGAAAGCACATAGGAGGCGAACGCTTTAGAGAAATTAATAGAGATGGCGTCGTCCACTTCATTACCTAGATGTAACTGCGAGCGACACCGTGCTACGGCGCTCCCTATGACACCCAGAGATGCCCGCGCCGGATGCATTTGGACTAATTGGACTCCTGACCATTCTCTGTAGACAAGATTCTTGGACCTTGGACAAGTGCTTCGAGAGCGCAGAAGGCAACTAAGGCTCTACTGAAGTACCTGAAGTGAACAAATCTGAGCGACCGCCTGTAGACTGAATGTGCTCCCCCAAGTGTGCTCGTGATTCTGTCCACCCCTCTTCTCTTCTCTCCTTCTGTCTCTCTTTTCGCCCCTTTATTCATCTCCCCCCAGTGCAGGGTAGCAAACCGGAATTGCGTCTGGTTAACCTCCCTGCCTTTCCTTGCTTCTCACTCTCTCTCTGTCTCCGTAAACAAAATGAACTAATTGCTTTACAGTGCTGTAACCACGACGGAAACCACGCTGTGCAGATGTTAGAATGTCATTGGAGTGAAGGAATTCAATTATAAGTCGGTGAATAATGCGCTCTAGCAACTTACTGGCTTAGAATTGGATGTAACATTCTTGTTTTTGACGTTATTGCACTGTTCTCGTAATGTTCTTTTGAAATTCCCGGTTTCTCCTATGTGAATGTGATCGCAGTCTGCGCCATGTTATTTTATACGCAACCCTATAAGCTAGTCCTGACTGCAACTTTTCCTTTACATTCGTGAAGGACAGGGACATGTGACACCCGTACATCATAGATGCGCGGAACTCGGGCCAGTGTGTCAGTGAAAACTAAAAATGTACGAAACCCGCGCTCTCTTATTCGCGGAAGAGGCGATTGGGTGGACTGGGCGCGAAAGTTGGAACGAAGAGCGACCGCCCGCTGCCAGCTCCCAATGGACGGTCTCCACGCCAGTATCGGCATCTTCTGTCCTCGACCACGTCCTATACGAGCGCGCTTAGAAAGTGTTAAGAAAGTTTAGGAAAGGTTGAGCGATCTGGAATTGAGGCGTCGGCAGTGTGCATGCTTTTTCTATAGAGCGCACCATGTGCCCGTCCTCTCGTTTTACGAGAAAATCGAGGAAGGGAAGGCAGCCGTCTGATTAATTCTTCATCCGCCGTGAACTGTATTGCTCCTTCTGCCGGATTCGCTGACGTCGCTGCCTTTACTCTCGGTCTAAACTTTAAAGCAGTGGCCGCCGCGGTAGCTCAGTTGGTAGAGCATCGGACGCGTTATTTGAAGGTAGGCAGGTTCGGTTCCTGTCCGCGGCAAGTTATCTTTTCGTCCACTTTTATTTCTTCACATTTACATTACATTTACAACTAATAACATCCCCTATACTTTCCTTGGCATTATTTTCTATTAGTTCTCATTAATATTGTGTCTAACAAAGAAAAACGAGCCCTTAAAATGGCCACTTTCCTTCTGTACTTTAGCAGCTTACGCACGATTCGTGTTGCGAGCGATTTTATCCTATCAATAAGATGTACTTTGACAATGTGAACGCTTTCATTGTCGATTCAAGATAAGGCCAAAGAAAGTGCTTTATTTGCACTTCAAGCCCGGGGCAGGCCACTCGTTTTCTTACAAAGAGTATGCGGCTGTATGTACCACGTCATATTCAAGTGGGTTCTTCGACACTGCTAAATATATGCGGAAATGAAAAACAGGTCTAAGTGCCCGCAGAGGCCGACAGTTGCGAAAAAACCGTCTTCGCCAGCTTAGGACACTACTTCATAAGCTTCACGAGGATACCGCATTCACTAGCAGCTACTTATGTCGTCACCTGCTTACTGACTTGAGTGCGCTATGAAACCGCGAGGTACGTTGTGCATGGGAATTTGCAGTTTACAGGGGCGGAATCAGTTAATTTAGCAAAATCAGGTGTTTCCCAAGAACCACTATACAGTTAAGATTACCGAGTAATGCGCCTTCCCCTTTAAGACATCAAGTTCTGATTTCGTTAAGGCATTGACTTAATGGGCGACCTCAAGAACAACTATCCTCGCCACCATTCTCGTGTGCAGTGTGCAGATCACGATCGTAGTCACCTCGCCCCTTTTTTTATTCCTTCCTCACTTCCTACTCCTTGCGCCTTTCATTAAAGAACTTCCCCTGTCTCATTTTAGCAAGCGCGTTTCCTGGTTCGAACCGCAACGAGATACTTCCGCTTCATTCCGCGAAGGTCGTACACTGTGCGTACGGGTTCTGCTTTCGACAAGCCGGGCTCAGGGATGTAGGTGCAGTACCGCCGCGCAGTTGTAAGCGCGTGTTGCTTAGCTCGAGGGGCCACAGGCGCGCGCACCAGGGCAATTTGCCCAGCTGTTGCCGTGTCTCCACGCTGTGAGGAGCCCCTTGTTTGGTTTTTCCCCGTGGTCACGAAACGCGGGTGTCGTAGCCTGCGGTTGCGCGTGACGCGAGAGGTGCGTGGACCCACGGCGGCTGTGCTGCCTTGAATAGGGTGCAAGCTGCGTTCGCGCACGCTCGCGAACACGCATGTGTTGTGAGCGAGAAGGGGAGAGAGCGGCCGACGGCGACACGCGCGCTAGGAACAACCACGAACAACAAGCGGGAAAATGAGCCTCGAAGGAAATCCGGGTAAGTAAAGGGATTACCCGTGGAAAGCTTCCAGCATTTAGACGCGTTCAGTGTTCGGGTGGCGGCCCCGACGTCTCGTTTACGGAAAGCATCCAAGGTCAGACACGTTGACTTCGGCATTCGGCCTAGTCGCACGAATGCGATCTGTTCGCAGTGCTAACGTGCGTAGCGGTGCTGCCACGCTTGTCCGTCGCCTGCCATTTGAAGAAGGTGGCAGATATACATCTCTGCATATCAAGAACGTCGCGACCGATCGCACTCGTCGGTATATAACAAAAGGTGTGTCATGGTACCGGTCATTGCTTGGGCTTTATGCCTGGTCATCAAATTCTCAGTGTAACAGAAATGTCGCTTTGAAGACACCTTTATTTAAAATAAGGATTTAAACGGAAGGTGCAGACACTCGGAAGTTATAGTAAGCACGCATGAAATGTCTGTGCCGGTTATAGTAAGCACACGAAATTGTCTGTGCCGGGATGGAATAACCAGTAGTCTTTTAGCGAAGTCTAACCTTCTAAAAAGTCTAAATAAAGAAGAAAAAAAAAGACCCTTCTCAGACAGCCTCCTACTTTATCGGCACTACAACGGCACTATATAAACTTATAGAACTCCTGCTCTTAGCTCCGTTCTTCTTTCCATATTTCTTTCCCTTTACCCCCTGCCCCTATTGTGGGGTAAAAAACGGGATGTTATAATTCTGATTGACCTCCGTGCCTTTCTCTCTTTTTTTAAATCTTTCTTTATCTCTCTGTATAGCCTCTCGCCATTGATATACAATACAATGCGCTGTAGCTTCGTGCCCAATGCCCAACTGTGCATATACAAGCGTGTGTGTAAGGGGGGGCGGGGGGATATCCGGCGCTACTGTTGTCTACTTTCTCTCGTTCTTACAATTTAATACTTTATCCTATATGATACCGCATTCCAATCATCTAAAGGAAGCTTCGACTCCAGCGTTCCTGTGTAAATTCAATTCTGCAGAGAAAGTTTTCCTCGGCGTTCACTCGGCTAATTTCGATTTGTTTCGTTTAAATTAAATTAAAACGCATTCACTGTAAGAAGCAGATTTTTTTTATTTAGACCATTAGTTTCCTTTATAAACGTTGTTTAATGTTCCGAAATTGAAAAATAAAACTATATTCAAGTGCGAAGTTTACAACTGAGGAAATGGATAGTAAATAGCGTGCAATTAAAAAAAAACTGCACCTATTGGAGCGTCTATAGAGTGGAAAACGATGATTGTCTATACAACGTGAGTAATTTTTGAGCGGTGCTCTTGTGAGACCTTGTAAAGGCTGCGACAATTTCACGTATGCTCCAAGCTCCTGCTTCGGATCTCCTCTGCAACAAATGCGGCTGTTAGAACTGCGGCGTCTCTTTTTGTCGCAAAGGTTATGGGTTTGTAAACCCACTTCTTCCATTTTACCAAACTTGCGTTTGATAAAATGGAAGCAGTGCGTTTAAAATTGAAATTGTGCTTATTGTAGTTGCTATATAACTGAACCTCCTATCTCAAACACAACAAATGTCATTCAATTTCTACAGCAGTGATCTCGTAAATGAATTTCTGTCAATCTAAGGTGGTACCTGGTCAAGGCCTCCTCTAAAAAGGGACGCTTAAGTGAAACACTAAATCAGTGTGCGCTGATAAATCATTATTTTAAAACTACACTGTTAATTTCCTTATTGTAGGTTCATTACCAGAAGAGGAAATGAAGATCAGAGTTCAATTTTTGGAATTTTTACCCGCCATGGTGGTCTCTTGGTTATAGTGCTCGACTGCTGACACGAAGGTCGCGGGATCGAATCCCGGCCGCGGCGGCCGCATTTTCGATGGAGGCGAAAATGATTGAGGTTCGTGTACTTATATTTAGGTGCACGCTAAAGAACCCCAGATGGACGATATTTCCGGAACCCTTCACTATGGCTTCCCTCATAACCATATCGAGGTTTTGAGATGTTAAACGCGAACAACGAATGTATTATTATTAATTAATAATTTTTTGGAATTTCGCGCCGAGACCCCAACTCTGGCGCTTTGCGTGACGTCACGGATGTCAAAGTATTGCTTTCATACTTTGGGCGCTTTGGTTCAATGGAAGCTCTCGGAACTTGCCATGTGAAGACTCTTGTTCCCTTAGACTGTAATGAAATTATTTTTCTGCACATAAATAAGTATATAGGCCATCACACGCTAGCAGACGCCGCCAGAAAATTTGTAACATTACGGTGAGCCGTTGCAGCGTCGCTACCGGTAATTTAGTTTAGCGCCTTTGCTTGCTTATGAACAGTCCTCTCGCGGCAAGAGTGGCGTTTCATGTCCGTAATGTAATATTACAAGTCAAATTCCCTTTTCTCTTTAGTGTCTCTCCAATGTCATGTCTGTTTGAAGGAGAACTCAAATATGGTCAAGCAGTCTATAGTTTTATTCTCTTGCTTGACTTCATCATTTGCTGATGAGTAATACTTTAATCTGAAATAAATTTTCTGCCTTGTTCTAGAAAAAGTTCCTTCCCACGTTCAGCGGGTCACATTGTGGTCGGGACGTAATGCGGAGCGCTTGCTTTTAGGGCACGTTAGGGAAATGTCAGATGGTCAGAATTATCCCGGTGGTCCTCCGAAAACGATGCCCTCCGTAATCTAACGGGCAGTTTTCTGAAGCACAGTTTTTTTTTTACTTTTTTTAGTTTTAAGAAACAGCACACTGGCAGTTTTTGGCTTGTTAACCGGCTGTCGACGGTTCCTACTGCAGCAACATCAGTGCCATCTTGATTCAATTCGATACTCAGTCTATTTGACTTCCAGTTGGCGTACAATGATTCGTGCCGTTTGTGCAGTGGGCTTTGTACTACGCGAGTGGAGATAACGGTGTGCAGCCGAGAAGCTCGAAGTCCCGATTGGCGCCACGCTCCCTACTTACCTCGTGCACGCGTCTTAGATAAAGAAATAAGCGGCGAGCAGGAGAGAGCGCCTGCATGGAAGCGAACGCGAGAGAGAAACAACTTTCTCGTTTTCGAACTCGGATGGTTCAGGGCCCGTTTAACTATGAAGGACGCCTTGACATCTCAAAGCATCTTAAACTTCACGCATTCGTATTTTTTCCTGCGCAAACAGTGGTTTGCGTCATGGCTCTCTCCGAGCCGCGTGAAGAACGTCATGGATTGACACGTGCGGAAATAACCCTGTCTTTCCAAAGGCAATGTTAGTTTTTACGGTGCTGGCGCCACTTCTTATTCTCATGTGTTAGAAAGAAGCTCAAATTGAATGTCATCCGCTTTGCCCTATAAACTTGACTTTCTTGGAAAGGGGTGCGGGGTGCCTGCAAAGATTGTTTTCACTTTTTTTTTTTACATACATCGTCGTGTTTTTTCTCAAGTTCCCCTCTTGTCAGACTTCTAGTATTTTATCTGTCAACACTGTATATGCGCGCAGATGTAACGAAAACATAAAGTCCCTGAAAGCAAGCTTGAATGTTTTATTATTATTTTTTTTCAGAATAGTTAAACTGAGGCGTTATTCACTGGACGGGGGTTGATTTTGTGACGTTTTGCGTTTATTGAGACCAAAGTGACCAAGGTTGGTAATCTGGGCACGTTGGTAGTCCATTTTTATGAACGGTAAAAGCACACAGGAGACGATGACACAACGGAAAAACACACACGCATACACATAGAGCTCTATGTGTGTGCGTGTGTGTTCCTTCGTTATGTCATCGTCTCTGCAGTGCGCTTTTACCGTTCATAAAAAAAACCGCCAGGCCTGCGCGGAACGCGCAGCACAGTCACAGCGAAAGCTGGGAGAGCGGCCTTTCTAGAGCCTTTTAGGGGCGAAGCTCCTTAGGGTGTGGGTCTGTCCCTCCTCTGTAGTAGTAGTAGTAGTAGTAGTAGTAGTAGTAGTAGTAGTAGTAGTAGTAGTAGTAGTAGCCACGTATAGTGGAATGTACCCACTTCACGTGATAAAGATGACGATGACGCAGTATAGTGGAATGTACCCACTACACGTGATAACGATGAAGTATAAGCGCGTTCCAGTATAGTGGAATGTACCCATTACACGTGATAACGATGACGATGACGCTGATGACCATGAAGTATAAGCGCGTTCCAGACCGCACATTCTCTTTCTACCATGGATAAAAACGATCGAGCTTCGCCCACTCATCGTCATTCACTTCGTGGATATGGAGTGATTTTTTTTAAACACCCTTGGGGCAACTACTGCAAGCGCACTTGCATGGTACCCACTACGCCATAAATCATCATAATTTTTGTGTAGTTGGGAAGCGTCTACTATGCCATTATTCGTAATTCTTCGGAAAAGCGCGGTACCCGCTACACACTTGTAACGCATTATGTGCACTTTGTTGATGCTGTGGCTGAAGACGATGGAAGAATTATGCCTGAGGCTTTTGTAATGGGTTGGAGCATTGAACGACCCACTCGTTACGCAATTCGTATTGTGTGACGCCTGGTTGTTACTTTACTGGTTCTAAAACGCTTTACAACACGTGTTAACGCGATTTCTTAACCGACATGAAGCCTGCATAGGATCAGTTTGCACCGCAGTTTCAAGCAGCGGCGTAGCTCAGTGGTAGAGTGCTGGGCTGCCACGCAGAGGACCCGGGTTCGATTCCCGTTCTGTCATAGGTGTTTTTTTATTTATTTAGTTTTTTTCTTATTTCGTGCGATATTGGTTACGGACACCGGCGGCGGCGGACAACTACGGCGCAAAAACGACCCTTGTTGTGATCTCATAACAGCTTTCGCTGTAAAAGTTTATTGAGACACATGTACGCCTGATAGAACATCATTTGTTGGTTGTTCGCCTGTCCGGCAACGCCGAACACTGCTCGGTTGCGTCTTCGTCAAGTGACGTTGCTGCTTTTGGACTTTGATCGGTGAACTTGAACTGTTGCCATGTTAGTGGCAATATCCGTGGTATTGCACTCCGCATTCAGCATTTCCCACACATATTCGAACTGTCTCGATATGCTAAAATATCACGACATTATTCATTTTACTTTACAAATTGTCTTTCAGGTGGCTGCTAATGTATATGAATGACATTTTAATCATATTGAAGAACATGCCTTATTACAGTGATTTGGTTACCAACGGTCTTTTTTTCCTTAGCCTGCCAAAATAATTTTAGGCTAGTTTCATTTCATTTATCTATTACAATACTGCAGAGGCTACGCGTGTCTAAGAAGCTTAAAAATACAGAAGTTATTGCGAGCATTTTAGGAGAATTACTCCATCTCAAGAGTTTATTCATTTAATAAGCAATTCAACAAGAAATTTCGAACGTATATGAGGCAGCTTACCATGGTAGGTGTTCCTGGTTAATAAGGGTGGCGTATACTGATTTGATTATAAAATCATTTTGTTAATCATAGGCGAAGTTGTGTATTGTATCAGGTGATATTTTCTGCTTGTAGGGAGTGACACCTAATTGAGGGCATTAAAAAAATTACGTTTTATTTACGGCTCTGCAACTAATGGACGATGGCTTAGAAGTAGCCTGGTGACACTCGCTAGAATAAGATATATATATATATATATATATATATATATATATATATATATATATATGTATATATATATATATATATATATATATATATATATATATATATATATATATATATATATATATATATATATACCTCCAACTTTAAGTTACGGCCACCTGCTAAATATATATCTTTAAATACGCATCACCCCAATGTGCAACATCAGCCATTACTTTGCCCTCGATTTGCCTCACAGAGACAAACACTTTCTGAGGTGTTGCGATGACTGGACAGGTCGGTCGCTTTTCGTGCCGGTGCTGCTAGAACACCGCCCCCCCATGGCTCTATGGCCACAAGGCACTTTTGCGCTTTTTTAGGAGACGGGCTCCAAATTCCTCTGACTAGCGGTGTAATCCCATTCGTGTCCACGCTTTCATTGCTCAGTTCCATCTTTCCTTCCCTGCTTCCTTTCTCATCTGTCTATTCCTCTTCCTGAATCGCCGAGCGTAAGGTAGCCAATCGGACACGTTTCCGGTTAACATCCCTGCCTTAATTCTTCCTTCCTTTTTTTCGAGTGCGTGCCATAACTGCACAAATTACGCCTATTTATTTTACACGAAGAGTGAATGATGTAAAGCTAAAACATCCCTCCCCCTTCAAAAAAAAATAAATAAATAAATAAATAAATAAAAAAGATGTACCACGCAGTCAGACTAGCAGTGAGTAACGGAAATTTACACGCGCGATACTCTTCGGGCCCACTATTACGGGAGACTCAAACTGTTTGCAAAAGACGAAGTTTCTGGTACAAAAGCTTTTTCTCCCTCGTCGCTATAGTTATAGAGCTTGTGTGTCTTCAATAAATCACTTTTTCTTTTGTTGACACGAGTTACAGCACAACATATTACCATGAATATGCTATAAAAGTCCGCAGACCCCACCTTATGGAGAAATTACAGAAGTGCCTTGTGAGTGTTATTGATTATGCTAAAGGCACAATTTTTCTGTTGATCTGATATTGCCTGGACTCAACTACAGCTGATCCTCTGAATGCGCGAGTGAAGATCACTGACATCGGTTCACGATGCCCTCGGGCACTGGAAACCACGTCTGTAGATGACGTTGCCAGACCAATGGTACTCTTTCACTAGCTACAAAACCGCACGCGTAGAAATTTTCCGTGCACTCCTTCACATGGAGTGTACATACGAAACCTTCTTATTCTGTGGAGCTCTGTGCCGCGTGGAAAATACTACGACGAAGATTGAAGCGGTTGCATTACGGTGCACTTTGTGATAAAGAAACAATTCATCATTGTCCTGCTTGTCAGCCACTGGGAAGGCACAATGTTTGAACGAAAATCCATCTCCACAGGATTTCGAAGAACTCGTTACAATGAAGGATTGCGTAGGGAAAAGAATAACAGTAATAATTTCTAGGACTTTACGTGTCAAAACGACGATATGATTATGAGGGACGCTGTAGTGCAGGTCTCGGGAAATTTCGAAACCACCTGGAGTTATTTAAACATGCACCTAAACCTAAGTATTCAGGCCTGTACCATTTCGCCTCCATCGAAAATGCGACCGCCGCGGCCGAACCCGCGTCTGTCGGGTCACAGCTGGCCAGCGCGGCGGCATATGGGCTGCGGCGAAAATTTGCCCCCCTTAATGGGGAGCCCTGAGCACGCCTGTGGCTGCAATTATCGGTGAGAAGCGTATGCGGTTGGGGTATTCTGGTTTTTCACCGTATAGGGAGACAGCGCAGAAAACTGACGAAAACGAACAGCGTTACAAAAAACGCTACAGAGCAGTGCGTGAATTCTTCGCACCTCCATTCGTCTTCACCGGTTTTCTGTGCTGTTACCCTGTGCAGTGTCTTTTAATTCATAGGCTGTCTATCTGAGACCATGCAGTCCGTCTGGTCTTGATGCTTGTGATGCCGTATATTCGCGTGACAATTTCTCTATCCAGTATACTTACGGCGAGGCCAATCGGTTCACCTGAGCACGTTCTATGAATTTACGATACTGTTTTAGCAGTTTTTACGTAATTTCGGCTTTACGCCAGCTAACAATGGAATATTAACGAAACATGACGCAAGAAAGATTTTTTACTTTTCTTGTCGGGTAATTTTAGAAGTAACTGTTCGCTATATAGCACACTTCACTGTCTTATCTTGAAGAACCCTGCCCTGACATGCCGTGGTAGCCACGAAATCATCAGGGTGTGCTCTAAATGATGAACATACAGACATATATTAAGGTGTGCCCTTAAGACAACATAAGCAATGTAGGAAATTAATGGAACCGGACGCGCCAATTCGGATAGCTGAGCGGGCAGATTGCGATCAGTTATCAAAAGCTAATTCCGTGTCTGCCGATTGTCTGCTCTGCATGATTCGTAACCATGGCGTTCAGCCACGCTGTACAGTTGCCGCCGACAGAAGCAAGGTGGGCGTAAATGCCCCTTCGTCCGAGAAGAGTAGTTTCTGCATATCCATTGAAATAAGTCTTTGGGCTTAACGAAGCGGTCACAACCACTGTGAGTGTCTCGCACGGAATGATAGACAAAAAATCTGAGCCGTGCTCTTCTCTTGAGCAAATCTCAGTGCAGGCGGCTAAGTTGCAAATAGAACTTCCTCGCCCGTGATAAAGATACCTTTTTTTTATGTTTGCGGCCTTTTGTTCATTGCCGTATGAAGTTCGTTGAACCCTATAGTCATGCCACAATGGCCATGTGCCTTGCTTTCCGTCCATTCCACCCGGAGCGTTTTGAATTGTTTTAAAAGTTTTTTTTTTTCTATTTGGGAAGGTGTTGGCTGTGCGAGCGAACGCTAAAAAAATATAACAAGACCGACACGAGGTGTGTGTGCCTGATGTAGCTGTGGCAAGCAATACGCAATGTGCAGCTGCGTTAGATCATCGTGCGGCTGGAAGGCCGGGTGGCCCATTCAATTAGAGAAGCGTGCGTTCTGACCCGCTAAAGCTGTGGCCCTGCAGCTCGAACCCTGAGAGTGCGTCGACCCGAGCGTGCGCGTGGCGTGCTTCCTCTCGGCTCACGACAGCGCGAGCCCGCCGCCGGTACGTGTCTCATTCACAGTGGTGGCAGCTATGCGCTCGGCGAAAGCAGCGGTGCAATTCGGAGCGATTGAAGGCCCAGTTGGGTTTCTAGTGGCAAATTTACGTATAACTTACGGGCGGGCAACCTATTCCGGCGCGTCAAAGTGCGGTGAATAAGAAAGTAGACGCCAGCTCCTCAAAAGTGGCGGCTACAATACGCCCCGATGGACTCTGGAGAACTGCCATAACCGACAAAAGACTCCAGAAAAAAAAGTGGTGGTCAACCGTTTGACAAACCGAAAAGTAATGAAAAAAAGTTGCGCAGAAACCATCGATGGCGATTGTCGACGCATGCGTATAGCAGTACGCTTCAAGAAATGTGTTCGCTATATATTAAATTATTGGGGCGCGTGACAGTGTATATATATTTGTTGCAGCAAGGGCACATAGGCATCGCTTGCAGTTCTATTATGCAATTTTGTAGAGAACAGAGTTGCTAACCAGAACATCTGCAGCAGTATTGTAGGCAGACAGGATGTGCGTCTCGAACACATGTAACAGTTTGCCTTCGGCGACGAAAGCGCTCCGAAACACGCTTCAGCTTGTGCAATCAGCGAATATATTTCGTAATATATTTGTCGCCAATGTGTCCGGGATCGGCTTACTTTGGTGCGACACTGGCTGCAAGGTCAGCCCGCCGACTACAGTGGACCGATTCTGGAGATAAAGCACTGCTTAAAAGCAGGCGCATCAAACAAGAAACCATTGGGAAAGGAGGAATAGAGAGGTCTGCCTTACCATAGAATAATTGTGCTCCCGATGTCGTACATTTCTTGCACTAAGATTATGCAAGTACACCGTTTCTTGGTTTATTGTGTAGCTGTTCAGAGAACGCTGTCAGCAACCAGCACACATGTGGGGCATTTCAGATGTAGATACTTATCAACCGCGGCCATACGGCGTTCAGTGAACGTGGGCCCCGGTTTCCCGCCATTAGTTGCACGGCGGGCGCGCGTGGGACAGCGTCACCTGGTGGGGTTACAAGGAACGCCGCCGCTGGTGTCTTGCCGCTGCGTACGACGAAGCGCGTAAAATAAGAGGCGAAGGCAGCTCGACAAGCGACAAAAACTCGATTTGTCAGCCAAATGATGCTATTAGCTTTAATTAGATTTAGGTGAAAAAAGAAAGTATCAAATTGAGATTGGAGAACTTCCGCCTTTATTGTTGAACGGTAAAACGAAAAAAAAAAAAACAGGAGACGTGAATATAACGATACTAAGATATATCGCATAAGGTTCAAATAGCAATAACCCACTGAGGAAGTAATTTTGCTGTTCAGGAAAATGAATAACCGGAAGTTCACTGGCTGGCGGATGACTTGCAGCTTTGAACTCGAACGACCAGGGGTCGTATACACTTACCAAAGTGCATTTGAGTAAAAGTAGGCGTTGTGTAGAAGCGGTTGTTGGCCTTCCTCATTCCTACAGCCGAAACCCGAACAGCAGTACCAGCTATTCAATGAGAAAAGAAAAACGAGTGTGCCATTGAACTTCCTGAACTTATTTTAATGAACGCGCTTTACTTCTGTGGAAACTGTATAAAAATAATTGTTTAAATGCATATGGCCTGGCAGTTTTTCTAGTGAAGCAATAGTATCACGAGTTCTCGGGTAAAGCGCGAAGAACACAGGACGCAGATGAATAAACGGGACAAGGAGCTCCTCTACTTCCCGTGTTCTTCGCGTTGAACCCAAGGATGAATCACCAACTTGCCCAAGCTAATGTCTTAGTATCATGAGTGTCACCTTCAATGATCGAGAAAGCAAGGTTGGTCTGTCAACGGCGCAATAAAAAATTTCCATATGCCCCGAGACATTTCTGGCACTTGTTATACAAAAGCTTCCGAACCTTGGCTTTATTGGTAGGTTGGGATGATATTAGAAGAGGCAAGATAATAAGTGGTTGAAGTTCATTTCGTTGGAACAGTGCGTTAGTCAACACAGCTCGGACAAGAAGAAGAGTGCGCAGGACTGTGTGTGCACTGTGAATATCCTTTGACATGTGCAGTCAACGCCAACAATTGTTCTACCTGTAGCGCTTCTTCTTCTTTTTTTTTTTTTCAGGGTACAAAGTTTGTCGCTGAAAGTCCGAATATTAAACATGCAGAAGGCGCAATAGTTTCGCTTTGAACAACTTGATCGGCCTTCTCGAAACACCGCATGCTGGAATTTATTAGCTACACCTATTTGAAAGCCTAAAAAAAAAAAGAAAAAAAAAAGAAGTGCTTGGTCAAGTTTCACTGGATGCATTCTGTAGTTTTTCTTTTGCGGAAACGTTTGTCCCATCGCACGTGCAGGGCTACCTGTTGTGGTCGTCGTCTGTCGCTTGAGTTCGCGGCTATAAGATGGCGCTGTGAAGTAGGGGACAGTGGGGACGGCGCCTTGCGACAGGTATATAGCAATAAAGGCATTTTCTTGTGTCATTACGGTAAGAATCGCTCGTGTAGTGACTTCGTTCCCTGAACACAATCAAGGCCCTCAAAAGTGAAATTGAAAAAAATATATATTTCCAATGTGCTGTCATTTTCGGAAGATTCGAGCGCCGCCGCATCACCCCTGTGCTATGAAGAGGATATCCCACCCAAATAACTATACCTGAATGGGACTTTTCGGATACGCGTAAACATTGTCCTTCAATATTGGGTGTGCACCTTGTCTGCTGCATGCAGAATGCGGCGAGTTTTTCACTTAATGTGTTCTTGCCGACACTATACTGCGAAGCGGAACTTGTGCCTGCGGAGGAGGACTTTCGGTGCCTCCGGATGAGAGTGACCGGCAGAACTGCGCAGGATACGGCGAGATTATTCAGTGGGCCACAACATGGTCACCCAACAATATGCAGTTTGCAGAAAGAAATAGAAGTATAGGGGCTATTGTGCCTGTACACATTTGAGAAATGGACTGTAAAAGAAAATTTCAGTGCAAAACAACCCCTGCATGTCGACGGCTATAAAGCCCAAACAACGCCCGCGACCGCCATTTTGCCATGGCGCGTGTGACATCATGTGCTGCATGGATCGTAGGCGTCGTCTTCTACCAAAGTTTCTGCCACTGCAAATCGTTCAATTTCAATGTCAAGCTGAAGGAAGCTTAAATAGCTCCATTGAGCGCGCAGCTCTCCACGGAACAAAATCGTTCGACGGAATGCAGAGGCTCGCACAGCGAGCAGCTTGTTGCGTCACGGCTCGCCAATGTGCCAATGTTGCCCAACTGTCAGGCCGCTAGCGTGTTTATAAAAATGTTCAATTCTAAATTAAGTACTCGGCCAACTGCGCTAAATTTTCTTCAGCTTGTTCGTGAACGCACAAGGATTAATCCATATAACACAGATTATGATCGAAATTTGGGTGTCATGGCCCCACCTGAAGGGGACGTAGCGGCGCGATTACACGAACGCTTTATTACTATTCCCTGAATTCAAGTATCTAGCATTATTTGAAGAGTTTTTACACGCGGCTTGTCAGCAGTGAATCGGCGGCTTCCAGTCCGCCGAGGTGGTGTAGTGGTTACGGTGCTCGGCTGCTGACCCGAAGGTCGCGGGTTCAATACCTGCCGTGGCAGTCGCATTTCGATGGAGGCAATATGCTAGAAACACGTGTATACTGTGCTATGTTAGCTCACGTTAAAGGACACCAGGTGGCGTTCCTCATAATCATATCGTGACTTTGGAGCGTTAAAACCCCAGATATTATTAACATAATCCGCGGCTTCCAAGATTTCTAGAAACTTGCAGCTCAGCCCTCGGGCACCGGCTCAGGCTGATCCGGAGGGCCGAAAGGATGGCGACGACCAGCGGTGCCTTGCGATAGGGGTCCGACCACAGGGCGTTGCCCAATTTTAGAGGCAACGAAGTCTTTTGCACAAATAAAATTTTGTTCTTCTTCTTGCAGTACCATGCCCTGTCAGTCCGCAACGCTTAACTAAAAACAGTTTTTTTTTTTAGTTAGCGCAGTGTAGAAGACGCGCATGCATACTTTTTTCAAATAAAAATACTTTTACAATGCCTATAGCTACACCCATTTATATATTTTTTGTATGTTGCACATCGAAGTCCACTTATTATTTGCGAGTGCCTGCAGTTGAAAACTAATAAGCGTTTGCGGGGTTTTGGGTTATTTCTCGCCGGCTCTATTTCTTCGTTGAAAACCGGATGCTTGCCAAGGCCGCTGTTTGTGAAGTCATTATTTTTCTTTTTCCCTCTTCGTCAATACTTCGCCTTTTTGAGGTTATTAATTGTATGCTTAAGAAGGTTGCATTGATAGACGATGCCCGCGACTTCTTCTCTGGCAAACAAGACGCAGCAAAGATAGGCCGGCAAAACAAAAAAGCACGAGCAAAAGATTTTTCAAGCACAGGCGAAAACAATCTAACGCCTAGCCGGGTGGCGCGGGATCTCCCCTGCGTTTTCTGTGGCCCAAAATAAAGTTTGCTCGTCAACATCATGATCATGATCAACGCGTAACTCACACAAATCTCAAATGAGCCATTTCTCCGTCATTTGCATAGTAAGCAATACTGCGTAGAATTATGATACAGTCACTTGTATTTCACTTATATTTCAAGCAAGCGCAGTCCACGATACCTATGAACAAAGACCACATTAAACTATCGACTCTGCGTCTTCTGTATAAATAATACTTTGCTCGTGTAGTGCCTACAGCCGAGATGTCGGTATTACTGGTTGGACAGAACTGCTTACCAATTTACGACTCATTAAAAAAAGTCACAGTTTCACCGCAAGGGTGAAGCAATGAATGCGATAGCAAAAAATTGTAATGTTATACGAAGTGAGGCTGGCAGCTAACTCTTTTTTGGATCCGATCTCACGCAACTCTAGAAAACGCTTGTTTAAGAGAATTCTCTTCGCGTTGAGAGCGCAGCACGTAGAAGGGTACGCCGGCCCGGCCGCCGAGAAGGGGAGATGAGAAGGGGAGATAAAGCGCGCGCCCGCGCTCGTAAAATCGAACGTCGCCCCCCCCCCCCCCCCCCCCGCCCGCTGTCGGCCGCCGAGAAGGGGAGATAACGCGCGCGCCCCCCGCTCGTAAAATCGAAGGTCGCTCGAGGGACCCCCCCCCACTCGCGTCTTATCACACTCACGAACCACGGGCGGGCCCGGTTATATATATACATATACATATACGGCAAATGACGCCGACGCCGACGCCGACGGCGAAAACCAGCCGCGAGTGTCCATATAATTGCTATCGCAATAAAAAATTAAAGCAGCTCTGCACTAGGGGTGCCAATCCTGAAGGAAATGCGGAGTGGGCAGCCTTCTTCGTTTCTCTTCGGTGTTCTTTCTTTTCTCCTCTCTTTCTTACTTTTTCTGATTTTCCAGTTTTTTTCTTTCTTTTTTCTGTCTTTATTTGTATTTATTTCTTCCTTTCTCTTTATCTATTTCTTCCTTTTTACTTGCTCTTTCTATTTTTCTTCCTATTTTTTTCCCTTCCCTTTTTCTCTCTCTTTCTATATCTCGCTTGCTTGCTTTTTTTTTCTATTTTTTATATGTGGATTTGCCTGCGGTACGCCAAGTGACGACAGCATACGACGGCCCGGGTCCCTTAAAGTGCTCCGCACTTATCATCATCAAGGCACTCGAAGAACAAGAGAACGAAGGCTTCTCCTTGGCGCGAGCACGCGCTCAATAGGCTACAGATGGCTATGCTATTCGTGGTGTTTCCTGCGTTACGCCGAGCTACGACAGCATACGATGACAGCATACGACGGCATACGACAGCCCGGGCCCCTAAAGTATGCCGCGCTTGAAAATTGTATTTTTGGATGGGTCATAAATGGAACAAAGTTTTGGTCACATTTTCAAGTCACGTCCGGTTTGCAGCAATTCACTGAAGGAAGGTGACAGACGTCTGGCCTTCTCTATTGCTTTCCTCAAGTTGACTCCAGACGTGCATTTAATATAGTTGAAATCCAGACGTTGAAATAGTTGAAATCCAGACGTGCATTTAATATACTATGTGCCTTTCGTTTCCTTTCTTTATCTTTCTGTAGATAATGCAAGTGGTTTTTCTTTTGGCACCTTTCCCTTTGTGCTGAAGATGAAAAATACGCACGTACGCACGCGCGCGCTTGTGTGTGTGCGTGCGCGTGTGAGCGTGCGTACATGTACGTGCGTGTGCGTGCGTGCGTGTGCGTGCGCGTGCGCGCATTCTTTCCATTGCAAGTGCAGACAGGTGCAAGTTATCAAAGGTGTAGCTCTTCAGACGAGCCCCGCCACGGTGGTCTAGTGGTTATGGCGCTCGACTGCTGACCCGAAGGTCGCGGGATCGAATCCCGGCCGCGGCGGCTGCATTTTCGATGGAGGTGAAAATGCTTGAGGCCCGTGTACTTAGATTTAGGTGCACGTTAAAGAACCCCAGGTGGTCTAAATTTCCGGAGCCTTCCACTACGGCATCTCTCATAATCATATCGTGGTTTTGGTACGTTAAACCCCAGATATCAAAAAAAAAAAAAATCTCTCCAGACGAATGTTAATTCATATCACTGTACCTACAGACAATATTTACAAACGAAAGCGAAATGGCAATGAACTCTGCCTATAGGTCGATGGGCTAGTCGGTTTGACATACACTAGAAGCTTTACGAAGTAAAACGCCACCTTGACATATGTTTTGTGTTCTTTGTGTTGGTTGACTTACGCGCATATGTGCTTTAACGTGGCAATGATTTACTTTAAGGGAACCACGTATAAGGAGTCCTTTGTTCTGCACAATAACCAATGCATCTCTTCACAACCTTTGAAAGGTATTATTCCCAGATGCAATGAAGCAAGAAAAAAAATGCAACGCACTCGTGAATACGTGTGCATGAATTACTAGTGCTGTGAGTATAAAATCTATTCGAGGCCGTTAGCCTTGGCAGAGTTTACGTTCTTTCCATCTCAGAAAAACTGTAAAAGGTACATTGTGTGTTCGAAATAACCTCGGTAATTACCGTAATTATATCCAAATAGCTTAAATATAGACCATTCAGAAAGTTCACGTTATCATTTTAGAAAAGTGCAATGTCTTGATGAGGGGTTAACAAATTTGAATGTTATTAAGAACGGACAAACGTAATGGCCGGACTGCATTTAAACGGAACTCGAAAGAACAGTAGCATTTAGTTTGTCCAAAGTTTAATTTAAACGAAATACACAAACGTTGTTCGCCAATGAGCCTGTGTTTTGTAAAAGTCCTCGAATGTTTTCTTGGTAAAAAAAGGCTCTACTATTAAAGTTGTTGCTTCTTCCGCTCGAGATTATCTACTTGCGCGAAATGATTTCCAACAATTGTGGGCAGTCCTCGTATTCGAAACAGCCTTTCAGTCTTTCAACAGCATCTCTGGCCATTTGATACGAAACAGTAACGAACACTTAAACAGTAATATCTATGTTTTCATTGCTACTCACTGCTTTTGCCGCGAACGCTGGAAGAGTGTTATATGTCTTCGTTGATAGTCGTGCCCTTCGCCACAAACTCCAATGATATTCAGGTTTCGCGACGACGGCATCATCTGGCCTATTGTCCTTGGCGCTGTGAACGAAGCTGTGCAGAGACAGCAAGATTGCAAGGCCTACCGAATCAATCCTTGGTACTTTTCTTCCACCTCATGGATGATTACTTGCCTAGCGAAGACATCGTGGTAAAAACACCGTTGCAACTGCAGCATCTTTAGGTTGCATTAACATCACATTTTCTTCACTGTATATATCCCCACCATTTGACACGTTTGCCTTGCTCCAGACGCCGATGTGGTACGTGGTAATGCCGCGGTATTACGCGTAACAGGAGTTCAAGATAGACGACTTCTATGCAAACTAAATTTTCGTTCGCAATGTGCTTATAAGCATGGCTTACCAAAGTTGATGTCGTCGTTAAATACATAGATTTCAGTAAGGACCTCGTGGAAGGAAAATTATTGGGCCTTTGGCGCAAGGTTGCCTTTCAGGCGACGATGGCAAGTGAGAGGTTGCGATAATTATTCGGTGACAACGATGAGGTCACGCGTTAATGAGTTTGTTTCCCGCATCTTACAAAGTTAATTGTTGTAAGGCATGCCTATACATGAAATTCGTACTTTGTGCTGCAAATTTTAAAAAAAATTAAAAATCCGCTCGACCGATTTTCTCGCAGAGCCTGAACTGAAACTGCATCCATGTGTTGACCTTTCTTATTACGCTCTACACATTTTCGGGCTTCAACCGTTATGTCAAGCGAAGTCACCCGGCTCAATCGTAATTCCGTTGCGTTTGGGCAGTACCATCGCACTAGTTACAACGAAATTCAATGAGACTACCGAAATAATAAATTACAATAACCTTAATGTATATATGCTCGTATGCAGCCTAAATTCAAGACATTCTTGCAGAATAATGACGATAAGTCACTGAGAATAAGTTATCTAGGAGATTAGTGTCCGCCGAGGAAACTTAGCTGTGACACGCATCAGAAGTCGTAGAATAAAGGCACTACGTTTACTAAAAGGGCAAGGAATTCTCGCTATTGATTATTTTGGTGACTCTGAGCAACAACTGTGACTCTCCTGTGGCAGGCTCATTGAGATGAGCCTTGCGAAAGCCCTTTCTCTCTCAGCATTCCAATCAGCCCAGCATAACGGATTTGCGACAATAGAGAATTCTCGGGACGAACATGTAGGGAGTCGTACAGCGTGCCTACCCGATTCGCATTTTCAATCTTCGAACATACGCTCACATCCTTCGTTAAGCTATCCCAGACGACACCTACAGGCACACGTATGAATGGGCTTGTTAACTCCGAAAATGCTATCTCATTTGAGATGTTTTTACCTTGCGAAAGGCAATCCACAGCAACAACAACACAGCGCATCGTTTGTTTCATTCACGCACAACTCAACCCTTGACTTCAGCTGGTTGCTGCTTGCATTTGCTTCGCATTTCAGGCTAACGTCAACCATAGAAAGAGCAAAGGAAACCGGCCCACTTCCCAGAATATGGCGAGTGACATTTAGTGCAGTGAAATTCGAGATTATTTACGAAGAAGTAGGCAAGACTTCTATCAGGTTTGAGATCGAGCCGCCGAAGCCTTTTTATTTTGTGTGTGCCGTTTCGGGTGGCGCAGATAGAGATATAGGGTTTCAATGAGCAGGAGCGAAATGTCATCCAAGCATTCGTCATCGGACAACGCGTACAGTGAAATATATGGTGGCAGTCGCGTAAATATACGGGCGTGTTTTGTGATGTATCGTTGCTGCAACGCCGTGGCTTGTAGATTTCACTTTACTCAATGCCCGCGCTGTGTAAGCCTCCCGAGTGCTGTGTCGGACATTTGTATAAGTGCAGGCGCACGTATACAAAAACAACAAGTTACATTTATTCTCAACGTTCCAACCGGGGACCGGTATTTTTCCCCTCTCGAAAAAGACCGGTCCCCAGTCTAAACGTGTATATATGACAGCCGGCACTGTTGGCGTTCCTTATTTGGCTGCTACAGCGTTTTCACGAAGTTCGATCGGCGGGGGCCCGTGAGGGAGAGGGGGGTGAAAAAAAGTAAATTATGGAGCCGTGTTTCGCAAAGCTCTTCTTTAGTAAGCGGTCTTTGGGATTGGTTGGTCGCCTTCGTTAATTATATTCCCAGCGTCAGGATTGGCTGAAATTTTGTCTTACGAATAAAATGTTCTTGTGAATTTTAGCCCCGGTGTTTAATGCGCAGAAACCATGGCCTAATTCATGAGACACGCCTGAGTGCCAATTTTTTAGCGCCTGGAGTTCGTTAACGTGCATCTAAAGTGAACACACGGGTGTTTTTGCATTGTACCCCCCATAAAAATGCGGCCGCCGTGGCCGTGAATTCGAACCCTCGCCCTCGTGCGCAACACCGCCACGCAATAATCGCTGAGCCACTGCGGCGGGGAAGAATTTGTCACCGCCCCAGAGTGGGCCCGAACCTAGGTGCAGCTCACGAATTTGTTGGTTGGTATCTGGTGACGTGACTCAACCGCAGCCCTCCAAGGGCATAAATGTGAATAGAGACGTGTGAACGACAACAACAACCTACTTCAGGGTTAACGTCATGGAGAGGAAAGCAGAGAAGGTGGAAAACCGTAGCACTAAAATCTCATTTCGCACCGTGTTTTTCTCCAAACAAGGCGTGCCATTCACGTTAATTGTCATCATGTCATTCTTTCCTTCAGTAGTACCGCCCTGCATGCTTTTTTTTTTTTATTTCGAGGATGGATGAACGCTTCTTCATTGGCTCAAGGTATCGCGAAGACGTGATTCGTGTGCGTATTTACAGAAACCTTTCAGTTCACAAGAGGGTGATCACTGGGCTGGTGTAAAAGGCAATGATTGATCGCGATGTTTACAGTAAAGCAGCTCCTTTGACGTTTGAGCTTGACAAATGCGAAATCTGTACGTCGGAGTTTTGAAGCTTAAATCGAGAGGCTTATTTGCCACCCGGCGCTGCGAACAAGAACAGAGCCGGGTGAAGGTGCTTGTCAGAGACATGCTCAACGAGCTTTTCAAATAATGAAGCAAAAAAAAGGAATGAATTAAGAGGGGCGTGAATAAAGCAGTTCATTATCTTGATTTGACTAAAAGGTAATTTGGTAAAACCGAGAGACTGTTTCGGGTGAAAAAAAATTATTACTCTTATAGAAAAGCTGCTAGCTTTGGTCCCATGTAATTAATAGAGAACTTCAACTTACGTCGGATGGCAGTGTAACATCACGGTTCGACCTAGGCGTATAGGGTAAACTGACTTCGTTGCCATGTGTTGAAGATTCAGCGTGGTTTGTACTTGCCAA
Organism: Rhipicephalus appendiculatus; assembly: GCA_030522465.1. Classification (NCBI taxonomy): domain Eukaryota; kingdom Metazoa; phylum Arthropoda; class Arachnida; order Ixodida; family Ixodidae; genus Rhipicephalus; species Rhipicephalus appendiculatus. Next base: position 1,050,350 of record JALIZH010012685.1, on the reverse strand, counting down.
GACAAGCACGACCTGACATGAGCACTCATGCGTACGTGTACATTTCTACATCTTTGTCTTTAAGGCACGCTGAATGTTCTCCGCCATCGCAACTCAGGCAATGCCCTGAACGTAAATGTGAACGTAAGCTTCATGAAGGAAAGGAGGAGGAAGAGCCGGATAAAAGAAAGGCAGAGAGGTTAACCAGGGCTAAGTCCGGTAGGCTACCCCGCACCGGAGAAGGGGAAGAAAAGTTAGAGGGGAGCAGAGAAATGGCACTTTTGCTGCCGACGTAACAACAGTTCCGCGCTTGACACCACAGACGGGGAATCAGTCTTGATCGCAGCAGTGCTTTCGTCGCCTTTCGGAACTGTGACACTCAGTCCCGTGGTCCTGAGATCTTGTCGACGGTGAAAACGTTTCCGTCCTGGTGACGTAGAGGTGTACGGAGGTGGTCTCTCGATCGTTTACGTATATAGACAGGCAGTAGGAGAGGAGTTGCTCAATAGTCTCCTATGCAGCGCGGTCGTTGCACTCGGCGCTGTCGGCCATTTTGTTCTTAAATGAGAATAGGCGTTGGTGAACACTACACTCGGACGCATACGGCAGAGCACTGTATCTTCCTCCCCGGAAAGACCAGGTAGCAGCCACAGTCGCAGCGATGCGTCAAGCGAATGCAGTCGATGGTAAGTGAACTCCGGTGTGTGACACTACTGCAGTGTCATGCTTTGCGCTACCTCATTTAAGTGTTGAGCCACGTCAATCGTTGATAAGGGCATAGAAACAAGATTTGTTTCTTCGTGTGCTTTACTGGCAGCTTCATCAGTGAGGTCGTTGCCGGACATACCGCAATGACTCGGCTATCACTGAAATACAACGGCGTGTCCTGTTTCATCCGCATAGTGGTGCGTTTCTGACAAAAGTTCTGACAAAAGACATTGTAAGGCCGCCTTTGAGTCGCATAATACTGCCTATTGATTAGTCGGTCGTTGGCTGACATAGTCACGGCACCTCGCAGGGCAACAAGCCCCGATCCAGTCGACGTGGTCACGTGACAAATCTTGTAAGTGAGGTTGATGTGTCGTGATGGGATGGCGGCTGAACCGATGGTGCTGGTCTGAGTGGTAGATCACTTCGTGTAAACATGAATTCTGCCAACGTAGAAAGTGTGCGAACAATCCAGAACTGCTTGCTTCAAGGACAGGGTAGAAAGGACTTTCTCCTTTCTTATTCCTGGGACAGAAATGCACACTTCGGGTAGCCAGCCGGTCTGACAACTGGCTAACCTCCCTGTCCTTCCTTTTCTCCTCTTCCTCCTCCTCCTCCTTCGGGCTGATTTAAGCACCACAATGATGACGGGGAACGTACCGAAGGTATGAACCCGACGATAGAAAGGCACGATGAGAGTTGGCTGCACCGGAGAACGACGCCTGTGGTCGTTGTTCTCGCAGGCACGAAAGATGGCTCGACACCATTCGTGAAATGTGGCGAATATGCGTCTTCAGCCCGTCAGTTACGACGTAAGTCGCGAGTGAATGGTTTATAAGTGTTCTAGCTGTTGAGGCACTTGGTAAAAGGCTGAGGCAAACGCGTAGTGCCTGTGCTTGCACGCTCTTGAGTGCTCAGAGATTTATTTGCAAGTTTTAGAAAGCACGGGGGGAACTATGCAGCAGTGCAATAAAAGGTGCTCGGTATAGTTGTAGCATGGAGCCCACTAATGGTTACCATATTTATCCGGCGATAAATTAATTTCAATACGGGGACAAGAGATGCGAGTTCCCTTTTCAATTGAGAGGCATGGGGCTGCAGGAGAGGTCTCGGTCCGCAATGATACCTGAAAAACGATGACTTCGCTTGTAAGAGATAGGCTGGCCATTGACGCGTATTGGGCAACTGGTCATCGGTTTTTGCGTAAAGACCACTGGTCATCGGTTTTTGCGTAAAGACCACTAGAACATACTTTTTTCTGTCGAGATTGTTAGACCTTGGTGCGAAGGTAGCCAGATGCGGGTGTCGCTGCCATATGTAGCCTTGCACGAACCTGCAGGCATATCACTGCTGATACCCAGACACATATTTCATCAGCGTAGATCGAGACACTGACTGTTTCCGGTAGTGTTTCCGCCAGGCCAAGCAGGGCAAGGTCGAAAAGAACAGGGTTTAAAACACCTCATTGCAGGACGTCACCGCGCGTGTAGCGGTAGGAGGTCGTACCATGTTCAGTACCTACAAACAATGACCTTCGCGTCGGGTAACTTTGGATCCATCCAAATATTCGCCCTGCATGTTTAATTAATGAAAGCTTGTCTTATAAGCTTGATGGGAAACGTGGCCTCAGGCACCTTTCACATCAAGGAAGAACGCCACGGCTAGTCGTTTTCTACATTTGTGATGCTCTACTCATGACACTAGTCATTATGGAAAGTTTTCAGCGCGCGCACAATGGACAAAGACGTAAGAGAGTGTGTGTGTGTGTGGTTCGAGAAGACATACGAGCGCGCCTTTTTTGAGTATACTGCTTGATCATTTTGGACTTATTGCTGGATGTTGTAGATATTATTTTTCTGTGCACATTTTATGATCATATTATTTGTGAATATTTTGCATGATATTGCACATGTGCTCATGAGTTAACTGTGTGCGTGCGTGCGTGCGTGCGTGTGTATGTGTGTGTGTGTGTGTGTGTGTGTGTGTGTGCGTGTGTGTGCGTGTGTGTGCGTGTGTGTGTGTGGGTGTGTGCGTGTGCGTGTGCGTGTGCGTGTGCGTGTGTGTGTGTGTGTGTGTGTGTGCGCGTGTGTGTGTGTGTGTGTGTGCGTGTGTGTGTGTGTGTGTACACTTTTTTTTTCACCAATAAAACTGAGTTGCGAGTCAACACTTGTATGCCTTCGTTGTTTACTTTTTGCTCTGTGCGCGCTGAAAGCTTTTCCATGATGAATTGCTACCAACTAGCCCAGTTTTCATTAACTTTACGATCACACTAGATTGATTACGTTGTCAGCTGATGAACGGTCTTGTCGAAATCGCGCCATGGAGTCAGGATAAATATTGAGCCTCGCAATGAATCACTCAAGACGTAGGAGAATCATCCGCGCTGTAAGTTTACCAACACAGCTGCCGAGAGCTATAGGCTGGTATGATGTCAGTACTGCTTTTGGCAGTGGTACCAGAAGGCTGCGCTTACATTCTTGAAGAGCGACGCCATTTTCCGATGATCTAATGAAAAGGTTTAACATTTTTCGTCCTGCTGCTTGGCCTAGGTGGCTCAGAGCACTATACATTATTCTGTCGGGCCCTGGTGAAGACGAACGCCTACAGAGTGTCATGGTACCTTCTAGCTCTCCCGTATAGAATGGAGCATCCGTAGTTAGATCTCGTGGATCAGGAGCGTCACATAAAACCATGTCGGTGGGTAGGACTGTCCCGCCGGTGATGTTCGTACATAATTCATTTGAAACGTCGATCTCAAGGCGGTTTTGATAGAGAGCAAGGGCGTTAAAAGGATGGCGTTGCTGGCCGCATGAGAGAAGTGAACCCGCGGGGTTCTCCATGCGCAAGACAGTTGCTTGCGTGGGTCTAATGACTCGTAAAAGCATTTACATATTTGATCCTTTAGCTTGTCTATTCAGTGCTGTATCTTTTTTTTTTTTTTGCGTATACACTTGGCTAATCTAAGATCAAGAATTGACTTTGCGCACCTTTACATTCCTTAAGCGCGCCGACGTAGCGCGTGAAGCCCTTCTAATTCAATGTCATCCTTCGTACGCTTCGGTGAATGCGTGAAGCAGCGCGTGCAATCTTGTATTGCGTCTGCAATTACTTCTAACCTGCGCGAGAATTCTTGCACGTGTCTTCCACAAGACATCAAAAAGTGACCAGTCAGTTTGTCGAGAGACCGCCGAGCACGAAGCCTCTAGGCCATCAATTCTCACAATGTCGGAATATGATAGTATACTATGTGTTTCAATATCAGTGAGCAACCACACGCTTGAATTTGGGCAACGCGACACCAGTGTCAAATCTAGCGAGCGGCTATAAGTCGTTCCTCGCAGAAATGTCGGGCTACCATCACTTAGAAAGCACAGGTTGTGGTCTGACGCAAATGATATGAGTAAGCGGCCCATTGAGTTTATTCTCGACCTTCCCCGTATCGGATGATGCGCATTGAAGTCGCCTGTTATAATACAAAGACCGGGTACACTCTAAGAACTTTGACTCTTCTTTTATACGTGCGTAGCACTCTTTTAAGAGAGGCATGGTTGACTCTCTTTAGAGAATCACATTGATTCTCTTTAGGAGAGTCGTGGGACGCATGACTTTCCAAATGTGGCTCTTTAAAGAGAGTGTTGCACATGTGACTCTCACATGCAAAAAATAAGAGTGAAAAGACACCCTCTTTTTTTTTTTCTTAGAGTATATATCCGTTAGTTTCTTACGGTCAAGTTGACTCGTAGTGGAAATGTAGATGCCAATAAGTGTAAAAGATAATCTCTCATTTTTCACAGTAATACACACGTACTTATTCTCGTCGTCTGGCGGTGTGGCATGGGCGAAATAAGTGAGGCCCTTGCGCATGTAAATAATAACCTTGCTGCTCCTTTCACACGTGGTTGAAACGAAAGGTTCACATCCTGGTATCCTTATGGTGGATGATAAGTTCGACTCACAGATTACCATTATCAGGAAGTGGTTTTTAAAGACGAACTGCCGTAAATCTGATATACGTGACTTCAGGCCTCTCACATTTCATTGAAATATGACGGCGTTTCTGACATCCTCTATAAAAGATTGCTGTTGCCCAGGGGCTAGAAATTTTCTTTCAGGGTGCTGTTGACAAGCCATGGTGTTGCTGTTAGTGTTCTCAAGTCATGGACTTCTGAAGGCTTGCGAGAACTGGATTGATGGTATCCAGAAGTTACAGCACGCTTCGTGCTATCGGTGTCTTCATCTTTTTCAGCAACACGCGTACAGTACTCACTAGAGAACTGACCATGGTGACGACTTGTTTATCTTCATCCTGTAAATTATAAGGAACAGCGGAAGTGTCCTTTACTCTCGTAGTCTGATGTCGCTCATCAGGTGCGTGTAGCTTAGGGAGTTCCGGCCAGGCGTCTGCTGCATTGCTGTAAGAAGTTTCTTTGTTCTTAGACTCGATTGCGTTTGGCCTGGGTGTCAGAGGGGGGAGGTGTTTTTCGATGCGATTCGCGTGGTAACGAGGCCTCGGAGGTTTACGAGCACCCTCCAAGACAGGATTGTTGTCGCCTAATGGATGTGGCCGCGTTATAGTGAGGCGAGTGATCTTTAACGATTTTATTCAGTACTGTCATTTCCCTTCGAATGATGGGACAGTCCTTCAAATGGGCATCGTGAGGCCTGTCGCAAGTTGGGTCACATGAGCAGTGTGTACGTACAAGAACACTACCGCTTGTGCCGATGCACTGGGCCCCACACCTTGGACACGTGCAGCCAGTATGATGAAGGAAAAAAAAATTCAACGATGCCTATAAAATAGCAATGCATAATAAACATTGTGATGGAGTGAATAGCAAAGATTACTTCTTTGTCATAACAAGCAGGAGGGGAAAAGACCCAGTCTCAAATTTAGTGCAACAACTTAATTCGAACTCTGATTAGCAACGATGCGCGACTTCGAAAGGCCACATGGGCAAGAGTTTCATTGTATTCATAAACAAAGTTACTCTTGTAAAACGAAGCAGGCGCTAATAAACAGGCTTTTCTGTTTGTTACGTGTTCCTCTTCATGGATTTCGTCACAGAAACAGTGTGTTTGGAGAACACAGCCCTTTGGTGGACAGGGGTTAGGCTGTAGATTCGATGATACAGCGCAGCACGTTTTCTAGAAATTTACAGCCTTTAATTGCCACGAAATCGCTTAGCGAGTCTGTAAGGGAACTCCTATAAGCTTTATTTCGGCAATTTACAGGGTAATGATCCGCATCCTCTGTTTGTGTTGCAACAGCAGTTAACAAGTCCTTTCATATACACCATTGATGTTTCGTTCAATTATGTGGACACTCCAGCGCATTTTCGCCGTAGCCGTCGCCGTGATGTTTCGTATGAAGTTCAAATCGATGACATCTCCCCGCGCGTCGTATGTTCTGTGTGCGAGTGAAGCGTGCGAGAGCTGCCAACGATCGCAGCGCAGCCGGAGAGGAAACACGCCGGCCGTCTCCCTCGCGCGAAAGGGGCGTGGAGATGAGCCGGAGGGGGGAACAGCGTGCCTCCGGCGGGAACTGCGTACTTAGCCTTGCCTGGCGTGGCCGGCCGCGGTCGCGCGCGCCGTATAAAGGGATCATCATCATCAATAAAGGGATCAGCAGACGGCTCATGCCTCTACGTGTTGTATTCTCACCGTCTATACATCACTTAGGTGGCTTCGCTCACCGCAGCGGCCACGTTTCCTTACGCCAGCGTTTCGTTCAGTTATGTCAGGTCGCATGCTAAGGAAGTGAGTTACCTTACCACCAAGCGCTCGAAGGAGGACGTGATATTATATTTCAATGGTTGCCGAGTCATTGCGGAGTTGTCGGCAATGACTGCGCGGATGAAGCTGCACGATCGGCTCATGACCAAGACCTGCGGACACCCATACCACTCTTGAGAACGGACGCCGCGCAGTGACTGCAATCACTTGCTCGCCGTATCACGCTTCTACAATGGAATAAGCAGGGTTTTTCCAACGCACGCCTCTATTCTATTGACCTAAATTTGCAACTTCGTTTGCCATCCGGGCTCTCACGACGCGATGCAACCTTACTGTGTCGCATGTGGTTTGGCGTGGCATTCACGAATGCGTATTCGTGTCTCATTGGAATGGCCAGCAGTGCGGCATGCGACTTTTGAGCCTGCGAGGAGACGCTGGAGCACATTCTATGCCACTGCCCATCATACAAGACTCAACGACGTGTATTGGAAGCCAAGCTCCGTCACCTGGATCCAAGACCACTGACCGAAAAGAAGATCCTGGGACCTTGGCCTACGGTTTCGCATATGTGCAAGGCCACGAAAGCACTCTTGTGCTTCTTGAGGACCACCGGACTTCACGAGCGCCTGTGAACGAACAGCGCGAGTTCGTGTTGTGTAGTGTCAAGCTAACTGTGCAACCATCTCTTTCTGAATCTTCTTCTTTATTCTCTGTCCTTTCCTGTCTATTATTCCCCCCTTTCCCCACTCCACGTGTAGGGTAGCCAACCGAGTTAAAGCTTGGTTAACCTCCCTGCCTTTCCTCTTCGTTTCTCTCTCTTACTTCGTATAGCAATCGAATTGGTTGCTATCACATTTATTGCTTATCCTTTGCGGCGAAACTTTAACTTTTTTAATTCTATAGACCTTTTAAATTTACTTACTCAGCTGCACCAAGGCCTCAAAAAATAATTCACTTCAATTTCATTTGAGCACCCACTTGGTAGCCGGGCAGGCTAACCACTGAGCTTCCGCGTTTTACACTGACGCGCAGTAGCCCTTGCAAAGTATTGTACGTCACTTATATTGTGAAGATACGGCCTCTCAGCATTTTTTGTTGGATGCTGCATCAGGTGGTGACGTATTTAAACGAACATGACGTGCGCATCATGAACAAAATTTCTGTGATTAAGTTGTTCTTGAGAAGATATCAGATCGGATAACATCCGCTGTGAAATAATGATGCTTTCGCGGTAAGTGATAATAATAATAATAATAATAATAATAATAATAATAATATCTGGGGTTTAACGTCCCAAAAGCACGATATGATTATGAGAGACGCCGTAGTGGAGGGCTCCGGAAATTTCGACCATCTGGTGTTCTTTAACGTGCACTGACATCGCACAGTACACGGGCCTCTACCATTTCGCCTCCATCGAAATGCGACCGCCGCGGCCGGGATCGAACCCGCGACCTTTGGGTCAGCAGCCGAGCACCATAACCGCTATACCACCGCGGCGGACTTCGCGGTACGTGAAGCTCTGAGGTTGAAGAATAGCGTCGCTTTGTTTTCGAAATAAAGTAGATGAATATATGGCACTCTCTTGGAATATTCACACGAACAGTTTGTGTATACGTAGTAAAACAGTTCAATGAAAGCTCTCCATACGTGTGAAGATTTCTGTGTGCAGTTTCGTGTCTGGTAAATGGCGAAAAAGAAACGCGTGTTTCAAAATGTCACCCGTGGCGTTCTTGAAGCCAAGGAAAGTGTGTGGTAGACCAACGGTTTTTTCAATAGAGCGAGGACTAAATTTCTAAAATATTTGAATTTGTGATAAGCTTCACATCAGTAATAAATAAAACCGAAATAGTAAGAAAGGACAACTTGTTTTTATAGTTGAGTTATCCTTAGGTAAATGGAATGGCAAGTCCCTTTACTCTGAGGTTGCTCACTGCTTTCATGGAATCGCTGTCGAGAGCATTGCTCTTACGGAATTCGCCAGAGAAATGCTGTCGACAGCAGACAGTTCGCCACTAGACGGTGCAGACGGCAATAGTCCGTATAGTTTTGCTCACGGGTGTACACGGCATTCTTAATGTCCTTTGACATGTACAAGATTGTTTTTTTTTTTAGACAAAGCATGCCTTTTTAGAAATGATATGACAGTAACGCACCTGTCATCTTCGCACACGAACTCTACGGTACTTCAGAACTCTTTTAAAGAGTGCCATCGTTTTAAGATCCACAAGGACAAATTTAGCTTTTGCACACTTCCAGAGGATTACAACAGACGTACGGGAAAATGGATTTGTTAAATCATGTGCTTTTTTATCTGATGTCTGCCACAGACATTGGGAGAAGACTCGATAGGAAAGCAATGCCGTTATTGAGCAGCTCACATGTGGACGAGTATCAGGACGCATACGAGCCGAGATAATCGCAAAGATAGTGAGGACTTCGAGCTTGAGCACTGGCCGGGGCGCTTTTCCTGGCTCAGGTCTGGTCCGTGAACAAAACTGCCATGCGTTGGCCCGCACGAGGCTGGCCTCGTCATTTCACGCCTGGCCCGAAAGGTACCGGCGAGGAAGTCCGACTCATTAACTTTTTGGCCTCAGAAAAGTAAGGCCGATCCTTCGCTTGTTCTGAGGGCACTAGTTGCAGCGTCCCGAGGAAAAGACTTCAGCAGCATGATTGGATTTATTGTTGTGCCCGTCAATACAATGTAGCAAACATATTCCCGTAAGAGCTGCTTGAAGAAAAAAAAATCATCCTCTGTTCAAGATGCTCGTACAGTAAATTGTGTCATGAATACCTGTATTATACTTCCGAAATATTTGTGCGGCAAGATATGTAATGAAGGCGTAAGTGAACACTTCGGTGCATGCCATTAGCCACATTACCTGACTGTTTAATCTCAAATAAGCACTACAATGTACACTTCATGATGTAACTCAAGCGAATCAAGTTGGCGAGGATGTATGTACATGGCCTTTCTGAATACCGCAATACAATTCCACTGAAAGCTCTTTCATCTCCATGCAAACAGAAATTGATGACAGGCAAAGGTGACGGTCACGTGCAATCATAAAGTTGCATATAACATGCAATTTTTATAGCGGGCTCTCTCTCTATTCTCAGTCTCCGGTTTCGGTTGAACATGTACACGCACTCTAAGAAAAAAAAAGTATGTGTGACTCCTTTCGGGTAGTCCTGACTTGCCACGTATATGACGCTCTCTAAAGAGACACGTCAACTCGTTTGTGGTTGACGCGACTCTCAGAAGAGACTACGATGATCTCAAAAGAAAGTTGACGTGCCTCTTTAAAGAGAGTCGCATACGTGGCAAGACAGGACTCTCAAAAAAGTGTCAAAGGACTCTCTTTTTTTTCTTAGAGGGCTGCAGCGTTAAGTGCAGAGCATATTCAGCGTAAACAGAAAACAGTTTTTTTTTTTGCTTTCTCTTGCCTGTCAAGTTGTGACAAGGTGCTTGTTTGTTCACGCTTGTACTCAAGCAAACCCCGTGGGCTGAACGTCTTAACGTGTGAAATGTTTTTCGTGAAGGAAAGCTACGGAGAGATTAAATTATTAGGCATCGTTTTATTTTTCCACATCTTTTTCACCAACGATGCAAAATTTCACAACATCGGCGTTGGCTTCAAGTATTTACTATTAACCACGAACAGTCTAAATTATTTGGACTAGTTATTTGAGAAACTATGGCAGGTGATTCTACTCGCTTTCACTCGAACAAACATAGAAAGAAGGAATTAAATTGACATCGGCAGGAAAATGAATTGTGAGCTATTAGACAGGTTAATCTGTCGATAAGCATTTCAGAATTTATTTGCTGCCTTCTATTGCATTATCCATTATTTATTTATTCCTTTAAAATTTTCTCATGAGTTATTTCTGCATTAAGATAATTGCACGGAAGGTGGCGGAACGTGGAGCATCAATCACTGCTGCGAAATGTGCGAATTTTTGGGGAACAATAAAATATTGTTAGCGACTGAGCCTTTAGGCACGTATTCTGTTTTTGAAATATATAAATGGCTGTGCTGAAGTTTATTGCATTGATTTCGCTTAAAGTTCCTTTTTGATACCGGGTCGCAGTATGAACCGTGATTAGTGAAGGTAGAGCTAGTTTGGATAACGCGCAATGAATTGCTTTTATGTTAGTCCAGGCAATACTTAGAAACATCGGCGTGCATTTTCAAGTTCCAGCGTCACCAGGGAAAGACTTCAACAGCATGTTTGGACTTATTGCTGTGCTCGTCTGATATTAAGTTTGGGACGCAATGGAGCAAAGATATTTAGTGTCACGGAAGTTATCATTCATTCATACATTCATTCATTCATTCATTCATTCATTCATTCATTCATTCATTCATTCATTCATTCACTCACAAATTTTATTGACAAGAGTCCTGGAGCCCGGTCTTTTCAGATTGAGGCGGGCCGCGTGCACGTCCTTCAGGCCGAGCCTTATGGCGCCATCGTGGACCCTCTGGACAGCCCGCAGCTGATCTTGATATGGGGATCTTGAGACCATCTTCTGCCAGTAAAGCCATTTTTCTTCGGGGTCGGCGAGATAGGCCTGTTCTATTACGTTATCATATAGGACAATGCGAAAGAGCCAAAAGCTGTCAACGAGCACAAATTTGGAGCTGCCAGCAATTTCCGCAGCTAAACACAATTTGCAGGATTGTGACTTGGGCGTGTGCAGTAGAAAATTGACGGCGAGCAAGGCCAGAAGCAGTACGGAGTTCCTTGTTCCTGAAAGGCACATGAAAAGCAATTTTGTCGGAGAGATAAGTGATAGAAGCAGCCTATAATACAGTGCCTATACGCCAACGTCGTGTCACTTTTTACGGCACTGCGAAAACTGCGGTTTAGTCCGGATGTTGGACGCCATAGCAGTGCGCAGATGGAGGAAAACCACAACGCGGGATGGATTGAAGGTCGTGAAGCAGAGAAGGCTGGTACGTCGGGTTTCAGTGCACCGCCCTTCCTTTTGTCAAAAAAAGGACACGTGCATCTGTTAACAGGGTATACATTTTGTGATGGCATCGCGGCAGCGCGCGGTATCGTCCCTTCTCTTCCATATTATGTATTCCATCTTACATTGGTAAGACTTTCGCATAAACAGGTATGCTACCCTCAATGACGTTATCAGTTTCCCATCTTTCCCTTCGCATTTTGCTGTGCTTAACGTGCTGTAACACTACTGTGCAGTATTCCGGATATTAACAAAAAAGTGATGTGTGCTCATCCCTTGCAGGATACATATTCGAGTGAGTCGTCAGGAGATTCTAGTTCATTTGTTTTCACAAGACGTCAATTCTGTTTCCAGCTGCGGCAGCTGCATTCAGGTGGGGTCAAGTGCAAAAAAAAAAAAAAGGGGGGGGGGGGGGGGGGCTAGTGCGCCTATAGTAAGGTTTACGTTAAAGAACCCCAGATTGTCAGATTTATTCCAAAGTTTTCAAAACGTGATTTGACGATTAGGCAAGGTCATCCCGTACATTTAGAATAGACCCGCTTTAGCGCTTTTCAACATACCGACGAAATTATCGCGCCTTTATACGTTCATTCATTCACTGGAAGTGGCTTACACACCTTACTTCTTACACAACATCAAAGAAAGACCGTCCGCTGCGTGCACCCCAGATATGCGTCTGTGGAACATCTGTCCATCAAGCATACAATGCCAACGAGAGCCCTGCTCAGCCGCTTAAACTGCCAGTATAGGCGCCTTTTGTATGTCGAGAAGGTTCTTTGCCGTGTACAAACTAACAAATACGTGGTGCCATAGCTCTTTGTTACTTTCTATACTTTTTAATACGTCAATGTGTTCGTAATTTGACCGCATGCGGGCTTGTGAAAACTTGCACGTATCTCCTCTTCTATTTCGGGCGTGTGTGTGTTTACTGTCAATTTCATAAATTTGGTATTTGTAGTGATTTGAATTATTCGCTGTTGTTCTTATTTTTTATTTGGATAGTGATTCCAGCGAAACTGAGTGTTCAACGCGCGCTGTGACTAGCCGGAATTCGCATGCTGCGGATGCACAGTGATTTCACTATGCCTAGTGTAGCAGGTTATGTCTCATTTATATGATGAAACTAACCATGAATTATTCTTCAGGTATTTTTATTTACTTTTTTGTATTCTTTTTTTCTTTTTTTACATTTGTTACTCGCTCCAACATGCGTTTATTGATTGGGATATATGACGTTTCAGCAGCTTATTTTCACAGGATGTCATCGCGCAATTTCTTTAAAAATCAAAGAGTAGAAACATGATAGATGCATAGCGCTGTTAGTGAAGACTTTCCTGTGTTCAGCGTTTCATTCCGTGTTAACGCTAAATAAAAAGTCCCCGCATCGAACGACAGGACACGTATTCGCAGGAGTGCCTTCCAGTTCTTGCACAGACCACAAGAATATGTTCGCGTGTCTGTCACTGTATGCATAATGAGTAAACTTGATGCCCTGCCTGTTCCGCAGGGGTCTACGTATGGATCATCACGGCTGGCATCGTCACTGGCGCCTTGCTGCTGGGCCTAGTCGTCTGGCTGGTAGTGTTCCGGCTACGCAGGTCTAAGCGCAACAGCGACTCGGCCGAGCCGCCACTGCTTACACGGGAACCATGGCATCGAAAATCTATGTAAGTGAACGCTCGTCTGTGCCACTCGTACCAGAGCATTCGACGGCACGCGAGGAGTAGCTGTTTCATTTCATTCATTTGCGCTCAATGTAATACAAAGAAGATTACAGAGCTGAGGAAGCAGCTTCATGACAGTGTTGTGTAACGGGAAACTTGCTTTGCGTAGAAATGCTTGCACGAAATGAACTGCTCATAACGAATTCGTTGTAGATAGAAGGGGAGTGAATATGTGAGTCTAAAAACGTACTATTTCCATAAAAGAAGAGCTGTTGGTTAGTTGCAGAAAGGAAACATTTGCACCTTGTATAACACTGCGCACGATAAGTATTATTGATTGTATATTGAAGAAGAAGTATACAAGTTCATTGAAGGGCTCTTATATACGGTAACTATACTGAAGCACAGATTTGTCATGAAAAGTTTTCAGAATCCAAAAAGTTGCGTTATTGATGCAATAGTCATAAAATGACTCACGTGGCGGGCAGTTGCCTTCCATTTGTTGCTATTAAATTTCATTAACGACGTGTTACAGCGCAAAGAAAAGCAGTTAAGGTGAGGTTGCACGGTAATATGCTCTGCGGATCGCAGGAGCTACTATTTCACTGCAAACCACACGGTGATCTCCAAATCAAGTTTCACACTAGGATGTGTTATCATAATTTTTAATTTAGACAGTAAAAAATAGGGGACCGAAAACAGATTATTACGTGTCGTCGGACGTCACGGGGCAAAGCGGAATTAGGACTCTTAGCTGTTACTAACATTGTACTGTTTAACCGAAAAAAAAAAGTTCAGTTCACGTTAAACCACTAAGCTTCATGTTCAGCGCCTTTAAATTTACGCAATGTTAGTTTGTGCAAACAGGATCGAACTCCCTAGCAGATCCAATGAACAGGCTGTCGATGAAGGAGGAACGATCGACAGTGTAAAACATTTTGTGAGTAAAAGGCAAAAACAGTGTTTCGCTGGAACAATTTATACTGACTACAGCATGTATAAGCCCGACACATGTAAGAAGAGAACCACGGCACACACGAACAGATAGGCTGGAACTAAACTTCCTTGTGGTTTATTCCATGCCCTCCAAACTGGTTTTTACACCCCCAGGAGCACATCTCATCTTGCACGTGTTCGTAATCCAAGGTACAGCATCTCCTTTCCCGACAAAGAAATTGAAGGCGATCATGCACACATGTTTCCTAGTTCAGCTAAAGCGTCAGCTTCTGATGTGTCGCCTGTGAGCTGATTTCGAAAACGGCCGGTTACAGTGCAACTATACAGATCAGGGATGCAACCTTGGCAGTGCGCCGCCAGGAAACCTTAAACTCATAGCTTGTTTCTTGCGTTGTAGTGGTGTTCGCGTAAATTATCATTACGGCACCTTTTAGTCTGACCCATAGGCGTATCTACCGGTGGGGGGGGGGGGGGGGGGGGCAAGGGGGGCGCTAGCCCCCCAATGAGAAATGTTAGGGGGGGCCGAGCCCCCCCCCCCCCCCCCAACTTTCGACCACGGTCACGTCGGCTACTTCTGGAAAACCATCAACTGAGAAGTTTTATTTCTGCACAGCAATAATTTAATTATATATTAAAATTTGTCTTACGCTTCTGATGTGGAGATTGTCTTCCGTGTATCACGACCACGCAATGTAGGTTCTCTGCGGTGCGGGCCGCCTAGGCGACGCTTGCGCGCTGCGCGCTACAGCATTGCAAAAAGGAGTATCCCTGAGTAGGGGCTCTATAACATTGGAGTATTCTGTCATGACTTTATTCTGCTCTTCCTGGCCTGAAATTTACATAATCGTCCATGCAAATACGGGCAAGAACCAGTAAATGCTTTAAGGAGCGATCAAACGCTCTTCTTGTTTCAGCAAATTAATTTTCTTTCATCAGAGAGGAATAGGATTACCGTTGCTCTATATCAAATATGCTACCAGTTGATGAATGTGCGGAAGCGTTGAGTATTTTAGTTGTGACGCACTGGGGGGACGCCAAATTTCGGGAAGCCAAATTTTCATGCTTCTCCCGCAACTTGACCCACCGCACCAAGGAAATGGCCGAGGTCCGTGGTTTTCTGGACTACGGAGACTGAATTTACAGCCGGGCTAGTTGGTCTTGAGTCATCTCGAATGGACTTGTACAGGGCACAATACGACTCGGGAGGCAAAGAAGCACACACGTGCAGCGCTGTTTGTTTCTCTTCCACCCCCTCTCTCTCTCTCTCTCAGCAAGGATAAGTTCACAGAGTTGAATATGCGCTCAAACAGCTCAACATCGTTATACTACAACTGCATATATTTATTATACACATATGAATCCGTCTCGCCAGCTGCTATAAGTAGCCATTGCCAATGTGATCGGCGGGCAGCCTTCTTGAATTATATTCAGAATGAGACATTGCCCGGCTACTCCAAAAGTGTTTCGGTATTGTTCAGCATAGTAGTGCGCTGTGTAGTGTGGACACGTCTTTTTGACACCCCCAGGTTTCACAGATTTCTGACGTCGCGTTAAGAGCACACAATTTTGTGACACACCGAAAATTTTTGACGAATGGCGAAAAACCGTTGGTCAAAAATATGCTGTATTGAAAATAGTGTATTCTCTTATTTTTTATGTAGTCGTGCTTGAGTGGCCATTACGCGATGGATTCTATTGGGGTATTTTGTTTCATCGCATTGCGAGCAGGAGAGGTGTGCATGACCGAGAAAATTTCGACGAATCAAAAACAGCTAACGACCAAACAGCTAACGAATGCGCATGGAAACAATGCGGGGTAGTTTAACGTCATAATGACCGACAATTTTTCAAATAAAATTTGTTCTTACACCGTCTGCACAGGTGTATGTACTAGGAGGGGCCGGAGGGCCCTCCACGCAATGTTGCAAATACAAACACGCCCGTAATACACAACTTCTTACTTTAAAAAAATAAAAGAAAGCTTGTGGTTGAGAAGTTAAAAATAATAGTAATCTAATAATAATAATAATAATACTAAAAAATTTCGGCAGATCCCAAGTACCGTGGGAATAGATGTTATGCGAAGCATGCGGAAGTAAGGTGACTGGGTTGTAATTTTTGTATTAAGCGAAACGTTATAAAATGACGCTCAAGATATGTACGAATGTTGTACGCACAGACGTATGTTGAACAGTCGCATATGTTTCATATAACCAGTTGTCTACAGTTGCGTAACGAAGCCAACAGAAACATGGGTATTACCAACGCCAGAAGCAGTACGCTGATATGTAGCGCTTGTGCGTGCGAAGATGGTAGCCCTGGATAGTGCTACGTAGACCAACTACAGTGGATGGCGCTTAAGTACACGACTGACGTTAACCCGACATGACTCCTTCATCATAGGAGTACATATTTAATGTTTTGTATATTAGATAGCCAGCACTGCAAACACAAATGACGTTTCACCAACATTACGCCTGAATAGGGTCTTTTTCCAGAGCAGTTTCGAGACCTGACGTGGCTCTGTGGTGGAATACTTGATCTCAGCGCAGATTGCTTGGGTTCGATTCCTGCTGGGACTCTGATTTCTATTGTTTGCATTCGTCGGGTTAACGTTGCCGTTGTCAATTTTTCTTCACACTCTCGAATTTAAATTACCAATGTCTGTCCTCGCCGTTCCTGGGTAGATATAAATTGTCAAACACCTGTGGCGCATACCCGCATGCATTCTGCGGCCCGTGGTGTACGGGTATGAGCCACAGGTGTCTGGAGAGATATGTTTGACGACGTACGCGACGGGATTTTCACGTTATTCAAGTCACGACCAGCCAGACATATATATATATATATATATATATATATATATATATATATATATATATATATATATATATATATATATATATATATATATATATATATAGAGAGAGAGAGAGAGAGAGAGAGAGATAGATAGATAGATAGATAGATAGATAGATAGATAGATAGATAGATAGATAGATAGATAGATAGATAGATAGATAGATATGACCGACGGAGTGAGGAAGGCTTGCCCCCCCCCCCCCCCCCCCCACTCGCGAAGGAGTTGGTACGCCACTGGTTTGACCAATATAGTACTTTCCGCACGACAATGAAAACTTGTACGCAACACCACACACGAATTCTACAAGCCCTACCACAGTGCTTCTTATCACTAGTTGAGAGAGCCACGTTTTAGGGGCAAGTGAGCTTACAAATAATAATAATAATAATAATAATAATAATAATAATAATAATAATATCTGGGGCTTTACGTCCCATAACCACGATATGATTGTGATAGACGCCGTAATGGAGGGCTCCCGGAAATTCCGACCATCTGGTGTTCTTAACCTGCGCTGACATCGCACAGTACATGGGCCTCTAGCATTTCGCCGCCATCGAAATGCGACCGCCGCGGCCGGGACTGAACCCGCGACCTTCGGGTAAACAGCCGAGCACCATAACCACTGCTCCACCGCGGTGGACAGTGAGCTTACAAAGCTCCCCGAATTTGTTGGATGCAGAAAATATGACGCGAACGTTACCCCACTGGGCTACTTTTTGTGAACACTTGTGGAAAAGGGTGTCAAAATTGCGTTTTCCGGCGACCAGATGCTGCTGTTTAAAAAAAAAAAAGTTTTCATCATGATTTTTCTTTCTTGCTCTTAGCACTCTTTGGGAACTAACGCCTGTTTGGGCGTATCGGTTCAGCGGTTTTCATTGGCCGGTCCCTAACATTTGTGTAGTCTAACGTAGCCACCATGCGGAAGTGCGTGTGGTTTTGGTGGCGCCAGTGGTGCTGCGGGTAACAATGGTATTCATGCAGGTGGCAACTACCACGCGATGCTGACCAGTGGCAATGGGAAGCGTTCTCGAATTCTTCCCATTCGGGCAGCTGTATACCCCTGTACGAAATGGCGTTCCTGGACGCTGCACCTCTACCTTCAGACGCTGTGTTCTGAACTCGTCCTTGAGGAAGTGGTGCTTGAAATACTGGTTGGCTTTCGCATACGGGTATGGTGCGGTGTAGGAAGCCTACATACAAAAATCGATTTTGGATTCAGGCCCCCTGTCACGGTGGTAGGGAGAGCACCAGCCATAACACGCCGTGTGAGCTCGTGCCACAAATGACGACATCCTAGAGCACGTTAAGCGCGTTCTTGCGTAGCAACCGGGGTTCACTTCCATAAGTTTTTCTGTGTTTTTTTTTTTTTCGCTTTCATTACGCCTTTTATTTGTGTGTCCATGGGCTTAGCGCTTCGTTTGTCTGTCGCATTACACGAAAACCAAACAAGGCAGAAGTTCAGGGAAGATGGGAGATGGAAATGATAAGAAATCATTGAACAGAGAATGTCGCTGAAGGGGACATCTTCAAGGTTTGGACAAGAGGAGTTTCGAGAAGGCACACAGGACACTATAAAGTACGGTGCGCCGTGGCGGGGAAAAATGCTTTTTGCCGTTTCCTCATGGGAGTTGTCCTTGCACTCGTATTACCGTACAGCGACACGAGCGGGTTCCCATTCGAGCACCTGTCGCATGGTAATTTTTGATCGCCGTTTATTTCTGGGCCTTCCTGAGCGCAGCTGTTATTGCGGACCTCGCCTTGCATTGTCGCCCTTCGGCTTTGCGCTTCGTCTGCTTCATGCTAAAGTGCGAAAACGTTGTATTAACTGCTTCATATTTTTGACGGAGCTGCCAACTTTCCATTTTCGCTCACAAATTTCTTCAGCAACTGCCGACAGTGAGTGAAATCAGTAGCGACCAAATCTATGGCAGCTCAGTTCAACCTTGAAAGCAATGTCGCCTTCAACAGACTTCATATCACGCAGCTGTGAAACACTCGGGGCACTCGTGACGGAAGAACTCGCGCGCGCACACTGATTGATTCTTTTCGCATTGACACTTGCTCTTTGCTCACATAAAGCTTCCAGTTCTGTGCTAAATCCCACCCACCCCCCCACCTCGCAATATTATCGTTGTAAGGAAAGCGTTAGATATTATTAAAAATAGATCGTACGTTTCCCGTGTGGTCAGACTTTTGACCTTGCAGTCAGAGGGCCAATATTTACAGTGTTTTACTTCCTTTTTTTTTTTAAATTTAGCGCATCTGAGACTGTCCGAATTGCCACAAGTACTCAAATTGGCATCAGCGCGACGCCTTTTACAATTAAAAAATTGATGCGGCAAAGTCAATTAAATGCTCCTATGTAATGTACAAAAGCGCAAATAGTCGCAAATTACTGGCGTTCGCTATTTCACATCTGTTGCTGCAGCTGTCACAGACGTTTCTATGAGCGCAACTGTAGTGACGATTTCTAATTACGGGATTCTCAGACGCAAATTAACATGACTAAGTGCATGCTTTAGAGGAGCGTCATGTCATGTGCGCATGGCAAAACTGGGCTTCAAAGGATTAACGAAAAAGCTAAAGACGAGGCTGTAGCCATCACCAACAAAAGGCAAGTCTTCCATTTTCATCTCGAAAGGGAGAAAATGCTCATGTAGTGCAGGGTACCGAGGCTGTCACGCAAACAGTGCTCAGACCATTGCTATTTAGGACCGAAGAATTTATCAACACCACTTTCTTGTCTCCGTGGTTATGGCGTACTACAGCTAAGCACGAGGTGGCGGGTTCGACTCCTGCCCTCATTCCGATGGCGGCGGAATGTAACCTTATTGATTAAATCAATACCTGAATCTTGCTGCACTGAAGATTGCTTCCTTGCTTCACTACCAATCACTACCAAGCCTTTATATATATATATATAAGCCTGAATTGAGTATTCAAAATTCGTTTAGTACTATTTTCACCGCGCCTATAAATGGAAAATGGAATACTCGCTGTTGAAAACGTGCGAGAAAAGTGTAGTTTCCTCAGACTTCCCGAGATGGCGGGAGTTGTCCACACTGGAGTGCTAGAGTCACGGGAAGACAGTGTCACGAGAAGACGACAAATGAGGCTGTAGAGGGCGATATGGGGATGGAAAAGTTTTGAGGCGAGGGAAGCTCAGAGCAAAGTAAGGTTCGAAGAGAGGCTAAGAAATATGAAAGAGAGTAGATGGGCAGAGAAGGTGTTCCGGTATTTGTATAGGAAGAGCGCCGACACACAGTGGAGAAAAAGAACCAGGAGGCTCACTAGCAAATATACGGCTGGCAGTGTAAGCGGTATGGCAACAAAGAGCGTTAAACGAAAAGTCAGAGAGGCGGAGAGGATTTACTGGATGGCAGCGATAGAGAAAACACCGGCTCTGAGTAACTACCGAAAGGGTAAAAACGAAATAAGGAGGGAGGCATTTTATGATAATTCAGCGGGTAGTGCTTTACTATTTGAAGCGAGATCGGGTTGCCTGAGAACGCGTAGTTATAAAGCGAGATTTAGTAAAGAAAAAGAACAATGCACATGCTGTGGGGAAGATAAGGAAACGACGGAGCACCTTCTGATTGAATGTGGAGATATACAGTGAACGCTTGGGCACGAGTCTACATGAAGCCTTCGGTTTTAGGGACAACGGAAAGCTGAACACGGCCGCGATAGAAATAGTAAGAGACGGTTAGAGTATTGGTGGCAGAAAACTAGAGAGAAAGGACAAAAATAAACAGTGGGGAAAAATAAGGACATTCTGCCGTAAAAGGCAGAGAACTGTGCTGTAAATTTGCGTTTTTGTTTTCTGTAGTAAGATAGCTTTAATCGAAGTAGACAATTAAGGCATTAAGCCAACAAAAAAAAAAAAAGAAGAAGAAGGGGGGGGGGGCGAAGCTCCGGATGATGAGTGGGCGAAGCTCCGGAGGTTCATCGGTAAACCGTGAATCTTCCATGAAATTCGCCCAGTACATCATCTAAGACGTGACAAACACTGTGTGTATATATACAAGAAATTTATATTTTATTCGTGAGCCGTGATTTTCCGTTTTGTTTTCGTTTCTTCGTTGGTCGTGGTTAACATTTACATAAGCCGTGGCTTCCGTTCCCCCCTTCATTATAACGGCTTTATGGTCGGTGAAATGGAGGGAGAGCGGTTCCTGGATGGGTCGTAGTCGAAAGTTTGCAAACACGAGATCGATGCAGGTTCCTCGGATGGTGGTTGGTTCCATGTGGTCAAACGATATGCATGTGAGACCATATCGCGATGCCATGTGTTGTATGGCATCGCGATCGTCATCGTCATCAGCGTCATCATCGTCATCAGCGTCATCGTTATGACGCATAGTGCGTACATTCCATGTGCTGTGCCGTGATGGCAGCGTCATCGTCATCGTACAGGGGTGGCTACGACGACAACGACGCAGGACGCCGGACTAGCCTATGCCCTATGGAGCTTCGCCCCTAAAAGAAGAAGGAGAGGGGGGGCGTTTTTTTTTTGTATTTGTAGAGCCTTGTGGCACACTTGTCACCGCCCCGTTATAAAGGCGACGCTCTTGGCATCCATCCATCCATCCATCCATCCAGAGCGCGATGAAATGAAACCGGCAGATGCCCAGTCCGCGTTCTCTCAGGACACTCGCGCGTCTTAGGGCAACAGAAAATAATTCAGAAAATAGTGAGGAAATGCTCTAAAGCCTTCACATCTTGATATTAGACGGCTTATCTTGCCTCAGGAAAAATGACTTCCCAGTATTGTATTTGTGTTTAAAAGTGAAGCCAACGTTAAGGGGATCGGGTAAGCAGGATCTTTGCAAGCTGGCTTTCCCCCATTATTAATTGTAGTGAAACCTATACACATGAAGAAAACAGCCGTCCATGCTGGAGCACAGTGAAATAAGTGAAACCAGCAACTGCCAAGGAGTGCATTCTATATATGTTCTGCAGTAGCTATGGTACGGCCACGTATAGTTAGGACTCCCGAAGAGCAACGTGCCTGCGAGGAAAGACGAACGGAACCGCAACGGGAATGTAATGACTAGAGACCGGATTTTAGGCAAATGCCTGTTTTGTTCCTTGCGTTCCTATCACCCCATTTTGATATATGAGCATGAATTAGAGGTTAAGAAGGGCTTTTATAGTGTTTTATAGTGCCTATAAATGCCTATTTTTGGTGTTTGTGCCTAACTACCCATAAGTGCCTATAAATGCCTATTTTCAAAGTTGGCGCCTTTATGAACATTATTTAACCTCAAATATCGCTTTGCAGTTTGAGACCGTTTTTCACGTTACCGAGCAACACTGACTGTTCGGAACTGTACTGAGTTCAACCTAGTCATCTAGTTCAACCAACTTCCGGAAAACAACCGCTAGCAGCAGTAAAAGGGGACACGCTGGCCACCATACGCCGCCGCTCTGACATGGCGCGAGCGGTTGGCAAATGCGAAACGAGGAGAGCCGTTAGCGGAAAGGATAGTTAAGAGCAAAATAAAGAAAAATGTGATGTTCACAAGGCTTTTGTTTTGTTTGTAATTTAGTTCTCAAGGTGTTCAACGTCAGAGGGTAGAAATGGACCCTACGCGATTAAACCCGGCCAATACGAGGCATCCCTCCTTTCTGGTCTTTTAGCGGTCTGGCTTATCAGCTCCTGTGCTGCTCTTCTCAGCCATGCCCAAAAGAGACCCTGAAGTCAGTGGCGTAGCCAGGGGGTGGCACACCGGGCACGTGCCCCCCCCCCCCCCCTTCGAATTTTTTTCCCGCCATGGCATGCAGAGCAAAAAAATGACTACTTCAGGTAGGTGCCACTCCCCGAAGTCAAAGAGGTGCCCCCCCCCCCCCCCCCCCCGAAAAAAATTTCTGGCTACGCCCCTGCCTGAAGTGTGTTGATTCAACAGTGGACACTTGTCTCACCACGCTAGAGAATAAAAGGAGAGACCGTACTTCGCGA